>CAJQZJ010033026.1:318627-361982 GCA_907164525.1 Lophiomys imhausi | reverse complement strand
AGAGAGAGAGAGAGAGAGAGAGAGAGAGAGAGAGAGAGAGAGAGAGAATATTTTGGCTCCTCTACCAGTGACCTGTAAGACTCAGCTTCTCAATTTTAAAATGGGGACAATAATTATTACTTTGAAAGCATTCATGAGGGTGAAGCAAGATAATAGATATGAGGCAATTAACACAGTGTTTGGCACCAAATAATTATGATTTATTGGGCCCTAACTATATGACAGCCACTAGGCAAAGTCATTCACAGGCATTATCAAATCACATCCTGTGTGTCATAAACTGTCATTAACTTGAAGCTCTTATTGTTATTGATGGAGGTTTTTAGTAGCAGGACATTTAGTCATGACTTTCCCCCTTTTCTTCCAGATACTTTAAGTCCACAGGCACACTGAATTTGGATGTAACCAATTTGTTAGAGTTATACACTTCAGAATAAGGTTTTATGGGCAGTATTGATCAAAAGGGCTGCAGTCTAAAATTTGAACATAGAAAAAAAATGACAGGTCAATGATACCATATAGATACCAGCTCTGAGAACAAGGGGGATGATGCTTGTTGCTCACTTCCAGTCTCTGCTGGGTCTTTTTTCTGAACCATCTATGTCTTTCTGATGTAATATACTGAAGACGTGCGTACATACATCTTCTTTTCGGCATTAGCTTGCATAGATTTCTATCATCTCGTAAAAGATGGGAGATAGAGAAAAATAGGGCAAAATTAAGTTTCCCACTAGGTGGCAAAAAGGCACTGTGTTGATGTGTGGCTTCTCTGTGTAGTGGAAAAATGAGGGGAAGCGAATGGCATCATTGTAGGCTGCTTTGGCATGAAAAAATACATATAAATATCTGTGTTAGTATATATACATATACCTGAAAATTTTTGCCTTGGGAGAGAAATTGACTTATAATGATTATAAATCAGAAATCATAAGAACGATAGTCTTGTTGAGGTAAGTCAGATTAGGGAATTTAAAAACATGTAAATGTTTAACATTATCTTCACGGGAGACAGAGTAAGAAATTCCAAATTGATACTTTGAGGGCATGTCTGGCTGGATTCAGCCTGCTTGAGTGTCCCCCGGGTCTCCTATTATTCAATTTGGCAACTTCACATGATGCTAGAAGTGAAGAGACATGAGGCACCTGAGGCTCCCTCAACTCCACATGTAATTGTTTAAAAGTGGTTCAGCAGTCCCCAAATATCTCCAGTTTCTTTTACTTCCTTTTTGTTTTAATAACTTATATTTTGTAGGCCCTGGGCTATTAGTAAAGCTGCCATGCAAACACAAAGCATTTCTTTCAAATTTCTGTTCAAATTCTCTGCCCAGGGTAGCATGGAGTGAACTGGGCCAAAGAAATTCTTAATCTTCATGGAGAAGTCCAGGGAAAGCTGTAGACTTCTTCCCCCTTCCCCCAAGAAAATGTCAATAGAGTCAGGAGGAACGGAGTGTGGAGTGCAGAGTCTTTTATTGCCTATTATTTTCACAATTGAGTGAAACTTGATTGGGCAGTGTGACTGAATGAAACAATTAGATAGTATTCTCTTGAGAGGTGATCTCAGTTCACCATCTCTGTCCTCAATTTTCCCATTTGTTAAACTAAAGCAATAATAGAACATTCAGAATGATGGCCTGAAGATTAAATCAGATGATATCAATAAATAATAATAATAAATATTGCTATTATTAAGCTAATAATAATATGCTAATGAATTTTATCCAGGAAATTGATCTTTTAACCTAATCCCCCCTTTCCTCTAGTACAGTGGTTCTCAACTAGAGAACCACTATTTGCTGTGAGCCTTTAATACAGTTCCTCATGTGGTGACCCCCAATCATTCAATTACTTCTGTTGCTACTTCATAGCTGTAATTTTGTTACTGTTATGAATCATAATGTAAATGTCTGGTATGTAGGATGTCTGATATACATGGGCTGTGAAAAGGCCATTTGACCTCCAAAGGGGTCTCCACTCACAGATTGAAAACCACTGCTCTAGTGTCTATTTGTTGTGCTCACATACCAGATAAAAAACACTAAAAAAATAAATCATTGGACCAGAGATGTGACTCAGTTCATAGTGTGCTTGGGTGGCCTGCAGAAAGCCCTAGGTTCTGCCCATAAGGAAATAAGCTGAATGCAGTGACTCATACCCTCAACTGGGAGCTGGAGTCTCAACACACATTGAGTAAACTAACAAAATAAAGAAGAGCAGGAATATATATGAAGATACTTTATACATGTTCAGGTACAATACAGACATCTTGAAGTACCCTTACATAACTGAGAAAGCTGTGGCTCTCTTTCTGTTGGGAGCACATCGCACAGAACTCTCTAATCCTCTATTCTGGTCTTCTGCGCTATGATTAGAATCAAGCACACTACCCCACCCCCCACCATGGGCCCATTCTGACAATACTAATATAGCTTACACTATGTGGCTGTGAACTCAGGTCTCACCTAGCATGGCCACCCTATGTATATTTGCTGTCTTCCCTAGTTCTCTCTTAGTCTCAACCTGATTTATTTTCCATGATACATGTAGTATATGTTTTTTCCAACTAAGTCTTAATAAAACTATGAGATCCTTGAGGGTTGAGGAGTCATTTGTAGTTCTGTACTGTAAGTTCTCACAAACAATCCCTCAGGAAGTAATAGAAGGTGAATGTGAACAAAGTACATTGTGTCACGATGAAAACAATTACTTTTGTGACTGGGGAGGTGACTTGGTGGCTAAGCATACTCATCACTGTTGCACAGACCCAAGTTCTGTCCCCAGTTCCCATTTCAGGCAGCTCACAACTGTCTCTCTCCAGCTTCAAGGATCTGACACCCTCTTCTGGACTTACAGGTAGAGACCTGCTCTCATGTGCACATTCCCCTCCACACACACATAATTAAAAAGCAAATCTTTAAAAACACTCAACTAGTACAATGCATAAATGCTATTAAAATAAAAGGCATGAACATTGCCTGTGAAGTAAATGAACAAGGAAGCAATGGACAGCTGAGCTGCAAAGGAACAGAAGGAACAGAGAGGATGATGGATCTTACACTCTACTATGGTGGTTCTCAATCTCCCAAATGCTGTGATCCCTTAATACAGTTTCTCATGTTATGGTGACCCCAACCATACAATTATTTTTATTGCTACAGCATAACTGTAAATTTACTACTGCTATGAATTGTAATGTAAATATCTGATATTCAGTTGTTCTTAGTCAACCCCTGTGAAAGGGTCATTTGATACCTCCAAAGGAACTGGGGCCCATGAGTCTAGAAATGCTGCTACTAGAACACAGCTCTGTCTGTGTCTGGAGAGATGGTGTGTTTATTTACTTAGTTGATGTTTATTTATCTGTGTATTGGTTGAAGAATCTCAGGAAGCTTAAATTTCAGTGTAACAAGAAGACAATGAACAAACAAATGAATCAAAGGATAACATTAGCAGGTAATCCAGAAATGAACCCACACACCTATGGGCACTTAATTTTTGACAAAGAAGCCAAAACCATACAGTGGAAAAAGGACAGCATCTTCAACAAATGATGCTGGTCTAACTGGTTATCAACATGGAAAAGAATGCAAATTGATCCATACTTATCACCTTGAACAAAACTTAAGTCTAAGCAGATCAAAGACTTGACCATAAAACCCGACACACTAAATCTAATAGAAGAGAAAGTGAGGAAAAGCATTGAACTCATTGGCACAGGTGACAACTTCCTGAACAGAACACCAATAGCCCAGGCCCTAACACCAACAATCAATAAATAGGACCTCATGAAACTGAAAAGCTTCTATCAGGCAAAAGACACTGTCAATAGAACAAAATGGCAGCCTACATATTGGGAAAAGATCTTTACCGACCCCACATATGACAGAGGGCTAATATCCACAATTTATAAAGAACTCAAGAAATTAAACATCAAGGAACCAAATAATCCAATCAAAAAATGGGAAACAGAGCTAAACAGAGTTCACAAAGGAGGAATTTCTAATGGCTGAGGGAAAATTGAAGAAATGCTCAATATCCTTAATCATCAGAGAAATGCAACTCAAGATGACCTTGAGATTCCATCTCATACCTGTCAGAATGGCTAAGATCAAAAACTCAAATGACAGCACATGCTGCCGAAGCTGTGAAGAGAAGAGAACCCTCATCCATTGCTGGTGGGAATGCAAACTTGTACAACCACTATAGAAATTAGTCTGGTGAAATCTTAGAAAACTTGGAATAGCTCTACCTGAAGACTCAGCCATACCACTTCTGGGTATACATCCAAATGATTCCTCACCAATCCACAAAGACACCTCCGCATCTATGTTCATAGCAGCTTTATTTGTAATAGCTAGAAATTGGAAACAACTCAGATGTCCCTCAACCAAAGAATAGATTAAAAGAAAAACTGTGTACATTTACACAATGTAATACTACTCAGCCATCAGAAACAATGAAATAATACAATTTGCTGCCAAATGGATGTTACTAGAAAAGCTCATCCTGAGTGAGCTAACCCAGACTCAGAAAGATTCACATGGCATCTATTCATTTATAATTGGATTTTAGCCATATAGTACAGGATAACTATCTTACAACCAACAGACTAAAAGGAACATGAACATAGACCTTGTTACCTGTTAGTGGGACACTTTGCCTTAAATAGAGTTGCCATATAGGCCCCCAGTGCAAGAGAAAGCTCTTAATACTCATATGACTGTTGAACTGAGGGGGGATGATATGTAGGGGCAATCCACTCCAGAGAAGTAGGATAGGTGGGAGAGGGGGGAGAGCATGGGAGGGCAGGAACGAAAGGTGTGGAGAGAGGGCACTGTGATGGAGATGTAACTTGGAGTAATAAAGAAAGAGAAAAAAAACCTCATAAAAAGTAATGAAGTTCTAGGGACACAGTGACAGATCAAGGGGTTCCTACCACTTATGTTGACAAGTTAGTTAATCCATGAGTGGAAACACAACAATTTTAAGCCAAGGAGTAGCAAGCTGGGTTGTGAGCCAGTGTCTCTGAGCATTCTGAGAATAGGAGTCCTATGAGAAACAAGGAAAGAGACAATTCACATAGGAAGCTACTTCAGTGGTCTGAGTGACAGTAGTTGCATGAACAGAGCAGTCAATGGAATAAAATGAGAACTGAGGATTCACACTGGTGGTAGAAGTAAATAATAAGAAGAAAATAGTTGAGGATGATTGTCAGGTTCTGGCCCGATGAAGGATAATGGAGACTTCCCTGGGAAGCAAAACCAGTCAAAAGTGTGGGAAACATTAGAAGGTCCATCAAAACACTAGAAGGTCCACTGACCATACCAGATACTCAGGGCAAGGAAGGCACTAATTCTTTTGTACTATCTGTCAGGAGTAATACCCAGCATGGATCTGGAGACTTCTGAAAATGGTAGGTTGTAGAATGCAGGTCAAAGCATTCACATCTTCCAAAGACTTCCAATCCTCCTCATCTCCAAAGCAAATGCCCACTAAATATTGACCTGATGTCTCTGTTATGGCATATTGCACAGTGAACATATTTACCAGTTTTAAAATTATCTGTGTAGACTATGAGCCTTTCTTGGGGATGGATAATTTACAGTTCTGTCATAAATCCACTCTACCACTATCACAGTTGGTGCTCAAAAATGAATGAGTGAGTAACTGAGCATCTAACATGAGTAAAATGGAAATTAATACACATCTCAGATCTTCTCTATGTGACAATATTTGATCTTGATTCTGTAGTTATTAAACATTCAAATGAAAGTGCATATAAAGGATCAATTGAGACATGGAAACCTTTTTGAAAATCCAGGTATTAGGATTCTAAAGACTGAGAGTTGGCTTTTATAGTATGTGGCTTTATGTTTCAGAAGACTATAGTTACATGATTCATCAACTCAAACCTCATCCTTACAGAGATCTTCTATAGGAAATGATGATGTAGGTGGCCTCTGCCTCAGAAGCTGAAGCTTGTCTCTGGAACTTGGTATGATATCCTTGCTGAAGTTCAGATCTTTTTAAGTAGGAATAGAGAGATGGCTGAAGTCAGTGTTTTAAGTCTGGGGACACTGATATCATTTTTCACTAACACCTTGTCACTCAGTTTTTTGTATTCATAGGTGAATTCTTGTCTATTTGCTAGGTGGATTTTTCACAGCATGGAGGAATCCAATGGCCTTGAATTCATTATCTCCATAATTATCACAGCACAGCAATAGCTAAGGGGAGGATTTTAAACTGGGCTTTCATCTCATTCAGGTTCTGAGTGTCATACTTGTATGACAGGGATGTATGACCAGTCATATGTCTTCCAGAGACAGAGTTTGCAAACTCAAAAAGGGTGGTAAGTATCACACAGGATCTTGCTAGACTGTAGATTCATTTATAGCATCACTTGGAGAGAACAGTAATTAATGACTTCCAACAATCTATTGGATGATACTAATCTTCAGATCACACATTGTATAAAACGGCTTCAAAATGATGAAGTTAAGCAATATCCAGACTGCAGGGGAGAATCTTTTTGGGTCTTTAATTATGAGTGGAAGCCTGCTAGTTTATCCCTATACAGTTTATAGTAGTACCATAATTTAGTTTTAAAATTAATTAATTAATTAATTAAAATTTTATTTCTTCAAGTTACATCTCAATCACAATCCCCTCCCTACTCCACACTCTGGTCCCACCCTCCCACCCTCTTCCCCCTCAACCCCCATCCATTTCCTTTTTTTTTTTTAAAGTTTAAGGCATATCTCCCCCCCCAACAGCTCTCTCTTTCAGTCCAACAAATGGCTCTTTCTCTTATAACAACAAATACAATACAAAACAACAGAAATAATTAGGCTGCAATTATGAGAATTATAAGGCTTAGCATATATTACCAATGTCCAGTCCATACATATTTGGCCCCTGACTTTAACATTCTACTATCTAACCATCTCCATGAATTTAAAGTTCTATGTCCAACTCAGCTTCCATCCTAACTTGCATCACAATTTTAAAAAACATCTTTTTTAGAGCCAGAACACCCTAATAATTCTTTTTTTTTCTAATTAATTTTTTTCTTTTTGGCTTTTATCTTTTTTTTAAATTATGCATTTTATTTTTTTCCTTTATTTTTTATTTCTTCAAGTTACATCTCAATCGCAGTTCCCTCTCTATTCCCCCTCCAGTCCCACCCTCCCACCCTCAATCCCCCATCCTCTTCCCTTTTTTTTCTTTTAAGTTTAAGGTATATCTTATTTCCCCCTACACTTTCCCCTTTCAGTCCAAAAAATGGCTCTTTCTCTTATAATAATAAATACAATACAGTACAACAGAGGTAATTAGGCCACAGTTGTGAGGGTTATATGGCTTAACATACATTCCAAATGACCAGTCCATATGTATTTGGTACCTGACTTTAACATTCTACTATCTAAACATCTCCATGAGTTTAAAGTCCTATATCTGACTCAACATTCATACTAACTTGCAACAAAATTTTAAAAGTATCTTCTTAGATCTATAACACTCTCTTGACTCCTAAACAACTCAAAATTTAATTATGAGACTCTAGCTATCTGTTCTTCAACCACCTCAGAGACCTGAGAGGGATAAATATATCTGATTTTATAGGAAGTGCAGGGCCTTCAGCTTCCAAAACTAAGAAATGACATACCAGTGGCTGCCTGGACAGTTCCCATTTTCTCTCCATACATTACAGCATCGATCTTCAGTCATTTGGCCCTGTTTCTCTGACAAACATTGATTGTAGAGCAGGGGTTATGAAGGACTTACCTACCCTGTCTTGGCAGAGCTAGGCTGTCGACTTACCTGCTTCCAGGTTTTGTCCTTTTTTGGACAGCATTCTGTCTACAGTTGGAGCAAGGGGCTTTTCGTACCAAGAGATAGGCTTGCGACTAATTCAATCATCTCCCACTGGAGATTCTTCGATGCTCATCTTCTACTTGGAGGAGAATAGGGGGTGCTGTCAGGAGCTGACATGTCTCAATATAAAGATTTTTAAGTTAAGAAAACAACTTTGAATGTCATATTCTGTAGATCTCTTGAGGTATTTGAAGACTACATATCTATCTCCTTATATTTCCATAAGCAAATGTTGCTTGTCTCTTAGCAACTTGATTTCTGATTAATTTAGAAAATAACTGTGATAGACTGCCCTAGTACCTAACGAAATGACATGCTTGAATTACTATTACTTTGCATTTCTTAATTATCCTAAACAGTTTATGACAGTTGCTAACAAAAGGCTGAAACTTCACATTTGATTTTTAAGCATTGCTTAAGTACAATACCTTAGAAAGAGTTAACCTTAATTTTGTATTAGTATACAAAGATCAATACCAATGTGGCCAAATATAATCTTAATTTTGTATCAAAATACAAAGATCAATACTGATGTAGCCAAATATAATCTTAATTTTGTATCAATATACAAAGATATATGAGCATATTCAATAATCTGTCCCCTTTTCTTTATCATCCCTATATTATGTCTATATCTCATTTTTTCTCATGTCTTTTTGCCCCTACATAGGAGAGAAAGAAGGATACAGAAAAGAAAAAGAGAGAAATCCCTGGGTCTAACCTTCAAAACCTATTTAACAAGATCATTTAACAGCTTGTAATCTCTCCCCCTAAATAACAAAAAGTATCTATAGCTCATCAAATGACCAAAGGGGAGAAATCACCCACCCCACCTTCTGGAGATGGGATGTCGCTCTCTTAAAATGACTTCCTGTTGATTTGGGACACATGAAACCTGTTTGGGGCCAAAATAAGAATGGAAAAGTGGTTAAGCGTGTTAATAGAATCATTTGATGTTCAGTCCTTTTGTGTTCAGCTATTTAAATGTCCCAAGAAGTGTGTGGACAAATGCTGAACTTCAGGGCTTTACTGAAGTTCTTGCTGGAACAGTCTGTGGGGCTAAACAATCTCAGCTTAAATTTTTTTTTTTTTTTGTAGATATAAAGGATATTTTCATGGTTTGGCATTAAAAAGCCAGTAAAAGGTTTAAAATGCTGTAAATAAATTCAAGGTTACTACAGTTCAACCTGGTTTTCTAAACCTCCAAGAGTTGAAAAAATTTGGACCTGAGGTAAAATAAATGGAAAGTGTGGTGGTAGCCCATGCCTTTAAGTCCAGCAGAGACAGGAAGATCACTAGAGAGTTAGTTGTCATGTAAATTATAGAGTTACAAGGAACAGGATGGTGATGGTGCACACCATTAATCCCATCATCTGAAAGGGATAGACCCTTAATCCCAACACACTAGAGACAGAAACCTGAAGATCTCTGAGTTCAAAGCCAGCCTGACACAAAGTAAGCTCTAAATAGAGAAAAACTTAGATCCAGGGATGGTGGTGCACATCTTTAATTCCATCATTTGGGAAGCACATGCCTTTGATCCCAATACTTAGAATGCAGTGACAGGCACATAGGATTTGGAATGATTTAAGTCTAAAAGCTACTCACTCACAAAAGGCATGTTGAAATCCAAAGTGAATTATCCTTTGAGATCTCAAAATATATACACTTTAAAGGTTTGTTTAGTTACAAAAGATCAAAATAACTTCCTTTTAAATCTCAATTGAAAGATAATACTTTTTATAATGTCAAAAAAACCAATTTGCTCCAGGAAAAATATTACCTGCCCCCCTTCAAAAAAAAAAAAAGGTAGTGTCTCAGAGTTAGGACTAGGGCAGGGCTCTGTTCTGGCTCTGTTCTTATCTTTCCAGGAGATTTAAAGCATCCATCTAAGGAATCCAGGGACAATTGGACAACTGAAACCTCAGAAGAAAACAGATCAGACACCAAAGAAGACAATTAGCCCAGATGATCCAGTCTCACAGACATCCCCATAGCTGTTTCTTCAGAAGTCTACAACTACAACAACTCAAAAATCGCTAAGGTTGTTCAGCCCCATAAGTTAGTTCTAATATTGTCAAATTCTATGTATGACAATTACATGTGCAAGCCTCTTGGTTTCTTTCTACAAAATAAAACGTTCTCATGCATCAACAGCAGTCTATCCTTAGATATTTGTGCGCTTTTATTTATTCTTTCCTTCATTTAGACTGTGCCAATAGAAATATGGCTGGTTTAAAAAGAAACACACTTTAATGTTTTCCCAAAGTGAGGAGAATTTTCAAATGAACTTTTAAAAATGAAATTATTCTATTTGCTTCATTTTCTGCAACTCGTCCTGCTTACAGAACCATGCCTTATTCTGACATCAGGACATGCTTACTAATGCCTTAAGAAGCCTTTCACTCCAGCTCTCTGATCATGCCCTGCTTTGCTATGCTCGTTAAATATTTTAAGTGTTGAGTTTGTGAAGGCTCATAGCTGTCACCGAAGAAAGAATTTATAATGCATCCCTGGTGTGGAATTCAAATATAGTACTTAGCACACAGATAATATATGGAATCTCAAATCATGCACAGTGACTTTGTGTCTTAAGATATGCACCCGGCTCAATCAGTTGATTAAACATTACCTATAACAGAGGGCAGCTGAGAGAAATAATTTCTTTGCAGAATGCCTTACATCGTTTAGATTCAGAGATTCTGAGGGAAAAAATGTAAAAATTTTCTTAATTACTGTTTAACCTATACAGTAACAACAGTTTGGAGGACTGTTATCTTTAGGAATCAGAGTAGCACCATGTTGATCTAAACCTATGATGGAGCGGCTTGTCTAATTTCTTTTCTTCTCCACTTTTAACACCTTATCACTTATGTTCTGAGTGATCAGAAAAGTGCACAGGTATCCACATGCTGCTTCAGAAGTTACAATGCTAGATAGAATAAGACTGTCGTAGTAAGAATTGAACTAGAACTCTGTAGGTCTGGGTTCTGTTTCCTGTATGCTATGGAAAGACCAGAGGTTAAAACTATTTTAAGTGATAATACTGAAAGCATTTTAATAAGGCTACTTGTTACCCATCAGAGTGAATATCACTATTGTCCTGTGGTGCTGTGAGGGCCAATGAAACAGGCACAGCATAAACATCACCTGTGCCTTGATCCCAAAATATGTTCTATGACCCTCCTATGAGAAGAGATGTCTCCTTTGGATCCTTTTATTCCAAAACCCACCACAGATCTCTGTTCTCCAAGAACTCTGCAAAAGTGCCCTCCTTTGGGTGCAATAAGGTTTCAGAATTTGTGCAGTACCATTTATTGTCTATCTGCTCCTTGTCATGTTCACCCTCAGAGATTTAATGAAGTGAATTCTGTTTTCTCACAATTCATATATTGTGGCTCTACATATGAGTGCCCCAGAATGTGAAGTGTTTGGTATTTAGAAAGAGTCTTTTAAGAAAGTGAAGTGATTGAGCTAAACACAAAACAAGGTTATACAAAATAAGGTTCTGTTCTCAATTCATGTTTTTCAATTAATTTTATCTCTTTCTATTTATCATTTCATTTATTATTTTTTCATATCTTTTATTTCTTTACTTATTTACATATATATTTATTTATTTAATTTTACTTGTCGTTTTATTTTATTTTTTCAATGTATTTTTTTCATTGGATGAGGAAATTTGATCATAAAAAGAGAAGCCAGGGGGTGCAGCCCAGAGCAATGACCATATGACAACACAGTGAGAAGGTACTGTGCTCTATGCTCAAGAGAGCACAAACCTTGAGCCCTGGTGTCTTGAGTAATCATGTCTTTTGCATAACCTGCTTAGTCTAAGGTATTTAGTTTGGGTACGTGAGAAAACTAAAGTGCAAGCCTTCAGTATTAGCAAGCAGTTTCTTCCAAGGTTCTGTGCTTCTTTATATCTGGAGAAATCTTATATACATCATAAATATTTTAATATGATGAAATCTAATAACTAGATGGAGAATAAACACCCAATTCTAACACTTTATGTTTGCCAGAATAGTTGGTATGTTTGTTTCACACAGAAGACTTTCTTGAATTAGATATATTGATTTAAAAAAAAGTCTGATCTTCCAGTCCTTTAGAAGGTTTGTCTACCAATGCTAGACTATTCCACATGGCTTGTCTAGATTAGCCCTGTGATGGGCGAGGTAGGAATTAAATACACAGACTGAATCAAACAAGATAGCTCAAAAATTGCTTGGAACTGGACCCAGATCTTCCTATTCCATCTTCAGTCTTTCTTTTCCCATCACTCAGGGCAACTGAGTTTTGAGAAAAATGTCATGGAGCCACTAGGACTTTTGGTCTTAGATGTCAGAAACGGTTCTGTTCCATACACTTAGGTTCGAGATTTCATCTATTCATACATTCCTCTCAATTTTGTAATTTCTTATCATGTAAAGTTACCAGGCAAATGGTACTTAACATGGAAGCAAAGCTTTCTTGTTTGCTGAGCTGAAAAAAAAAAAAAAGAAAACTTCAGTCACTTCCTTCACAGGGTGTTTTTGGAGATTATAATGAGATTAAGTGTATTAATTCGGAAGAACAGATTATTCATTTTTACAGTGATGGTTCTTAAAGTAAAAAAAAAAAGCCAGTTTTATGTTGCTAATTCTACAGTGAGTACAGAGATGGACAAACCTCCTGATCCTTTTGTACATGGTAACCAAGGTAAAAGCTGGTATTTGTGTTGGTCTCTAGACCATTAGGGAAAAATAAGTACTGTATCCCTGAAGTACACTTAAAGAGGAAGCAGGGTCAGGTGGAACATTAGCTTTCCTCTAGGCTCTTTATATTGTTTTATCTTCAGAGACTCACACTGATCATATGGGCAAACAAAATGTTCCAGGTAATTAGATTTCTTAAATTTAATAATATATGTGGCATGTGAATATATATGTAAAATAAGTGAACACATATTTCCATTTGGTGATTCATAGTCATGGTCTAATTATATAAGACATTTTAGTCCTCAAATATAGAGCCCAGTTGTATTGCATAGAAAACCATGTTGAGGACACGTTTTGGGGTCTAGTTCTTTTTTTAAAATTTTCAATTATTAACTCTATATCCTTCTAAGTTCACTAATCTTTTTGCCTGTTGCAAGGCCAACTCATGGGTAGTGGTAAAAATTAATTTTATTTTCTACACAGCAGAAGAAAACACTCCATTTTTATGCCCTCTTAATGACACACATCATGTGATCACCAAGGAATTCTTAGTAAACTCAAAAGCTTGGCAGCATCTGTCCCTGAGTGCTATTTTAAGTAGAGGTCACACACTCACCCACATTTGTAAACTCAGCATCTCCTTTGAGTCTTTTCACTGTGGTCCTCTACACCACATGCACATATGCTCATCTGCAGTATAATTTGGAAAGATTAGAGTAACAAAATTTCTCATTAACACACCCAAACATTGGGTGGGGCAGGTGGCTCAGTAGGGCAGAATACTTACTACTCTGTTTCCAGCACCCACATGATGTCTCACAACTGCCTGTAACTCCATCTCCAGTTGATCGGCCATCTTCTTTTGACCTCCTTGTGCACTGCACACATTCAGTGCAAATAAATGTAGACAAATACACATATAAAATAATAAATTACTACACAAATCTTAGTTAAAGTGAAATTCATATGTATTATGTACTTACACTTTTTTTAATGTTTTAAAGACTTGATATAGAAACTTACTCCAGGTTAATCCTGGACTGTTTCCTCCTGGCTCTGTCAACTAGGTGCTGCAATCTGGAATCATCAACATGTGCCATTCCCAGCCTTACAATCATTTTTTTTTTTAATTTCCAAATTGCCAAACTGTTCTAATATTTCCAGAGGTTCATATTAATTTTTAAACCTGTTTTTTTAAAATATAAAATACATATGATTTAGCAAGTCTTAGAAGTGAGGTTTTTTTTTTTTTCCAGAACTTTGAAATTATTTTGGTCGTATTTTCCCTGATTTTGGGAATATGAGATTGTTTTCTAAACACTTATTTATGCCTCTATATCTTGATAGCAGATCTTCTTAAGACATACAATCTCTTTATATCTTCTTGGGATGGGAATTTATTTTGTACTTATAAAACAGGAGATGAAAGCCTTTTTACCATTGATAAGGACACATGGAGCTTTGCTTGTTTTAGGTCTAAGGTTAGAAATAGGGCAATACATGGTTGCCAGTCCAGTTTATAAAGATGTATTCTCTCTCCTGTTGGGGACACGATTCTCAATTGATTTGTGCTTTCAAGTGTTACTGAAATAGACAGTATGATATTAGTTGGTCTCCCTTCATAAAAAGAAAAGGAAATCTCACCTGAATGAAATTGCAACACAATAAGATGAGACTATGTGCAAATTACAAACAGAAGAACAAAAATTCAAATCAGAGAAAGAGAGTGTGCAAGGTTGAAGTCCAGTTGCTAGGACCCAAGTATAGATGAGGCTGAGGTTAAACAGACCAATCACACTCCTAGTTTAGTCCGTTTACTTGGCTCTGCCAGGTTATTTCATTTGGTTGTCAGTATAGATGGAACCGTAAAATGTCTCAAGTATAAGTTTTGGAAAGTTAAAAGCCTGTCCCTGTCACAGATACCAAATGCACATATCAAATGTCTTATTACATTCTGTAGAGAACACATAAAATGGTAAGACTGGCTCAAAGTGCTTTTATAGAGAGTCTAGGAAAAACTTTTCCTGATAAGATTGTTGGATTAGATCTAAAAATAATGTCCCATGGGGCAAATAATAACCTTTGGGTTTACCTTTGGCACACAAAGAAATTAGTTTCATTCTTACAAGACAAAATTCTCCAAGCTACCACATCAGATGACCAAGCTAAGACCTCTCATTTAACAGGATAAAAGAAAGCTACAATTTTAAACATTTATTTATTACCTCAAGTTATGTCATCATTATTTCCCCCTCCCTCTACCCCCTCCTGGTTCCACCCTCCCACCCTCTGCCCCCTCTCCCACTCATCCCATCCCTACAGTGTGGAGTGCCTATGTATATCAGCCCCCCTCAGTTTGTTAGTCACATGAGGTTTAAGGGCTTCTTCTTGCACAGGAAGCATGCATGGCAGTTCTACGAGGGTAGAGTGCCCCACTAACAGGTAACTAAGTCCATGTTCCTGTTCTTTTGGGTCTATTGAGTGTAGGAAGTTTATCATGTACTATATGGCTAAAATCCAGTCATAAGTGAATATATGCTATGTGTATCTTTCTGAGTCTGAGTTAGCTCACTCATGATGAGCTTTTCTAGTTCCATCTATTTGGTTGAATATTGCATAATTTCCTTGTTTCTGATAGCTGAGTAGTATATTCCATTGTGTAAATGTACCACCAACAAACCAAGTAACCCAATCAAAAAATGGAGTACAGAGCTAAACTGAGAATTCACAAAAGAGGAATCTAAAATGGCTTAGAGTCACTTGAAGAAATGCTCAACATCCTTAATCATCAGAGAAATGTAACAAAACAACTCTGAGAGTCCATCTCACTCCTGTTAAAAGGGCTAAGATAAAAACTCAAAAGACAGCATATGCTGGCGAAGTTGCAGAGAAAGGGTAACAAACACTCCAACATTGCTGGTGGGAGTGCAAACTTGTACAACCACTATGGAAATCAGTCTGGCGATATCTTAGAAAACTTGGAATAACTCTATCTCAAGACACAGTCATACTACTCCTGGGCATATATCCAAAAGAGTCCTCACCAATCCATAAGGAAATATCCTCAACTATGTTCATAGCAGCTTTATGTGTAATTTCTAGAAACTGGAAACAGCACAGAAGTCCTTAAACCGAAGGATGATGGCTACATTTTTAAATACTCAAGTGCCCAGGATAATAATAGTAATATGATAAAGACACCACCAAACTCCTACTTGAATCAGCCAAGGGATATCCCAATATATAACAGTTGTAATGTAGGATAGTCTTTCAGTTAAGCTTTAATTGCCCCAAATGAAATGACTAAGTAATTGGGGTTAAAAACAATAGCTATTCATTTGTTTCACAAGTATATCTGACTGAATTTATCATCTTGGATGAATTTTTGACAAAGGATTTTGTTCTATATCCTTGACTAGTGTAGAACTTTCTATGTATGCCAGAGTGGCCTTGAACTTACAGTGATCCTCTTACCTCTTCCTCCCTAGTCATGAGATTTCAAGTGTGTATATACTTCTGTGTGAACTTAGTGACAAATAATGGACCATTGATGCCTAGGAAACAAAGACAGAAAGATGTGCTGAGAAAGGGATAATTTCCTAAAGCTTCAGTGTGATGCAGCTCATTTTTGTCCTTGAGTCTAGTGTTAACTTCTTTCTTGATCAACTAACAGGGAGTTGGAACCATTCAATGGCTTATGAAAATCTATCTGTGTGAAAAAGAAGCCTTGTTTAAAGGGGTGACTTCAGCCATGCAGTGGTGGCTCACATCTTTAATCCCACTACTTGGGAGGCAGAGGTAGGCAGATCTCTGAGTTCGAGGCCAGCCTGGTCTACACAGTGAATTCCAGGACAGCCAGAGCTACAAAGAGAAACCCTGTCTCAAAATAAATAAATAAAATAAATAAAAATGTCTGAGACAGATCATATTCTGAAATGCATTTTGACAGATACTGTTCAGGGACCATGAATACATGGTTACACCAAGGGACTATGATGCAAACAGGGATTTTTGCATATCTCAGTTTCAACAACAACTCTCTTCTCCTTTAGTGTAATTTCAGATTTTGAAAATACTCTTTTTACTACTCATTGTGGTGCAATCACTTTTCACAATACTCTTTGTAAGCTGCCTTTGAATCTTAATCATTTCTTATTAAAAAATTTCTTTTAAAAACATTAACATATACAAGTATGTATGTATAC
This sequence comes from Lophiomys imhausi, assembly GCA_907164525.1. Classification (NCBI taxonomy): domain Eukaryota; kingdom Metazoa; phylum Chordata; class Mammalia; order Rodentia; family Muridae; genus Lophiomys; species Lophiomys imhausi. The sequence goes on along the minus strand of CAJQZJ010033026.1, from coordinate 345,202 downwards.
ACACGTGCTTGTGTGTGCATGTGTGCATGTATGTATGTATAGGTATGTTCATAAGAGTGCTGCGTGTGTGCATGTGTGCATGTATGTATGAATAAGTATGTTCATAAGAGTGCTGTGTATGTGCATGTGTGCATGTATGTATATATAGGTATGTTCATAAGAGTGCTCTGTGTGTCTAGGTATATCCATAAGAGTGCCATGCTCACAGAGACCAGAAGAAGGTATTCCAACAACTGGAGTTACAGGCAGTGCCACTATACTGAATTTGGGTGCTGGGAGTTGAATGTGGATTCCCTGCAAAAGCAATGCATGATTTTAACTGTTTAACAAATCTCTCATTTTTCTCAAGCCTATGCACTCCTACATAGGAGAGGAAGAAGGATACAGAAAAGGAAAAGTAGGAAGTCCCTGGGGCTAACCTCCAAAACCCATTAAACAGGACCATTTATCAGCTTGTAATCTCTTCCCTTAAATATCTGAGTTTTCAGTTATCCTTCAAATAACCAAAAAGAAGGGCGGAGAAACACCTTCCCCACCCTCTGGGCATGGGACATCATTCTCTTAAAGTGACTTCCTGCTGATTTGGGTCGTAGCAGACCTGTTTGGGCCCGAACTCAAATGGAAAAAATGGTTAAAAATGTTAGTACAATCCTTTTATGTTCAGTCCTTCTGTTCTCAGCTGTTTAGATGACCTAAGGGGTTTGAGAAAAATGAGATATAGACATAGCACAGGAAGGTCCAAGAAGAAGGGGCAGATTATTGAATATGCCCTTATACCTTTGTATATTGATACAAAATTAGTAGTTTATTAGGCTAAAGTGGTATTGACCATTGTTTATTGTGCAAAAATAAGATTGTATTGGATTACATCAGTATTGATCTTTGTATATTGATACAAAATTAAGATTACAGTTGGCCACAATGGTATTGACCCTTGTATATGGACGTAATATTAAGATTGTATTGGGCTACATAGGCATTGATCTTTGTATATTGATACATAATTAAGAGTATATTTAACCACAATTGAATAGATCTTTGTATATTTATACAAAATTAAAGGTAACGCTTCCTAATGGTATCATACCTAGAGATACTTAAAAATAAAATGTGAAGCTCTGGCCTCTTGATACCAACCGTCTAAAACGGTCTAGGATAGTTAAGTAAAACAAACTCCTAGTCATGCAAACATGTCACTTTGTTAGCTACTATGACAGTCTATCACAGATATTCTCTAAACTACCCAGTAATCAAGTTGCTAAGAGACAAGCAACATTTGCTTATCTAAATACAAGAGATGGATAGGGCATCTTCAAACACCCCAAGAGATCTGCAGAATATGGCATTCAAAGATGTTATCTTAAATTAAGATTTTCTTTTCAGTTTTTTTTTGATATCGAGACATATCAGTGCCTGACAGCACCCCCTATTCTACTCCAAGTAGAAGATAAGCATCAAAGAACCTCCACTGTAAGATGGTTGAATTAGTGGCAAACCTATCTCTTGGCATGAAAAAACCCCTTGCACCAACTGCAGACAGACTGCTGTCCAAAAAGGACAAAACTTGGTAGCAGGGAAGTCGACAGCCTAACTCTGCCAAGACAGGGTAGGTAAGTCCTTCATAATCCCTGCTCTACAACAAATGTCTGTCAGAGAAACAGGACCCAAAGGCTGAAGACTGATACAGGAATGTATGGAGAGAAAATGGGAACTGTCCAGGCAGTCATTGGTATGTCCTTTCTTAGTTTTGGAAGCTGCAGGCCCTGCACTTCCTATATAAGCAGATATATTTATCCCTCTCAGGTCTCTGAGGTGGTTGAAGAATAGACAGCTAGAGTCTCATAGTTAAATTTTGAGTTGTTTAGGAATCAAGAGGGTGTTATAGATCTAAGAAGATACTCTTAAAAGTGTGTTGCAAGTTAATATGAATGTTGAGTCAGATATAGACCTTTAAACTCATGGAGTTGGTTAGATAGTAGAATGTTAAAGTCAGGGGCCAAATATGTATAAACTGGACATTGGGAAGGTATACTGGGCCATTTAACTCTCATAAATGTGGCATATTTATATCTGTTGTTTTGTATAATACTTACTGTTATAAGAGAAGGAACCATCTGTTGGACTGAAAGGGGAAACTTCTGGGGGGAAGAGGGTGGAAGGGCGGGATAGGAAGGGGGAATAGGGAGGGGTTTGTGACTGAGATGAAACTTGAAGAAAAAAAAATAAAGTATTTATAAAAAAAAAAGAAAAGATGACCTACAAGATCAAAAAAAAATCTCTCTAGCCCAAAATGACCTTCTAAGATTTATGCCTCAAATCTTAAATATTCCATATATTACTGTCTCACAACTGTCTTTGATTGCCTGTTATTGCCATCATCAACTTGAACCAGCTGTCATAGAAGACATATGAGAGGGTAAGATACCTATATGAGAGTAGAACTGGAGCTTAGAGCTAGAAATTTTGATGGGAAAGAGACCTTTAATTCCCAGTCTAATCTTTGAGTCAGGATGTCAGTGAGTGGAAAAATGCCAGGGTATGGTTAAATAGTTTCCCGGAAGATACAGTTGCTGCTTCCTGAAAGAATGTGCTAAAGGCTTCTGCATTTCCCTATCTTGGATAACTTGGGGTCCAGAATGATTGGTGCAGACTGAGCTGCCCAAACCCTGAGTTTGGGACCTGTATCAAGTAGGACTGTCACTTGTCTGTTCAGCTAATGTGATAGTATGTAGATTTTGGGTGCTGCAGTAATATGCAAGTAGGGCCAGAGCACAGAGAAGTAGGGACTTGTGATATGGCAAGTGCAGTTTTAACATCCTACTTGATATAAGAAATCAGCCATGACTGATTGCAGTCGCAGTATTTAACAAATGCTGACTAAGAATGACACCAAAGGCTCTGGGATACCCCTTTAATGCCCCCTCATTATATAATAATCGATGCTTGAAATCCTACCATTGGTGTTGGAGAATTACTTGTTAGCTCTCTGCCCACAGTGGGACTTATGGAGTAAGATGCAATCACAGGTTGGAATGACTGACACCACACTCAGGCCCCTCACCTTATCACGGGTTCTGATACATATTGCTGGATGTCCTATTAACACCTGATCTGAAGAAGTGGACCATAGCTGACTGGTTCCTTTGAGCTTCTTGTATTATAGCTTTTGGACAGCATGATATATTTTAAAGACCAGGAAGGCAATAGACAGAATCAGACTGTGAACTACACTGTGCTAGAAAGAGAAACTTCTAAAAGGGGTTACTATTCAGCTACAGTTTATAAGACCAGTGCTTCTTAGATACTTTTTTTGAGAACAGATTTTGAAGAGAGGATATATCAGAGATGTGTGTGTCTCACAGGGGTGCTAAGGGCTCACACAGGCTTTTCTGGGGACATCTAGGGGAGGAAAGGATGTATGAATGAAATAGGTCAGTGGGCAGAACCAACTTTATATCCATTTCACAAGTTTCACTAAATCAAGACCTACTTGAGGCAAGGCTGTCAGTCATGCCTAACACAGAGGAGTGGCTATGAAAAGACCTCAATTCAAATTTTCTTTTATTAATATCAAGTGTATGATCCTCCCTGGCAAGGATGATGAAATAAAGCCTGGGTATCTTGTAGGATTCAACTGAATTTAAAAATGAAAGCGTCCAATTCAATAAGTGATAAATTAAGGCCTTTGAGAATATAACAGGATTACCATCATTGTCAGCAGTAAACCATTCACTTAGTCTTCTCAACTCATTCTTATTCTTCTCCAGATGAACATTGAATAAGATAAATTCTGCCTCCAAAAGACTAATTATATGAGTATAATTATATGGACATATGCTTCAAACTACCTCTTATACACACACATACAAACCCCACTCATAAAAGCCTCTTTGAAATTCTAATTTTAAGATGCATGGCAAAATTTCGGCAACTGTCAGTGAGTTATGCTGTACATTTAAATTTGTTATAGCCCAAGCAAAACTTACCAAGATGATAGCAAAAAAAAAAAAATGCTCATCAGATGTTATTTTAAGACCTCATAAGTAACAGATCAACACCAAGAGCAGCCAGCATCATTAACTCAGGCCCTTGGTCAGCACCAGGGAAAGTAGATAAGCAATTGCAAAAAAAAATTGGAAACTAGCACTTTCAAAGGCAGTTTCTGAGAATAACTGGAGTCTTGAATAGAAGATAATCTTGATCTATGTATTTGAACAAATGATGCCCCATGAGGAACAATTTTGTAAGTCATTCTTAGATGAAGATTGCAATGGCATCTATGGAAATAGCCCTACTTCTGACTCAGCTTTGGGTTACTGGAGTTAGGAGATTCTGAGCTGTCCTCTTCACACATTGTCAAGTCCCACTATATTTGTTCACCCAGTCTTTTTACCTCTTTGAGCTGTGGTAAACAAAAGCAATGCAGGATGATCTGAGTTGCTGTATACAGGCAACCCTTCTGAGAAACAGAAAAATCTGCCTCTTCACTTGAGGCAATACCCACTTCAACATCAGTTTCCCTGTTCATTCTGTTCTCATTACGACTATTGCTCCACATCTATTCAATCAAAATATGTGGTTATAGGTTCAGAGTTTATATTTTTATAAGATAGAGTCATTTGTATGTAAGCTAAGGTTTGACAATGAGTGATCAGAGAGGAATTCAAATGACTATTTGATAATTCATTCAAGCCAGATTTCTGTGCTCTCCAATGCATCCAATCTCTGGCCCAGCCATTGGCAAAAGCAGCCTTGGGTGCTATGCCAGCTCCCTTAGATGATTTTAATCAATTATGTAATACTTCCTGGAAGATGAGCAGTTCCTCCAGCCATCACCACTGTGTGCTGCGCAAGCATGCCCTGCATGCATTAGGCTATGACATCTGCACGGATAATATGGCGGTTAATTATTTAAAAACATTTTCTGCCTTTTTTGTTTCTGTAGTGAGTGGTAAACTCCAAGGCAGTTCCACAATCAGAGCACCTGCTTGCGCTCAGGAAATCTGACCACTGGCTTGGTGGAGTGGGTTTAAGGAGATATTTGGTTCCCAACATTGTGAGTCAGGATGTAGTTATGAAAAATTTCACTACATTTTAGACAATATTTCTTCTTGTTACTGTTTTAATTTTTATTCTTTCCATCACTTTTTTTTGGAGTGGTGGGGGCTTATTTAGCAATGAGTTTTAATAGGACATAAACTCTACACTGCTTTTGTGTAAGATTTATGTAAAGAATGACCTGTCTACAGGAAGAATAAGAAAACAAATTAAATAAAACACTTATAACGGTGAAAAAGTTACTACTCAGAAAGTCTTCCCTGACAGAATTGAAATTAGGAATAGGAATCTAAGCCAAATCTGTTCTCTGGAAAATGTATTTTCAAAGACAATAGTGTCTTTGTAGTATGCCTGGCTTAATTACCAGATTTGCATTCTATGGTACGTTTTCTACAGTAGCAAGCTTGGAAACTGTACAGTCACATCTCAAGCAGAATAATCAATTCTACATTCAATTTCAAGGAGGGTTGGTAAGAAACAAATCATAAGGCACTAGTATCTATCAAGGCTACATTTATATTATGATTTTTCTCTATGACTGATAATTTCATATATGTACCCAATAAAATAAAATATTATTTCCACCCCCTTTCCCTCTCTAACTTCCCCTGTATACTCATACCATGTCCCCTTCCCAACTTCATACAGGCTGCTGCTGCTCCTCTTCCCTCTCCTCCTCTTTTCTTCTCCTCCTCTTCCTCCTTCTCCTTTTTCTTCTTATAATTAATTATGGCTTTCAATTTACATATGAGTCTGGGGCATCCAATGGAGCACAGTAAACCTGTTAGTGGGAGCATCCTTAATAAAGCTGTTTATCCTTCCCTGAGAAGTGCCAGTTGCCATTAAATCCTTAGTAAGAGTAGGCCTGGAGAGCGTATTCTGTGCTGGTCTGTTGTGTGGTGTATGTAGGACATATCTATTTGACTCCAAAAGTGAACCCAGGATGAATCAAAATAATCATTGCACCAATGTCTGATTTGGTGAGCCAATAAGTTTTTATTGGGGTTACAAACAGGAATAAGGGCGAGGGATCTCTTACAGAAGTAGAAATGACTCACAAAAGCAGCTGCATCAGCAGAAAACCCACCCCACCATGGGGTGAAGCCTCACAAAAGCCACAACCCCGCAGCTCTCTGGATGACTTGCTGGCAGAGTCTCTTCTCTTCAGCCCAGCTGACCAGAGTCCTCCCACCACTTGTCTATTTCTACTATAAAGAATCTCCCATAGTTTTACTTTCCCAGAAAGGTGACTTGTAATTTTCCTGCTGAGTCTTATGACCCTCCTGATCTGCCCTGGACAGGATATTTCAATTAGGAAGAAAATGCTATATTATAAAGTCTCTTACAGTCAACCAGAGTTGGTGTGAGTTCGTGATTGTCCCAATTGTGTCGTGCCCAGGATATAGCATCTCATAGAACTCTTCTGCACCTTCTGGTTCCTCTTCAGGCTGTTTTTGGAGCCTTGGGCAAAAGTAATAAAGATGTCTCATTTAAGCTGAGCACATGGTGTCTATCCCAGTTCTCAATCAAGTCCTGCATCTCTCCAGTGACTGCTTTCCACTGTAGAAAGAAGCATCTCAGCTATGGTTGAGAGAAGCCCAGATTTATGGATAAAGATGTAAATATTTTTAGCCTGTAACCTCCGTAGCCATTGACTTTTGACCAGAATTCCAGTACCAGGAATGGAACTTCCTCCTGTACTTGAGCCTCAAGTCCAAGCAGGATTGTGGTGTTTTTTTTTTTTTCTTTGTTTGTTTGGTTGTTTTTTTTTTAAACAATGAGCAAGTAACATACTTGTGTACTTCATAACTTCTTAAAGAATTAGAACCAAGTGGAATCACCAAGTGCCCAGTGAGTACAACAGTGTGCCATTCAATATGCTAAGCCCTAACACACTGGGTAAATTAAACACAAACTCTTCACTAAGCCTCTTGGCCTAGAAACAACCAGTAGTCAAGATAGAATGGGGTATGAAGAGGGGTGGAGAGCATGTGTTGAAAGCTTACCAGGCCAAGCAGAGGAGAGAGGAATACAGGGTTTTGTAAAAGTGCCTTGAGTCTTCTTTTAAAGGGAAGAAACAGGTCCTACATTGTAGTATTTTTATCTAACACTTTTGTACACCATGCACTTGCTTAAAAAGCCCATTTGTAACCCCAGGTCAAGGAAAACATTTTGTCCTAAATAGAGGGCTTTTATTTCAGCCTCTGTAGCCTTGGGCACAAGGTATTTGAGTGCTGATGAAGATGCTTTCAGGGGGGTATTTATTTGAAATATTGTTCTCTCATTTTCAAAACCAAAGGTGCTTATAAAAGTAATCTCACCATAGCAGGCAAAGTGGGTCACCATAAATATCTCACAAGGCAATAATGCTTCCTTGCAGTTTAGTGTTTACAGATTTCTGCAATAGCTAATCAGAATTTTGTAAGTTCTTTTGTGTCCAAGAAATAGTCAGCGCACGCACACTCACACACACGCACCCTGTGCCTGGGACATCTTGAACTTTGTGGAATCAGTGAACAAGGATGTTATATGAAAGTAAATCAAAGCTGAAATTAATGATCCCCAGTGAGGGACTGGATGCTATGGTGAACACCTGGCTTTCCCAGCAATCAGGAAGCTGAGCCAGCAGGAATGAGAGCCCCGTGCCAACCTGCATTTCATAGGAAGACTCTGTCTCAACATATCCCAAACCAATCACGCACAAAGACAGCCATCTAACCAAATGAACAAATGAACCAAAACCCCTCATCAGTCAGAATTTGAATATGGAAAAAGGGAAACACAAGTCAAAAGACAAAACATAATGGTCCAGGATGAAATGTGATCAGCCTACTGACCCTTCTGTCATGGGATAGACTCTGCAATGATGGAGACATGGAGAATTTCAAACACAGCATATAGGGCTGGAGAGATAACTTGGAGGTTGAGAACATATACTGGTATTGAAGAGGAGCTAAGCACAATTCTCAGCATCCACACTGGGTGGCTTACAATCACCTAGAACACAAGCTCCATGACACCTGACATCCCCTTCTGACCTCTGTGTGTACCTGCACAATCCCCTCTCCTCCACGTACATATACACGTACTTAAATAAATAGTAAAACCTAAAATGTCTTTAAAAACAGAACACATTAGAATAATTTTGAGTAAAATGAACATTTCCAACAAATTTAAAGTTTTGTCAAGAGTTGATAGGTATATAGTAATACATTCTTTGTGATTAAAGGGAACAACTATACATCTAGGGCCCTGAACAACAAATATAACATGCCCTGCCCCCATCTGGCATTACTGTGCTCCTGTTAATTCTTTGCAAATGGCTTGAATTTAGTTCTTTAAAAAGAGTTAGCAGTTTTGTAGTTTCTGCTGCTGAAATGCATGAAGCATATCCCAAGGTGCTATTAAGGCAAACAACCCAAGTTTTGCTGTAAAGCAATGTTTCTTCTTGGTTACAACTCTTGCTCAACATTGGGAGACCAGATATTCCACTAAACAGTAATTCAGTGATAGAGAGAGTAAGAAGGGAACAGGAATTTCTGCCTCACAGACAAAGAAGCCAGTGTTTGGGTGGTTAAGTCATTAGCACACCATTTACAATCTAAGACTTCTTGTTCTTGTTATGAATAGTAGGAAGTAGAACTCGGAGATGGTGGCCTAAGGAAGGCTAATAGGAAGCCAATGAAGCAAAGGAAGCAGACTTCACACAGATCCTACAGCAGCCTGCACAACACAGTGGTTTAACTAAAAAACTATGGCATCTCACGCAGCACCCTTCTATGCATTTCCAGAGGGATACCGCTGCTCAGGGTTTTGTGGTTTTCCTTCCTAAGTTTCTTCATTTCTATTATTAAAATCTTATTCACACATCCTAGGGAGTCCTGGTTTCGAGTATTAAACACACAGATGTCTATAGTACTGTGCTGGGGCTGGATGTGTCTATTTGCAGTCACCAGTGAATATTCATGATTACATTGTGAAGAGCTACACACTTTTGGAAGAAGAGGACAGAGGGAGAAACTACTGACATACAGTTTCCCAAGGCTTAGGGGCAATATAACAGCACAGACATCAGCTTCCTTCATGTTATGCTCGTTAAGTCAGCAAGAGGTTGTTTTGTCACCTAAATTATTTTTACAAAGTAATTATCATATTAATATTCTTGCATTAAGTATCTCTTTGGTGGTTCTATTTGTTGGCCTTCCTGGTCAGATGGGAAGGTGCCCAGGAAACCCACAACTCCAAAGCCTGTGAACCACACAGCTCTGTGGTGGGACAGTGTCCCAAGGGAAGGGTATCCTGAGACATGGGAGCTCAAGTAGGGATAAACCCAGGAGAGGAGGGAAGAATCCAGGAGTGATTGCCTCTGCCCTCAGGAGAAGACAGCAGAGAGCTGGGGGAAATTCAGCCTTTATATAGGATTTTTGAGGTAGCAGCGCTTTCTAGGGCAGATATTTCCAGAAAGAGGATTGGTGGAATTTCAAGTCCTGAGCTTGGGATAGTTCAGAGATTTATGGGTTTTCCTGCTCAGGGATTACTGGGATTCCTGCTCTGGCATTGGTGTATTTTCCTGGTCAGGAATTGGTGGGTTTCCTGGTCAGGGATTGGTGGGTTTTCCTGCTCAGGGATTAGTGATTATTTTGTTCAGACTTTCACCAAAATTAGCATAAACTAGGAAGGGTACTACTGAAGGTCTAGAACCAGCCTTTGTAACAGAGGCTGAAATTGCCGTTATTATAAAGAAGTGTGGGTGGGAGACAGGTCTATTAACTTATGCCCTGGGGGCTTTACACAAACTTGAACTCTTAACATAAATAAAACTTTCCTTAACTAAACTATGAATTTATATTAAGAGGTCAGATTCCTAATCCTGGTTCCTGGCTGGCAATGCCAGACCATGTAAAGCTCCCCTGTTAGGGGGAATCGCTAGTTTATGCAGTGTTGCCCTAGAGATGGTGACAGAGCTTATAGAATAGCCACAGTTGGACACACCTCCCTCACCCTGAGTTTCCTGTCAGCAACAGCCATAACTGAAGACTCAGGACTTGCTGTTTTCTCTGTGGCTGCAGGTTCCCTGTTTTGTTTTGTTAGGTTTTTTTGTTTGTTTGTTTCTTTTTTGTTTTTTGTTTTGTCATCTAATCTCAGGTTCCCAGAGATATTTAGCCTCAGCCACTCTGGAGTCCTGAGGTGTTGCTGTCCAGAGATGTAGAAGGGCCAGAAGCACAGCCTGAAGATCCGAAAGCACCCCTTTCAGGGACTACAGGGGATGGCACCCAGGGAAGCTGCAGATCTGGAGAGGAGGCACCCAGGGAAAGATGTAGGGGTAGGGGGAGCCAAGAGGCAAAACTTGAAGCAGCCGGGTGTGGCTACTGGTGCTCCTCATGTGAGAGCCTGGGCACTTTCCTGCAAAGTATACAGTTTACAAAGTAAACAAAATTAATAAAGGGAGTCTACGGCAGGGAACTCTGCTGCTTGAGTCTTGTGAGTAGTCTATACTATATCTCCTCCAGAAATGTCTCAGAAAATTCCCCTTTGCATGCTGATGGGAGAGACAGAAACAGTGCTGCCCTGCTGGGAGATACTCATACAGTACTGCACTGGAAATGACAATACTTGCAATGAGAAGTAAAAAGAGAAAGGGTTTAGTAGGGAAAAATTCTCATTTCTCACTCACTCCTTTCCTACCCCAGTGGCTTTACCTTCACCCATCAAAGTACTGGCTCTTTCAGAGTAGACATCAAAGGCTGTTATACTGTATCATGATCCCCAGGATATAAAGAATTTAGTTACTGGAAATGAATCATGAAGACATTTTAATATATGTTTATTTATAAACCTGCTGTGCTTGGAGTACTCAGCTTACATTAATGATTAGACCTTGTTATCTGGTGACTACTGAGGCCATAATGAGGAATAGAAGAGAGATTTAAGTTGCACACTTTAAAGTCATGAAGCATATTATTAAAACAACGAGGCCAATCATGCAGCCAAGATGGACCATTTAGCAATTGTCTCCCTTCTGCCTCTGGGGACTCAATACTTCCGTAAAGGTACAGTGCTTGAATGTCTTGACATTAGCGTGTAGACTCTCTTTTAATAAGCTCCTTATATTTGGCTGGTTGAATTCTCAAGGTTCTTTTCTTAATCCTCATCCTTCTTTTAGGTCAAGCCAATTATGATCTTTGAAGTGAGATCTCAAGCTTATTTCAGAAATCTGAGATAACTGGGAATCATCTACAAGTGTTCTTAAATTCTTAAATGCATTTCCTATGAACATTATAAAGAATATATGATTTCTGGCACAGGCCTGCAATCAGACTCTGTCTCTTTTCTTCAATTCTCTACCTCAATTTTACATTAAAATGTTATTACATTTATTTGTTTATTTAGTGTGCATGTGCGTGGGCACACAGTGTGAGTCTGGAGGTCAGAGGGCATCTTTTGGGATTCAGTTCTCCTTTTGCCATATGGTTCCCTGGGACTGGACTCTGGTTTCCAGGCTTGGTGGCAAACTCCTGTACCTGTGGGAACATCTTACCAGCCCTTACCTTACCTTTTAAGATAGCGTCTCTCACTGATCCTGGCACTCATAGACTCAGCTAGACTGACTGTCAGGGAGCTCCATGGATACTGGTGTTTCCACCTCTCAACAGTGGGGCTTTAGGGGGGCACCACCACACAGGACCTTTATACATGGGTGTTGAGACTCTAAACACAGGTCATCAAGCTTGCACAACAAACACTTTACCCATGGATCTGTCTTCTTTGTCCCATATGTGCATTTTAACAGAATATTTTACTTAGCATAACTAATGCATGCATCAGGGTGGGGTAGGGTGGTGTGGAGAGATGAAGATCAATTTGTAAAATCCATGAAAATAGTGATCTATCACCTGTGTATTTATTTTAAAACAGAATGAGAGGCCAATGGAAAGTTCTACATGGAAGTTACAGTCTCTGGGTCATTAGCCAGTCTGTAGGGATCATACCCCAAATGTTAAAAATCATTATTTCTGAGTGACAATGACTGAGACTTTGATGGAAAAAGATCAATGTCAGCCTAGCCAGCCTGCCAGACTTCTCTTACAAAGGCAGTCTCCCTTATGCCTGGGAGGTAGAATGCAAACCAGAATAAATCAGACTCAGTCTCCTTCACCAGCCTGATCATTTTAATTGTTAAAATAGAAGTTTAATTTGCCATGCTTGGATAAAAATCAAATTCTGAGGAGCCATATGTATCAAGTGATCAATGAAGGATGAGAGAGGAAAGTTAATTTGTAGACAATACCTGAATCCTGATGTGAGTCAGAACAACAGGGCATTCTCAACTTGGCTTATTTGTACCTAGATAGTTATAAATACATGTTGAGGGCTAGGATGAACCAAAACTTTCCCTGTGGACTTCGTGTATGGAGAAGGAACATAGTTCCTTCTGGAAAAGCGGGAACATGTTGACAGAGCTGGTAATGACCTGCGGGCAAGGCCTTGGAGGACCTGTGATTTCAGATCCTGAGAACCCAACTCTTCCCACCCTAAGGGGCTATGGTTCTCAATCCCAAGGCCACTGTGTTCTTGGTCTATAGTTGAGATATCCTGTGTTCCCCCTATGCAACATTGCCTGATTAGTTTCCAGCTGACTTGCTCCGATTTCTCCCTCAAAAACTGTCTATAAGATGCTATTCTTCATAATAAGCTTGCTTGGCATAAATCATCAGTTTGTGCAAGATCTCATGACTCCAGCTTTATGCCTTTCTTCTCATCTGCTGGCCCTCCCGCCTTGGTCCCTGTTCCTGAAGAATGACCTGCTAGTCAAGGTCAAATACACACATTTAAAATTTTACTTTTCTTGAGAATTTCATATATGCCTATATTTTGATCTCCCTCCATTTCAATTTCTCTCCGATTTCTACCATTTTCCCCTCCCGTAAGACCGTTTACTGTTGCTTGTTTGTAGATGGGTGCAGGGCTGTCTTCTGGAACACAAGTAGCTTTTCCAGTATCCTATCACTGAACACACCCAACCCGACTCTCCTCCAGAAGCCCTCAGTTTCCAATAGCTCCTCAGGTATCAGAAGGGCTTCTTGCATCCCTCCCCATCCACACTGCAGTTGTGGCTGGCTGGGGCTTGAGTAGGCCTTGTGCTCACAATCACAGCCATTGCATGGTCATGTATGCTGCACATTCTTATTGGCCATGTTAGTTCTCTGATTGCTGAGCTAAGGAGGGGGTCCTTGGTCTAGGATCTCGCATTTAGCCTTTACTGTGATATTTCTATTTATTATTCTCACTTAACAGGTGAGGGTACTGGTATTAAAAACTGACACATAAAAAGCTGTCAATCAGTCACAGAAATAGTCAGTGGCAGACCCAGGATTCTCTTGGGTGGGTCTGTCTTTAGAGCAAAGTTCATCTTCTATTTACAGGTCTAGATCTACTTGCATGTCAACTGCAGATACTGAAGAGAAAACCAGCCTTTCTTAAGGACATTAAAGAACTGTGGTGCTCTAAAAATAGCAAAAGGCACAGGCTGCAGTCTTCTCACATGGGAGAAAACTCAGGAGAGTGTGAGGACTATCCTTAAGTTTAAAATGAAGCAAAACTGTGTGTTGGAAATGTGGATTTTGAAATATAGTGAGATAACCCTCCTTGTATCCTCATTATATCCAACATTATAAACATCTATGAAGTACTGTTCGAAGTTGGGACTACTTCCAAAACATAACATAATGTAGTAACAAACTTCCAAATGCCTGGAGCTACTCATGGGGTGTTGGCTTCCTCATTCCACCATGTATGTAGCTAATGATGCATAGAGAGGACATCAGATGAGCAGACGAGGCTGTGGGCTTGGTGAGACCAGTATTTTCTAGAAACTCTGAGTTCACTAAATCTGAAGAAATGTGAAGAACATAATTCTCATTCATTATTTTACCGTGTGTGTGTGTGTGTGTGTGTGTGTGTGTGTGTGTGTGTGTAGTCAGCATGAAATTAACTTAATCCATAGTTATTACTTAACAAAAGAAAAAAATGTATCGTAATTTAAATATATACTTTTAATATATTTAAATTGGATAAACAGAATTTTATTAAGTTTTCACACCAGTGCTCTTTCTCTTTTTAATCCTGGACCCCGATGACATTATCACATATACATATCTGTTCCTGAACTGTAGACTTAAGATTTATTTTAACATTAAGGTTTTGGAATACTAAACTGCATGTGAAGCTACCTATCTCTCTTCTGATGGTGCTACTGATCTAAATTGTTACAGGCAAATGTGCTTTAGCATTGATTCCTAGGAATGCTTTCTATGCCTCCCTTTTTTCTCCTCTTTTCCTCTCTTATTTTTTACTCATAGCAAGAGGTAGCTAATGAGAGTGGGCCATACCTAGCTCATCCCACCACATTAAATCGTTCTGATAAGAGAGAAACTGTGTTTAGTTCTGACCCTGCAGCAGTTTGTCACAGAAACTGCCTTATTTGAGCCTAAGGTCTAGCCTTATGATGATGGAATGAAAGCCCAAACAAGGGTCTGTGGAACTCTCACGGCTTCTCAGGATTTTAGTGTGGGCTCACCATTTCAAGAAAATGCAAAACAGGAGCCATTCTTGTGGGTCTTAAAGAGCATAGCATTTTTGCTTCTGAATATGGCAAATTCTTATTTATATATTGGATCCCTTGTGCTTTGAAATTCTATCCCATGTGGATGAAGGGGGGAAAAACACCAACAAATAGAAACATCTGAATAGATGATGCTTCAATTATAAACATCCCTTTTAACAACTCTTAATTTAGTATATTTATTCTTTAGAATGAAGTACATAAACCCCAGAACAGCTAATTGACTCTTTCAAAATCACAAAAAAAAAAAAGATCCAGGATCTCTCTTGTTTGAAGTTTCAAATCTCAGATCATGGCTCCATTCAGAGTTCTGAAGCTCACTCATGATGTCTTCAAAGGGTGTTCCTAAGGGAATAAAGGGAAGGCTCAGCAGTCAAGGGCTCTCACTGCTCTTCCAGAAGACCCATGCTTGGCTTCCAGCACCTGTGTTGGGTGGTTCACAACTCCCTATAGTTCATTTCAGGGACCCTTTTGGTCTCTATGGGCACCTGCATTCACATATATATATATATATATATATATATATATATATATATATGCCTATATAAACAGCCATAAAAAGTTAATCTCAAAAAAAAATTAAAGATGCTTTTAAGAATTTCTTTAGAAAGTAATTGATAGAGAGTAAATATGAAAGTACTACAAGTCTGTTTCTGAACTATGGCTGTCTCAGTTTCTATTTATATAATTTGAGGATGACTGGGACTCTCTGAGGGTTATACTTGTCATTTGTAAAGTGCGCATGACTTTTTGATAGGGTTGCTATGAAAAGTGGTTGATATGGATTGTAGAGTATGTTTAAAGCACTCAGCCCAGACCCATGATAACAGTGAGCACTCCATGAAAGTTTGTTTATTTGAATCTATATTACCATTCCATTGGAAGGTTTAGAAGCTTACACGTTAATAATGAGTGTCTCACTATAGCAAAAAATCAAAAGAAAACAAACAAAAAACCAACTCCACAAAACAAAAACAAACAAACAAACCAAAAACAAGCAGTTTAGGGAATTTAAAAAAATGTCCATGGTGGAGGAATATATGTGTATATGTGCACACACAAATATATATATATATATATATATATATATATATACATAAAATCTCTATCAATATTTAGTAATTAGTTTTAATCATCTCATGTATCTATTTTCTATATCTTACAAATACACATATATATGCATATGCATTCATACATCTTATAGGTACATGTGTCTATGTCTATGTTTATTGTATACCTTTCTATAAATTCATGTAGGAACATTTTAAGTAGTATCCAACCAATTTTGTTAACTCTCACTATTGCCTACCTAAGGCCTAATATTTTATCCAAAGTTATTTATCTCTTCCGACTGGCTGATATAGTCAGTCTCTATGTTCAGGTTTTATCACCTGGTAGCATTGCATTTGTCCCCATATCTGTTTCCAGCCACCTTGGCTGGGTCTTCCTCAGGTGTTTTACCACCCTCAAACTCTTATCTGCCCATCTGAAATTTTGTACCTCTCTCACATTTGACTCACCCTCACCCCTGCTGCCCCAAACAGCCTAATATGAAATTGTAATCCTGCAATTTCCCTACTCAAAGTTCATCAGTGATGCCACGTTGCCTGTGCTTACCCACGTCTCATACAAGGCTTACGAGGAGGCTTTTGGGCCATGTTTTGTACTCATCAAAATTTATCTCAACCCACTCTTCACAGTTCTACCTCAGTGTCTGGGCTAGTCCTTGGGTAGCAGATCCTTGAAAATGGTGACAGGATGAACACGTGACTAACGAATTACAGTTGGACAAGTCAAACCTAACATGTTTAGCAAGCCACCCTCACACCCTAATCTCCTTTTGAACAAGGAGTTGCGTGTGGTCTGGTGGAAATCAATACAATACAGAATCAATAGTTACAAGCTTCCTTCAGCACAGTTGCATTCTCTCCTGCAGATATATAATATATTCTAGACTTTTCATCTCTCCTGGAACTTCTGTGGGGTGGACCAGAAACAACTGCAAGAGCTGGTTTATCACTACTATTTTTTCAAGACAAGTAAATATCTTTTTAAAACTATCTGATTGTATCCTTAATCATATGTACCTGTGTGAGTACAGGTGCTTACAGAAGCCAGGAAAGGGTGTTGGATCTCCTGGAGCTGGAGTTCTAAGTAGATATGAACTGCCACTGTGGATCCTGAGAATCGAATCTGCATACTTTGGGAAAGCATGAAGTGCTTTTAACCACCAAGCCACCTCCCCAGTCCCCATAATGAAAAGACATTCTATACTACATGGCTATAGAAAGTCCATAGACATATGGCTATACCATATTCCATTCCATAGAAATTCTATGAAAAATTAGATAACTTCCTAATACCGAGATTCCAGTTCACTTCATATTATCCATCATTCATATTATTAAAATATACTTATTTGATACTCTTAAGAACAGAATTAAAGAACTTTTGGGGGACGTAAAACTTTTGGTAAACACTACCAAGTGCTTTCCAGACTATTATTACCTATAAAATTAAAGATAACACCCTCTTCAAAACATTTTAAGTATGGATAGTTAAATACTATAAGAACATGAATGAGTAATATTTTTTTAGTTCCACGATAACTCTGGTCATATGGTACCTTGGAAGCTTGTGCTGAGATGTGTGGTTTAATATCTTCTCTCAATCAGTGTCCCTCTTATTCTTCTCCCACATAATGATTATTTCCAATCTTATCCCAGGATTAATGACTCTGTCAGTGTGTTTCTTTTATTAAAAATACTCTTTCTATAACAAATCATTATTCTTACTATTGAGAAATATGTATCCTAAGAGTCAGTCCCCTGTCACCTTTGGGTTGTATACAAGGACGAATCCACAGCAATGATCAGTGTTTTCTTTCAAATAAAGATATTTAAAATTTTTTGTTTGCCATTAAAATTAATGATTGTTTACACACACACACACACACACACACATTCAGAGGTAGAGAATAAAGTCACTAATGAAAACATCATTCCTTCTAAAATCATACCTCACTCTTTAAACTTTATAAAATAATAGGCATGAAGGACATAAAAGGAAACAACACTCTTTTCTTATGAGAAAAACGCTGTGAGACCTTGAGCTGACGTATAGAATAATATTTAATTAACTAACTGAAATATGAATTCTGCTAAACTGTTATTTGCATAATGGCCCCATACTTTTCACTAAAATTGGCATGGTACTTAGAGTTACCCCAGGAATTTATGAATACAGAAATGCAAGGACTTTGTGACTGTCAGGAATTTCAGCTTTCACTGAGCCCACACCCACTCTTCCTTGTGATCCTAAGGTATCCGGATTGTTTATGGCTTCATGGCCATTCATTCAATGTATACCATCACCCTGTCCTTTGGAGATCTTGTCTTCCCATGTACAACTGGTGGAAGATACTTCTCCTTTAACAAGTTTCCAGACTCAAGTCAACAGGCAGGATAGTATAAAAGTAAGAAAAGGAGTTGACAGAATCTTTCTGAGGTATTTGGAGCTCAGGGGCCTTCAGTCCTTGTTAACTCTGTCTGAAGGTATGCCTCAGCATCTCTGACCTGTGAGGAATAGATGTCTTTGCTGAGTCCTGTAATCATGAGTTTTAAAAGGTTATCAGAACATGTCCCCACATGCACACATTTGCTTGTAGCTCCCTGTGTCTATTCACAACTGGATTCTTTATTCAAAGGGCTGCTCACTTACTTCGTTCTCCCTATCTGCTCACCCATACTTGTTACTGCCTGTTACATGCCAGGGTACCTTTGAAATGAATTACAGAACAAAGAAATTTTCTACAGCCTGAAGCAAATTAGTATCATTTAGAGCAGCAGAACCTTCACAAATGAGCCCGAATGGGGACACTTTATTGGTGCTTAACAATAAAGGATGGACCCTTTTAATTCTAGGTTGTATGTGACAGGGAGTGAAGGATGATAAGTTCCATTACTGTGTCTGTCAGTCTAAGGTGGGGAAAGAGAGCTTTCCCTAATTCTGCACTGAAAATACCTATGTGCAAGGAATGTGTCTGCTTCCAGTGTCAAGAGCCTCTAATAACACTAGTTCAGAATAATGTGAACTTTGTCTGAAGTTCACAAAACTACAGCTGCCTATCATGAGCATGGAACAGACAAGAAACCAAAAGATTCAAAATGCCCCCATCTGTGATACAGTTCTGCATTTAAGATGGACTCTTCTGTTTCACATAGAAGTCATGTTCTCATAGTACCTTTTGTTCTGTTATATTAGACTAGCAGTTGTAAACCTGTGAGTAACGGCCCCTTTGGGGATCACATATTATATATCTTGCATATCATATATTTACAATACAATTCATAACAGTAGCAAGATTACAGTTATGAAGTAGCAGTGAAATAGTTCTATGGTTGAAGGAATCACCACAACATGAGAAACTCTATTAAAGGGTCACAACATTAGGAAGGTTGAGAACCACTACATTAGATGATAAAGGACTAGGTCTGCAAAAAATTCTGTAAGGTAAAGTATTAATAGGAGAAATGGACTCTTTGGTTCTGCCTGGAATTCATGTAGCTACTGGGCAAACATATGATGGGAATGATCAGGGCCATTTTATAAGAAAGTTCACCTCATTATTTATGATAATCAACACCAATGTAATGCAAGTAGTGAATCCCATTTCTGATATTACATCTACTTTCTCCAGTCAATGAGTCAGAACAAGCTGGCCATCAAAGAAAACATTAAGGGTGCAATCCTTGGAGAATCCTCGTCATTGGAGCTTCGCTGAGCTATTTATTCCATAGTCAGGAAGTATTCTCTCACAGTCGAGCTGGGTGTTTTAAAATTGCTCACTGAAATACACACACACACACACACACACACACACACACACACACACATACATATACACACACACACTTTCTCTTCATCATCTGGTGTGAGAGGGATCTAAAAGTTCCATCCTTTGCTTATATTAGATATAGTTGTTGAGAGGCTCCATTGAATGGCACCTGTTCTTGGGTGTCATGTGATAGTCTTGTATTATCTATTGCTGTCTATCCTTGAAAGCATCAACATTAGAAATAACACCTAATTTGATATGACACATTATAATGAAGAGAACCCATTGCTATGAGACAGTCTTCAGGAAGAGTCACCTTAGTGCTAATGATGCCAAGGGTACCCATGAAGGTCTGCCTCACAGCTGGACTTCATGAAACTGAAAAAACTGTATGGAAAGGGCATTGTCATTCAGGCACTGTATTAGCCCACAAAATGGGAAAAGATCTCTACCAATTATACATCTGATGGAGGATCAGTGCCTTGATTAAGCCACATCAGAGAATCTTCTTGCAGTACATGAGAACTAATAATATAAAGATCCACAAGTGGACATTGTGCAGAAAGAGAAAGCCTTTGGAGCACTTAGTCTTAAGTGGGAAGTCTGCATCAAAGCCCTTTATCAAGGAATCAGAGATCTATGTGAAAGAGGAGACAAAAAGATTGTAAGAGCCAGAGGGGATGGGTGACTACAGAGAATAAGGACACAAAAGGAATGGTGCACACACAAACTTACAGAGACTGTGACTGCATGCACACAACCTGTACAAGTCTGTGCTAGACTGGGGGGGTGTCCCAGCACTGTGAGGGAGAAGCTCCCCCACTTACCAAGAAGCTATTTGCAATTGATCCCTGCTGGGAAAGGGAAAATCCGTTTTTTACAATGAAGTGTCACTGGGTCTATCAACCACACCTCAGTACATGCCTCATAATCAAGTGCAGCTGGCCTACCCAAAATAAACTCAATGGTATTTTCCTGGAAGCTTTGTTTCATTTTGCTTTGGTTTTGTTTTGTTTTCTTGGTTTTGTTTTTTTGTTTGTTTGTTTGTTTAGAAATTTTTGTTATTATTTTGCTTGTTTGTTTTGTCATATTTGTGTATCTCTTGGTTTTTTGTTTTGTTTTCTGCTCTTATTTTTTTTCTTTTTTTTATTAATAATTTATTTTTTATTTCTTCAAGTTACATCTCAATCACAATCCCCTCCCTACCCCCCCTCCAGTCCCACCCTTCCACCCTCCTCCCCCTCAGCCCCACCATCCTCTTCCCTTCTTTTTTTTTTTTTTTTTTTTAGTTTAAGGTATTTATTTTTTTCCCCCAACAGCTCTCCCTTTCAGTCCAAATAATGGTTCTTTTTCTTATAACTATAAATACAATACAAAACAACAGAAATAAATAGGCCACGATTATGAGTTATATGGCTTAGCATACATTCCCAATGTCCAGTCCATATGTATTTGGCACCTGACTTTAACATTCTACTATCTAACCATCTCCATGAGTTTAAAGTTCTATATCTAACTCAGCTTTCATACTAACTTGCCTCATAATTTTTCCAGCCAGATCTTCATTGAAGTTCTGAAGATCAGCTTCTGTCTATGAACTTCGTAGGACATCTAAATAGCTGAGCACAAAGGGACTGAACATCAAATGATTCTATTAACATTTTTAACCATTTTTCCATTCTTATTTGGGCCCCAAACAGGTTTACTACGTCCCAAATCAGCAGGAAGTCATTTTAAGAGAACAACGTCCCATCCCCAGAAGGTGGGGAGGGTGTTCTTCCCCTTTGGTTATTTGATAGATAATAGAAAATTTTGTTATTTAGGGGGAAAGACTACAAGCTGTTAAATGGTCTTGTTAAATGGGTTTTGGAGGTTATACCCAGGGACTTCTCTCTTTTGCTTTTCTGTATCCTCCTTTCTCTCCTATATAGGAGTGAACAGACTTGAGAAAAATGGGACATAGACATAGTATAGGAAAGAACAAGAAAAAAGGACAGATTATTGAATATAGCTTTATACCTTTGTATACTGATACAAAATTAATATTATATTTGGCTAAATTGGTATTGATCATTGTATATTAATGCAAATTTAAGATTGTATAGGGCTACATCGGTATTGATCTTTGTATATTGATACAAAATTAAGATTATATTTGGCCACAATGGTATTGACCCTAGTATATTAATGTAAAATTAAGATTGTATTGGGCTACATCAGTACTGATCTTTGTATATTGATACAAAATTAAGATTATATTTGGCCACATTGGTATTGATCTTTGTATATTGATACAAAATTAAGGGTAACGCTTCTTAAAGGTATTGTTTGTAGTAATACTTAAAAATGAAATGTCAAGTTTTGACCTCTCGCTACCAACTGACATAAACTGTTTAGGATAATTAAGAAACGGAAACTAATAGTCATGAAAACGTGTCATTTTGTTAGTTACTATGACAATCTATCACAGTTATTTTCTAAGCTACTCAGAAATCAAGTTGCTAAGAGACAAGCAATATTTGCTTATCTAAATATAAGAGATAGAGAGGGCATCTTCAAAAACCTCAAGAGATCTGCAGAATATGGCATTCAAAGATGTTTTCTTAACTTAAGATTTTTTGATATCGAGACATGTCAGCTCCTGACAGCACCCCCTATATTACTCAAAGTAGAAGATGAGCATCGAAGAATCTCCAGTGGGAGATGATTAAATTGGTGGTAAGCCATTCTCTTGGCAAGAAAAACCACTTGCTTCAACTGTAGACAGACTTCTGTCCAAAAAGGACAAAACTTGGAAGCAGGTAAGTCGACAGCCTAGCTCTGCCAAGACAGGGTAGGTAAGTCCTTCATAATTCCTGCTCTACAACCAATGTCTGTCAGAGAAATGGGGCCAAATGGCTGAAGATTGATGCTGTAATGTATGGAGAGAAAATGGGAACTGTCCAGGCAGCCACTGGTATGTCATTTTTTAGTTTTGGAAGCTGCAGGCCCTGCACTTCCTATATAATCAGATATATTTATCCCTCTCATGTCTCTGAGTTGGTTGAAGACTAGATAGCTAGAGTCTCATAGTTAAATTTTGAGTTGTTTAGGAATCAAGAGGGTGTTCTGGATCTGCTCTTATTTTTTACGAAGAAAGAGGAAGAACATAATGTTGAGTGTGTTGGGAGGTGGAAGGAACTGGCAGAAGTTGAGAGAAGAGAAAACTAGATCAAAGTATATCAAATGAAATATTTTCACATAAAATTAAAGAAAAATCAAGCTGGTTAACAGGCACAGGGAAATAGATGTGTCCAGCCCCTTGAGAATTCTGTGATAAAGAATTGTTATTTTTTTAACTTAAAAGAAAGAGGGACCAAAAAAATCACTCACCCCTCTTTCTGGGAATGAGATGTTGCTCTCTTAAAATTGTTTACTGCTGATTTTGGACATAGGAAACCTGTTTGGAGATCCAAATAAGAATGGAAAAATGGTTAAGAAAGTTAATAGTAATTCTTTTTTTGTCAAGTTGTTTTTGTCTGCTATTTAAATGTGAGAAGTTTATAGTCAGAAGCTGAACATTTGGTGGGAAAGTTCAGGGTTTTACTGAAGTCCTGGCTGGAACAGTCTGTGGGGATGAACCACCTTAGTTAGCCATTTTAAAGTAGTTCTGGATGTAGATTTTGAAAAAAAAAAAAAAGAGGAACATTAATGCATGAAATAACCTAATAAAAGAGAAACTGTACAGCTAAAGCCTGGTCTAACAGATAAGGTTGTAGCAGTGTAAGGGTGTTCAGGGAACTGAACACTGCAGGCTTCTGTTACATAGTCCTTAGAAGAAAATGAGAAAACACAGCTGTAGAAAAGAGTGTATTTTATTTATTTTTTATTAGGGAAAATGATTTTTGGTTTAAAAAATAGAGTGAATAAAATAAAAACATATTGAAAGGTTTGTCTTTTCCTAGTTTTATGCTCTCCTCTTGTTGGAAATGACTTAACCATTGAGGCTTGGATCTGTTTTATAAGCCTTTGATTCTCTCCTGCTAGCACACATTCCATGTTTCTACCAGAACTAGACTGCTTTAATTTCTGTATAACCTTACAATATTTTAAATCAGGACCAACAGTTTTTCTTTAGGTTCTCATCTTCTTTATAGGTCCATATGAATTTTAGGCTTGCTTTTCTATTTCTGTGAAGAATGTTGCTGGGATTTGATTGGGAATGCCTTAAATGTATTAAAAGATATTTCAACAATGTCAGTCTCTCCAGCTCATGAGCCAGAATATCTTCCCATTGGGGCTTTTCTTCCATGTCTTTCATGAAGATCATTGTAGCTTCATCTGCACCATTCTCCCCATCCTTGGCTACGCTTTATCTTAAGTGCTTTGTCCTCTAGTCCCTTGATGTGTTTTGAGGGAGATCTTTGTGTGGGGAAGTGGGCCTGTGTTTTGTGAGCTGACTCTGTCCCCTGCTCCTCCTCATAGCTCACTGCTTAGTTGTGCATACAGAACCATCCAGTCTAGAAATATGAATCTGTGGACTTCTTCTTTTCTGACAACGGATTTCCCTTGCTGAAGTAATCATGGTATGTAGTACTAAAATGCTTCCAGTAATTGCTAGATGTGAGCCTTAAGTGGCATCTGTGCCTTACACCAGCTGTGGAGAAACACATTTTGAGCACTCCTTGCTTGTGATCTGGGGTCTCACAACCACTTATAATTGGGCAAACCAGATCACAGCTACAGGCAGTCATTGTCTTGAGAAAAATGGCTGTTATTGACAAAAGAAAGGAGCTGATGGGTATACAGAGAAAAGGGAGTCTGCTTCCACCTCTGGTAAAAATGTAAATTAGTACAGACATTACAGAAACAGTGCAGTGGGCCCAAAATCTCTGAACTAGAAGCACCATATTATCCAACAGCCCAATTACTGGGTTAAGAAAGAACATTGAAGAGGTTTTTGAATTTTGTAATAACTAAATTGTGGGTCAATCTTAATGTCATCACTATGGAAATAGATGATGAATATTTACTTAGCCTTAAAAAGGAAGGACCCTGTTTACAACAAAGTGAGTTAACCTCCAGGACTTTACCCTGAGTGAAATCACACACACACACACACACACACACACACACACACACACACACACACGAGAGAGAGAGAGAGAGAGAGAGAGAGAGAGAGAGAATCATTGTACTGTAGTTGAGAGTCTAAATAAATAAAATACATAGAAACACAGAATAATAAACAGATGCTAGTTATTGAGGGCTAGATGAGAGAGGAAATGTGGATGAGGAGATTAGAGGATATGAACATATAGATATGTGGAATAAATGTACAAAAATATATATGAAAACACTAACTGCCCTGTTAAAGGGGAGTTACTAAAACCTCATAAGCTATGAAGAAGATATATAAGCCAAAGACCCATGTGGTCTCACTGTCTTTCCTGCACTCATCCACTGGGAATCCACGTTAGGGAAGGGCGAAGCAAGATACGCCATTGGCAGAGTTTGGACTGGTGTAGCCCAATGCAAAGGTATGGCAGAGACCTGCAGAGGGAGAATCCTTTGGAGGCCTCTGCCTTGGGGCTCCAGAGTGGGGCTCCAGAGTGCGGGAAACGTGAGTGAAACAAGTGGAATTGGAAAGTTGTTTGGATAAGCTTTTGGAATTGAGATCTGAGCCAGGGAGACTGTGGAGGCAATTTTTGGCTGACTGAAAAGATGGCCCTCGGTTGTGATTAGAAGAGACTGACCTTATAAATTGGCCACAAATTGATGGTGAAAATAGAGTGACCTTATGAACTGGCAAAATAGGCCCAAATGGACTTTGAGCTTAAAGACACTGCATGATGGGACTGCGGTAAACCAAGCCATCCTGCACAGACCTACACTAAGAATATTAATATCCTTCTAATAAACTCAAAATAGTGTTAAGTGTTTTTAGTTGGATATTAGAATGTTTTTAAGTATTAAAGTAGTTTTAGGTAGATTATAGATTTTAGAGTTATGGGATTTAGGTACTTTATAGGTGATTGATAAATATTAATAAATATAAGTGTGATAAATAAAAGTATTCTGTTACACATATAGCATGAGAATTATGGCTCTTTCAAAAGACAAAAAAAGCATGCTACATTTCTAAGTGTTTTAATAGTAGGTGCATTTTTGAAAATGAGAAGGGAGACAGAGAAGAGAAATTTGCAACATAAAATATTTTCTGCCTTCCTATCAGTGAGAGACAGCTTTATACATGTTTTCATTTTTATCACTTGTGGTATCTCAAAGCCAACAAAAGTATACAGCATAGTAGAAGGCAACTTTACACAGTGTCAACACTTCTCATCTCTGCTTTGGATTCATGCAAGTTTGGTAGTGAGTTCTTGACTCAGTTTATTATCTCTTGGCATGGGCATTGGAATTACTGCTCTTATTCTTCTACAATGACAGTTCAGGATGTGGTCGGTCCTGGTTTTTAGGAATTGAGAACACAGATATGTCCATTTTGAAAATATCTACCATAACACCTTCGATGCTTCCATGGATTGGTATGATACTTCTCTATGACAATTCAGTTTCTCCACAGAAAGATTCAAAGAATGAAGCATCTGAAATCAGCCACAGGAAAAGTTACATTTGGTATTCAATTGGCTTGAGCAAAATTAATCTGGTGCTTGTAGAGAGAGAATGCACATTTCCATATTACTGAGACTGTTTGCTTCTATTTTCTTCTGCTTCTCATATTGCAGATGTTTGGTTCCTGGCATGTTACAGACATTTGAGTTTGTTGTGGGTAAAACTATAAGAGTAAGCTTGCCAATGTCCTGTCAATGTACTTCTGTCACTCCCCATTTTTTGTGTGTGTCAGTTCATCCTCATTTCTTGTCTTTCTTCTCTTCTTAATCTTAGACTCAAATACAAGTCCAGAGTAGCTGCCAACATGGTGAGCTGCAAGACTGAGACAAGAAGCAGGAAGTAGGAAAAACTCAGCCAGACCAAGTATGTGTCAAGTGCTCTGTGCTTTAGGCATATTACTGAATAACCTGGGAAAATATTTGAAAAACAAATTACCCTAGCTA
>CAJQZJ010033026.1:303144-313716 GCA_907164525.1 Lophiomys imhausi | reverse complement strand
CTCTCTCTCTCTCTCTCTCTCTCTCTCTCTCTCTCTCTCTCTCTCTCCCTTTCTCTCTCTCTCCCACTGAACTATATACTCAGTACCTAGATCCATTTGTCCAGGAGACAAAATCCCTGAGAGCCAAGAAATCATTCTTTTTGTCCTTAATATTTCTTCTTAGTGAATATACGATTTTTAATTGGTAATTTTAATAAATGCCAGGTAGTATGCTGAGAGATTTATATATTATCTTTCTTTAGTCTCACAAATATTTTAGTAGGCAGTTTTCAGAATCTTGCTATCTTATTTTTATGAGGCTATTGCAGCTGAAAAATATTAAGTAGCTTCCCAAGCGATATATCATGTATGTTGTAGAAGAGAAACTGGTCTGATTCCCAAATCTGTAATCTTATCCTCCTAGAATTCTTCCTGTTTTCTCCATGACTGCTGAGTTAGGACATCCTTAACATCAGAGCCTTTGTGATGCTCAGATACAACTGAACTGCTTTTAGCTTGGAAATAAGTGTTTTAAGATATGGCCACAAAGTAGAAACACCCTGACGTTTTCCATTCTCCTTAGCACCATGCATCTACAAGCATGATGTGCTTGCATGTTACAAAGTAGATGGCTTGGTGCTGTCTTGTAGGAAGTCAATCTATGATACCAACTGAGTCTGGGAGATGCAGTGTTTCCTGAGAAGTGTTGAAATGCATCTTATGGTTATGGCTTCACTGGGGGAGTTAACATAAGTCTTGAAAAACACATTTTGTATTTCTCTGTCACATACTTACCACCAGGTATATTGGCCGCAGCACAAAACTGTCAAATAAATGTGAAGTGGAAAATGTTAATGGAATCTGGTATTGGAGACCCAGAGTATTATTGGGTCTGATATGGGAGAGCCTGATGGGTAGAGGAGCTGCTGTGGAGGCCTGATTGATGGAGAATGAAGCTTATGCCAAATAGTTCAGGACTCCAATGATTGTCTCCCAGGGCCAAGGAGGGCCTATGCTGACCAAACCAGGTCTCACACAAGCCTTTGTGGGAATGCAGTCTCTCACACAGAGGCTGGGCCAAGGCTGTAGACTATTTTCCAAAGCACTGAGGGGTTTAAAGGATTAGGCATTCAGAGCACCCAGCACATACTGTCCGACCATTGCTGATGCCACCATCCTGAGCATCCTTAACTGGCATCAGTAGATCTTATGCACTGTCTGACACTAACTGTATATGATGTGCTTATGTACAAAGACTGCAATGGATACTCTATTTGAAAAGGCTGTTGCACAAGGAATAAAAAGTACAGAAGAAAAGCATGGAAGGAAAGAGCATCTGGCCCAATAGATATACTGTCCATCAAAGAAGACAACCCCCACAGAAATGAAAATGACTCGAGTGTTGGGCTGAGTAAAGCAACTGCCCGGAGGATTCAGACACGTTCCTTGAATTTCTATTAAGCACATAAACAGTGCTTCCTTTAGTCTGCACACAGCTTCCGGAGAAGATGAGTATCAGACTCACTTTACTTTGGAGAAAATGAGGGCTCAAAGAAGTCTACCTGATAATCAATGTCTGAGCCAGACTTCAAAATCATTCCCATGCCAGGAGAAGAAAGGAGAGAGGAAATGAAAGGCTTTGCTGCTGTTTCCAAGCTGTGGATGTTTTCCTCAAAAACCAGGCTGTGCAACCAGAATTTAGAGAAAGGTGATGAGAGCTACTCTCTTGAAGACAAGCAAAGTATATTTTTAATGAAGGATTTATTTGAGATTTGGACTTTGAATCTTAAACATTATTTTGAAGATTAGAAATGAAGAAATCAGGACAATGGGTAAGAAGTAGTCAAAACCCACCATCAGCCCAAGTCAACTTTATTATTTTGCTAAAACAGTCATCTAAGGTCAGAGGGAATTGTGTAGCTTCCATATTTCAAAAAAAACTGTGACACTGGAAAAATTTCTCTGTGGTTGTTTTCTTCTTGAAGGAAAGAATTCCATGACGATAGAAAGATTGTTTAAGTAGAAGTTTATTGGACAAATCAAAGAAAAAAGAAAGTAATACAGTTAACATAGTTAACTTACTCTAGAGATTGTGTGTAGCTAGCCAATTTGAAAGGGGGTGGGGAGACAGGGTTTTTATTGTGGATTTGCAAGAAAACAAATTTCAATGAATATTTATGATATTGTGGGATATTCATGGGGTTAAGATGATTCTTTTTTTCTCCCAAATCATTTGGACTATACATATTTCTTCCCACAATCTTATAAATCCCTAAAGGGAAATGAAAACCATATTATGCATATATTTTGAGACAGGATATTGGTAGGTAGCCCTAGCTGGCCTGGTACCTTCTATGTAGCTCAGGCCAGTCTTTAACTCAAAACATTCCTTACTATATCAGACTTTCAGGTGTTGGTACTGCAGGCTCTAGCCATCATGGTGATCTTCCTTACTTTCTAATATTCTGGGAAGAATCTAATTGGAGGATGTCTAAGCACAGTAGAGCATTCTTACCACAAAAAGATAGCAGCTACCAAGATACAGCTGAAATATCTTTGGCTATCACACATCTAAATCTGCTGCCTAACGCAGAGACACAGCTACCTGATACCTGATACCAAGTTTTCTTGATTACCTGGTATCTAATTCCCTGTCTACCTGGTCTCAAAGTGATGATGAGAAAGAAGGAGGAAATAGAATGTCATTCTGTGTCTTCCAAGGAGCATTTGGTGCCTTGTTGGGTTACTCTCCTGGGAGACTAGGACCTTGTCAAGCACCAAACTGAAAAAAGGTACACTTCTCCACCAGAAGGATCAGGTTACATCGATTTTCCAGGAAGAAAATGATGTAACATGGAATGAGATCCACGTCATGGGATATCCTGAGGAGGCGAGAGAAAGGATTATCTCCACCTTAAAGTGTTACAGTTCTTATGAAAGCATGTAGGAAAGAGAAACCATCTCTGCATCAAATCGAAAGATCACACTTTTAGCTCAGTTGCCGGCACCAGGCTGGACAACTTCAAGAAGTTCCTGGTCCAAGTCAAGTGATTCGGGAACCCCACTTGGCTCAGCAAATGTGATGGCTGCTTCAGGAACAGCCATCAACCTTCTGTTGGTACAGCAGGTGAGCATTATGGCCAAGAGCTCAGTGCCTTTTTGAGCTTTTTTTTTTACTGAGTGGCTGCAGTGAGGAGGCAGAGGTGGGAGCTTGTGCCCTAGACACCTCGAAGTGAACTATGACTGCCAACTGCAAGAACTTGACTTAGGCAGGCAGATCCAGTGATGAATTCTCTTGGGAGGGAGAAGGCCCTGCCTTCCCAAGTCCAAAATTAACAGTGAGTCTCAGTGATCATGATGGATGAATGGAGAGAGGGAGAGTTTATTTCATGAACAGGGATATTATAAATAGGAGAAGTTTTGGGGGTGAATGTATTTGACTCGAGGGGGCTAGGTGTGCCAGGGAGACTTCATTTTCATGCAATAGCACAGTTGTAGCTTAGGAAGGGAATGCAGTAATGTATGGGCATTATCCCATAATTATCTTATGGGCATCAGGAGCGGGAGAACTCTAGGTATGGTTAGAAGCATGGACAAAGGTCATTGACTGAAAACTTAATGTACTTAAGACATCTCTAACCAAGCAAGTGAAAGACTTGTATGACAAGATCTTCAAGACTCTGAAGAAAGAAATTGAAAAAGACATCAGAAGATCGAATGGTCTCTCATGCTCATGGATAAGTAGGAAATGGTCATCTTACCAAAAGCAATATATAGATTCTATGCAGTTCTCATCAAAATGCCAACACATTTATTTACAGACCTTGAAACAAAACTTCACAGTACCTAAAACAATTCTGTACAATAACAGAACTTCTGGATGTATCACCATCCTTGATTTCAAGCTATAATACAGAGCAATAGTAATAAAAATGGTATGTTATTGGCATAGAAACAGACAAGCTCATCTAACTGGATGTCCACATGTAGAAGAATGCAAATAGACCCATATCAATCACCCTAAAAAACCTCAAATCCAAGTGGATCAAAGACCTCAACATAAAACTGGATACACTGAATCTATTAGAAGAGAAAGTGGGGAAAATCCTTAAACTAGTTGGTACAGAAGACAACTTCCTAAACAGAACACCAATAGCTCAGGATCTAAGATCAACAATCAATAAATGAGACCCTATAAAACTGAAAAGCTTCTGTGAGGCAAAGGACACTGTCATTAGAACAAAATGACAGCCTACAGATTGGGAGAATCTCTTCACCAACCCCACATCAGGCAGAGGGTTAATATCCAAAATATATAAAGAACCCAAGAGATTAACACCAACAAACTAAATAATCCAATCAAAAGTGGTGTACAGAACTATAGCAAGAATTCACAAAAGAGGAATCTCTAGTGACAGAGAGGAACTTGAAATGCTCAACATCCTTAATTATCAGGGAACTGAAAATCAAAATGACTCTGAGATTCCATCTCACAGCAGTCAGAATGACTAAGATTAAAACTCATGTGACAAGACATGCTGGTGAGGATGTGGAGCAAGGGGAATATTCCTCCCTTGCTGGTGGGAATGCAAACTTGTACAGCCACTTTGGAAATCAATCTGTCAATATCTCAGAAAATTGGGAATGCTTCTACCTTAAGACCCCGCTATACCATTCCTGGGCATATACCTAAAAGATTTTTCATCAAACCACAAGGATATCAGCTCAACTAAGTTCATAACAGCTTTATTCATAATAGCAAGAAACTGCAAATAGTCAAGATGTCCTTCAACCAAAGAATGGATAAAGAAACTATAGTATATTCAGCTATTAAAAACAAGGCAATTATGCAATTTGCAAGCAAATGGATGGAACTAGAAAAGATCATCCTGAGTGAGCTAACCCAGACCCAGAAATATACACATGGTATATACGCACTTATAAGTAAATACTAGCCATATAATTGAAGATAACCATCCTAAAACCCACAGATGACAGGAACCTAGCATAAATATCTTTTGATATACTCCATCTAGCAATGGATCAAAACAGATGTGGAGACACAGCCAAATATGAGGTGGACCTCTAGGGGATCTGTAGAAAATAAAGAGGAAGAATAGAGGGATCTGGAGGGGGGATAAGAACTCCACATGAAGACCAATAAAACCATACAACCTAGGCCCCAGGAGGCTTAAAGAGTCTGAAACACCAATCAAAAAGCATATATAGACTGGACCTAGGCCCTCTACATATGCAGCTGATAGACAGCTTGGTCTTCATGCAGATCCCTTAGCAAATGAAATAGGTGGTGAGGGGACCTGCCTCTGACATGGACCCTGTTGCCTATTCATGGAACACTTTATTCTAGCTGGGCTGCCTTGTCTGAATTCTGTGGAAGAGGATGTTCTTAGCCCTGATGCAACTTGATAAACTGGGGTGGGTTGATGGAGGGTCCCCTCATCTGAGGAGAAGGAGAGGAGAGACAAGGGGAAGAGGAGGGGACGGTGGGACCAGGTGAGGAAGAAGGACATGTCTGTGAACAGTATATAACTTCAATTAATTAACTAATAGAAAAAAAGATATCTCATTAGCATGAGGAGGTATTCCCAGGTGCTTACTGAACTGGTTTCTTATTGGGAGAAAGGTTTGGACCTATAATTTCCCTGAGGGCTATGTGACATTCCTCACATAGATCTGGGAACCCCCAGATCAGGGGGAGAAGAATGAACCCCACTGACAAAGGGAGTCTGTCATTTTACAGAGCTCAGGGGCTTTCTAGTAATCCCAAATTTCCACCTTAGCAGCAGAATTTCCCAAGGAGGGGGTAAGAGAGAGAGAACAAAAGAAGATAAGGAAACTGCGTACATTTCATTCTCTCTTTATAGGATTATTTCTTTGAGATGATAACCTTCTTGGGGGTGATCAAAAATCCACTGTGACCTACTCCATTTGACCTTTTTACAATTTATAACAAAAGTGATGGGTTGTAGGGAGATAACCCAAGATTCTCTTAAACAGAATTAGATAAGATTAAAATTAAATTACATCATTAGGGAGTGAATAGATGGATGCATCTACTTTAAAGGAATTCTATGTCAACATAAAACTCAGAGAATCATCTCTTGTGACCTTCCCAGGCAACAAATATCAAATGGCTTTAGTCCTGAGAGTCTTACAGTAATAGTCTTTCCAGTTGTCCTGGTGTTTTTCAGACTTTTTAAGCTGTCTTTTAGTTTGCCTCAGTATAAAACACCCTTAAATTTGAACTCCTGCACTGCAGCTCACTAGCTGTGTGATCCTTAGAAAAATGTTTGAACTCTTGGAACTTGAATATCTTCATAAATAAAATGATGAAGAGACACTATCTGGGAAACCACGAGCTGTTCTGCACAGTGTTATCGCATGTTATGTTCAAAGGGAAATTTT
This sequence comes from Lophiomys imhausi, assembly GCA_907164525.1. Taxonomy (NCBI): domain Eukaryota; kingdom Metazoa; phylum Chordata; class Mammalia; order Rodentia; family Muridae; genus Lophiomys; species Lophiomys imhausi. The sequence continues at coordinate 307,311 of CAJQZJ010033026.1, read as the reverse complement.
AGCCAACTTAAGTTTGACAAAGAATGATTAATAAATCATATAGCATTCAGGCCCAGAAGAGGTTCTAAGCTCTGGTGTACAATGTGAGAAGACAGCTTTTATGAGTCAAATGCAGAGGCAAAGTAATAACACTACCCAGTGAGCTATAGCTGGGGACTTTGTTTATTTGAATGTGAGCTGTTGTGAGTCAATGGGAAGCTCACTGACTACTGTCAGTCATGGCCACCTATGGTCCCAGGCTTATGGAAGACATGCTGACAGACCTAAAGGATGACAATTTTGAGTCCTGAGAGTGAAGGATGGACTACTCCATGTTTTAGAAGCTAGAGCTTATGGCTATGGGTATCTGGAATGGGGCCTTGGGCTGCTAGGAGCTTTAATCATTGGTGGTCCAATGCTTTTAATAGGGAGTGGTTGGAGCAGGCAGCATTGAGTGGTTTTCCAATGTTGGCACCCACTCTTCTTACAGAGGCTAAGGTTATGGCTTACAGACCTATGGTGCCTTTTGCAGTAGCAAGTTTTGTCAGCTTAGGATTCTGGAGTCCATAGCAGCTCCCTGGAACTCTTCCAGTAAATGCTGCCAATTCTGTCTTTAGCTCTTCATAGTATTTATCATTTTTACTTCCTTTCTCCCCACCACCCATCATTCTCTAAAACACTGTAGTTCATTTCCTGACATTTAAATTTTTTTTGAAAATTAAAATATAATTGCATAGTTTTTTTTTTTCAATTCCTCCTTCTAGGCCCTCCCATGTACCCATCCACTCAGCTATCTCTCACATTCCTGGCCTCTAGCCTCTTTTTCATGAAATTCTTTGCATTCCTAAATATATAGATTCAATCTGCTCAGTCAGTATGATGTTGCTTATATGTATGTAATTTCAAGATTCACCATTTGGTATTATGTAACCAAGTGGATGTCTAGTCCCCAGGGAAAACTATTTCTCTCACTCTCAGCATTAATTACTAAGTTGCCTGGTATTGGGGCCATATGAGATTTCCTCCTTCCATGTTAGTATCTCTATTGATGTTGTCCTTGGTAAGGTCTTATTTAGGTAGCCATGTTGTTGAGACTTCATTGGTATAGCTTCCTTGATATTTGTAAGAGATATAATCTTACAGCAAATTTCCTGTTCTTCTGACTCTAACGATCTTTTTTTTTTAGTTTAAATGTATGTGTTTGTGTGTGTGTGTGTGCACATGTATGCCTATGAGTGTGTTACTGTAAATTTATATGATTGTGTTATTTTCACCATTTTACTTTTTTACCCAGCTATCATCTAAATAATTGAAACTCTTTATGTTATTTGTTAACCATGCTTCACAACACAAAAACTGAGCAGTTACTACCCTATTCTTAATCCACCATGCTAATCTGGCTACTGTCCAGCATACATCTTAGAAATACTTGCACGTTGTGGCTCCTCATTCAGCTACACATCTTCTCCTCTTCTCTCCTGCCTCTGTCTCCTCTTGAATCCCTCTACTTCCTCTCCTTAACTCTCCTCCCCTCAAAGGCAAGAAATCTCACCCTATTCTATCCCTTGCTCAGTGATTGGCTGTAAGTTGCTTTACAGGCATATGGGGGGGGGGGCAATTGAGGAGCAATGTTTATACAGCATTGAAAAATGAGCTCTTCAGAACAAAGATTGAAACCAGATATGGGGCATACAGAAATTAGCATTTGAATTATACAATAACCTTATGCTTACATGAGTGTATGCAGAGGCTAGAAGAGATGTCTGCTGTTCTTTTTTTATTACTCTTCTCCTATTCTACTAGGGAGGAGTGAAACTGCAACTTAGTTATCAATTATGTTTATTAATAAGTATATACTGTAATATTAGCCTGGCAGAGTAGCCAGTGGCTGACAGGAGACCAGTAGGCCTGGCTTACCTTAACTGGTGGCTTGACCCATCCTGGGGATAAAGCCCTGGACCAAGTGTGGCCTTCACCACCTGCAACCTAAACTCTGTTAACTAATATGTTTACTAACAACTATAAATTGTTATGTTAGGCCAGTGGAGCAGCTGGAGGGATAGTGGGAGACCAGCAGGCCTGACTCACTTTAGAGGCCTGTAGGCCTGGTGTGGTGGTGTGGTGGGGCAGGTTGGTGGGGCAGCATGTTGGGGCAGCTGGTGGGGCAGCTGCTGTGATATTACTAAAATTGTTATATTAGGCTAGTGGAGCAGCTGACTACAGCCTGGCAGGGTATCTGCTGGGGGGCCTGCCAGGAGGCCTGTGGCCAGAAACCTGTAGGCCTGTCTTGGCTAGCAGCCTGTAGGCCTTTCAGCCTGAAACCTTTAGTGGCCTTTTCCCCAATAATTAAATACACCAAGACATTTTGATGCTTCAATGCCTAGCCCTTACCTGGGCAGACTCTCAACTAGTTCACCTAAATTAATCCCAGAGCACCTAATCCCAACCAGCCATGTGGCTTGCTGTACCTTCCTTCCAGAGCTCTCAGACACATCTCTCTGCTTCCATGTCTCCTGGCAGAGGAGAGTTTCCTCTGTGTAAAAGCAGGGTTCCCTTTCTTCATCCCAGGAAGTCTGACCTTCCTGTACTCTTTCTGCTCAGCAAAGTGACCATCAGTGACTTTTATTAACCAATCAGAGAGTGCCTCAGAATTAGTGGTAACCAGATCTCTGAGCACTGAAATCAGTCTCCGATAATCAATTTTTAAGACCTTCCTCTAACAGAGTAGTCTTTCCCTGAACTCATTTATAACAGCCTTTAAGCCAGCTAGTGCCATGGACTCTGCTGTTTCTGATCCCCTGAGAGAAAGTACAGATGTTTTTGGGCATCTAGTTTGTTATCAAGGTTCTGAGACCCAAACCCATTGTTGTTGTGATTCTGTAGCAAATGATCCTAACTTCTGAGTCATCTCTTCAGTCTTCTCTTCTCTCCTGGTGCTATTGCCACAGCTACTACTCAGCTGCCAATGCTGGCATTTCTTCTTTGTGTTTTCGGTTCAGCCATCTTCCAATGAAAAAGATCTAAACTAGAGAAGCTAAGACCCCTGGGGAAAAGCTTCCCTTGATCCTTCTATTATAACATATGGGGTAAGTTGGGAGGGAATCTTCTAGCTGACTTGAAAAGTGAGCTGAACAACCTACTTCTGAAGTTGAGGGCATGAGATACAGGTTCTGGCAGAGTTTTCACCAATCATAGCACAAGCCTTCTTGAAAATGAGGAGTTGTATTTGCACCAATCACAGGCCCTCTGCTAGGCTACAAGAGCCAATGTCCCTCATCTTAATGTGGGAGAAAAGACATATGCTAAATAGGGTCATCTAGAGTTCATGGAGGTTTTCTTGCTTATGGTGCTGCAGAGCCAGCTGTCATGTTTGGAGCTTGTTCCAGCTGTGGATGTCTGACTCTCTGCAGCTGGTACAATGTCCTTGGTCTGACTATAAAGTGAACAGAACAGCTAGGTTGCATGAGGTCAGTCCATGTGGTTCCCAGCAGAGGCACTACCTAGGTGACACTTCCCTATTCTAAACTGCCCAGCATGAGGTAAACACCTATTGAATACCCCACTCTGACTTGAGTCACTCACAGAAGCATTAAGAGCATGTTCACAAGACTCAATATAGAAATTCTAATAGCTTTTGACAGTATGTGAATGTATTTAACTATACTGAGAATTTTCTAGCTCTACCCCTCCCTGTGCCACAGAAAAGAAGTCCCTCTGAACTAACCATCTAGAAGTAATTCCTTCCATTGCTTAGATTGCTTAGATCCCACTTGCATAACTCAGAATTCTGCTTTGTAATTTCTTTGATAATTGTTTTTTTCACATGAAGCTCACATTAAACCACCAAAGCAGGATGGTTGTATAATTCCCAGATGGCTGGATAGCACTGGAGAGATCCAAAGATTCTTGTCCAAGAATGCTTCTTAAGGGAATACTGAAGCAGAAATGGAAACCTAGTCTCTTCATCTCTAGCCTTGGGCACATTCTGCCACATTGGGAGAGCTTTTATTCTTTGGGATATTCAAATGCTTCTAGGAAATATTTTTCTCATTTAGATATTGAGCATATGCTCACAGGCTTGAACCTGATTTGGTTACACATGAGATGTGGCATTAGTTCAAGCTTATCAATTCTACTTCTGACACACACACACACACACACACACACACACACACACACACACACACA
>CAJQZJ010033026.1:236090-284729 GCA_907164525.1 Lophiomys imhausi | reverse complement strand
CACCAGCTGCAGGAAGTGGGGGGTGAGGGGGCACCAGCTGCAGGAGGTGGGGGATGGGGGGACACCAGCTGCAGGAGGTGGGGGTGGGGGGCACCAGCTGCAGGAGGTGGGGGTGGGGGGACACCAGCTGCAAGAGGTGGGGGGTTGGCTATCCTGTGGAGCTGTCTATGCTCTCCCTGTACCCATGTGACACACCTAAATGCTAAATAAACTCTCAAGAGTTTTTCTTCCATATGACTCTGTGGTAGCTTTTAAAGGGACAAGACACATATGCATACAATGTCTTCCAGCTTCTACAAGAGAGGTGGGGGCCTGCCTTCCACCACAGCTGAAACCAATGGATTCTGTTAGGAGAAGGCCTACGCTCTGATGCTAAATGCTCAATGGACGTCCATCAAACTCCACTTCAAGCAGCATTCGGATAAACTTCATACTTTAACCATATTTTTTTAAAAAGGAAGTTCTGGAAATCAAAAGAAAAATTTAAACTGAGGTGTGACTGCAGTCCCATATGCAAGGAACCACAACCTCAGACCAGAGAAGCTTTTAAAGTTTTTCTTTTAGATTTTAAATTTTTATTTTATGTGTATGAGTGCTTTGCCTGCATTAATCATGTTCATGCCTACTTCCTGCACATGTCACAAAGTGGAGTCAGATCTCCTGAAACTGGAGTTCTCAATGGTTGTGAGCTACCATATGAGGACTCTGGTCTCTACAAGAGCAACAACTAGCTTTTAACTACTGAGGCATCCTCTCAGCTCACTGGAGATAAAATCATACCATAGACAAAATAAAACGAGTCACAAACTACGTCACCTGCCTTTAATAACATAGTAAGAAAGGAAATAACTATACATCCACATAGGAAACAAAAAAAATCTATAAAACTTTGAGAGAAGTGTAAGATCAACTGTTTTGGCCTTACAGGGATATCTAGAGTTCTAGATTCATCACCAAAGCATGACTCCTAAAAGGGAAATTTGGCAAGCTGGAATATCATCAAAGTTAAAACCTCCCTCTGGAAAAATCCCTGTGAAGAAGATGAAAACACAAACTCCAGATTAAGAGAAAATATTTAAAATCTTCATATCTGTCTCAATGGGAATGTATGAAGATCAAAAATTCTGTCATTTAAACAAAATACTGTCCAAGAACAGACAAATGTCATAAGGAGATGCCCCACTCTCCCAAAACAATGAGAATGCAATAAACAAATAAAAGATGTTGATTGCAGGGGTACAAAACAGCATACAGCAGCATTGTTACTCATGGGCCAGAGAGGGTGAAAGAAAAGAGGAAGATGATTTTGACATAAGCCAAAGATTTCAGAGAATACTTTATTATTCACCAACAAAATGTTGTAGATGATAGGGTAAAAGAAATGTATTTTTGTAAAGATTTATTTCATTTATGTGTATGTGTATGTGTGTGTAGAGGGTATGGGCAGGGACTAGAAGAGGAGATTAGATTCCCTGAAGTGAGAACTATAGACATTTTTGAGCTGTCTGGCAAAGGAGCTTAGAACAGAACTCCTTAACCTACATCACCTTCCTCAAGGCCCTTTCTGTAAATGCAATCATACTGTGGCTTATAGCACATGCCGTATGAATCTGAATGTGCAGGGGACACAGTTAAGTCCATAACATTGGGTCATTCATAGTGTGTGTGTGTGTGTGTGTGTGTGTGTGTGTGTGTGTGTGTGAATACAAAAATATACAGCCTAGTGGAAAGCAGTTTTCAGTGTCACACAAACTAAAATGCAAACATCACAGGACCCAGGGATGGTACCCATGGGTATATATCTCAAAGACATGAAAATTTATGCTCACACAAAAACTACACATGAATTTTTATACCATCCTTTAAAAATGTATAATGGCCTGAAACTAGAAACAGATCAAATATCCTTTAATGGGTGAATGGTTAAACAAACCTGTACATCATACCCTCTACTGAAAAGGGACAAAGCATTGATGTAGGCACAGACCTAAATGCATCTCCAGAGAGTTTGCTAAGAATAAAAAAAGTCAAACCCCGAAGAGACCACACTCTGTGGGCTCATTTGTATAACATTATTGAATGATAGAATTACAAAATGGATCATTTGCTCCTAGGGCCTAAGGAATGGCTGAAGCCTGGAGGGACGTGGACGTGGCTATGAATAAGCCATAAATATGAGACACTGAGGTGGCCTACTTCTCATTGGACACAGCAGTAAAGGCTGCATAATTTCCCAGGACCCTGGGCAGAAGAGGGGGCATGTTTCTCTCTAGATACTGAGCAGAAGAGGGGCATGTTGGGATAGTGTTAAGCATTCTAAATGTTAATTAATTGGTCCTGCTTGCTGTCTGTTACTTACATTGACTCTGATTGGTTAAATAAAATGCTGAGGCCTGAGATTGGGCAAGGCAGAGAAAGGTGGGACTTCCTGTGATTAGAGCAGGAAACCTGTGCTTTAGACAGAGGATTAAAGCCTTCCAGCCAGAAGCAGGAAGAATTAAGGCTTTCCAGCCAGCAGCAGGAGGAAGAAGAAGACACACACCATGGGTTAGAAAAAAGAACCTCATTTCACATGGCCAGGAATATCGGCATGGCGTGGAGAATGGCAATCCAAGGGGACGTATGTATATATGGGGTCATATTTGGGTAATAGAATTACGAGCTAGCTTAGATGGGCCAAGATTCCTCAACTCAGGCCTAGGCTTGGTAGAAATCCATATGGTCTCTGTGTGTATTTATTTATAATGGCGAATTAAAGATTAATAGCCCCTGAACCAATTAACAATAATCTAAATAGTGGTTAAATAATTTAATTAGCCATATTTCTTTCTACAGGGGCATGCTTCTCTCCAGATACTGAGCAGAAGAGGGGTGCACCTCTCCCTGGACCCCAGGCAGTGACAAACATTGCTATAGCACTGTTGCAGTTGGTGAAAAACATACAGTGTTAAGACCAACTTCTGCAAGCAGCTATCAAATCTGTATGATAAGCTCTTCTAGTCCTCCTTACCCTGTGAATAAGCAAAGGTGCGAGAGACGAGGCTATTTGATTCTCTCATTAGTACCTGTTGTCCTCTCCCTGGTCACTCCGGTTGCCTTGAGCAGAGAGAGACTGCCAGTTCGGGAGTCAACTAGATTATCCTGATGCCAGCAGCTGACGTCACCACCTTGAACATTCCACAGTGACTATGAGACAAGTACAGGAGCAGTGCAGCTGACTGCCCTGGATGCTAGAGACCGAGCCGTGCCAGGACTGCTCAAAAACAGCTCATACCAGACACTTCAAGGCCCAGTCCAAACTGTTTGTACCAGACTTTTTGGTATCACAAGGCTCAAATGTCGAGGCAGTTGGGTGACTCATAGCTGATTTAGCAGTTGGAGAGAAGCCAGGGCAGGCAGGGGGAAAAAATGGAGACAGAAAGGAGGATGAAAGGGCGTGTCAGGAATCAGAAAAGAGAAACTGTAGAAGGCACTGTCAGAAGCGTTCTAGAAGGTTCTAGGGACCGGACAGGTCTTCAAAGTCCAGGTGCGGTAATACTGGCCACAGCCAAGACCTGAGAAATCTAAGTTTAGTTGCTTGCAGGGCTGGTGGTCCCGACACTTGCAAGAGGACTGTAACACTAGAGGGCGCTATCTGCTGCTTCCACCAACAGCGAAGTCTGGAGGGAGGGAGGCTTTCCTTTTCTATTTATACTATTTGTCTGCATAGAGCAAAGGGATCCCTGGAACCCCTGCACACCTACCCCCTCCCCAACCGCCCTGCATTTCCTTACCACTCCTGGCTACACAGCAGATCCTCACTGTAAAAAGGGATATTCTGCTTGGGGCACGATACTAAAGTTCTGCAGATATGAGCCACTGGGGAAAACTAGACACACAGTTCATGGAATTTCTTTTTTTTTAATTTCTGGGAACTATATGTGAAGCTATTAATATCTTAATATGAAAAGTTTAATAACGACCAAGGTAACGTTTTCCATTAAGCAAGTGAGGATTCCTAGAGGGAAGGAAGGAAAGGTAGAAGAAACAGACAAATACAGTAATCCTACTGATAGCTTTCCATCCATGAAAAAGTGACCAAGTGAGGGGAAACACTTGCTTAGTGTAACCCTGTCCATTGCAAGCCAGAGGTGTTAAGTGCACATGAGATTCCAGTGAGAGTCCCATTGTGACTGAAGAACACACTCAATCTGCATGCAAGAAGAGTGTTTGGTAGCTCACCCATTCAATGACAGTTTGAGGAGGACATGCTCTTATCCCACAAAAAAAGCAAGGATAACTTGTGAAGATAGGTTAAAAAAAAACAACAACAACAACAACAACAACAACAAAAAAGCAAACTGAGTGTGGGGATCCTTGGAGGCCAGGTAGGAGGGTCAGAGTTCAAGGCCATCTTTAGCTACATAGAAGGCTTGAAGCCATTCTGAGTACTGGAACCCTGCCTTAAAACAACATAAATCAAGCTTTAGAAACAGACCTCTTGAGCCCATTTTTTCCCCCAAGTTGCATACAGAGGAAAGAACTGGGAAAAGCTATGAAAGCATGAGAAAGTCTGAAGCTCACATATAGCTTGTTTGTTTCTTCCCACCACCTCTTCTCTCAGTTTGACAGAAACTTCAGTGATAATGGGTTATCCTTTCTCTTTCTCCTTCTCAACAGCCATAGGAGGGGGAAAAAAGGCTACCAGTATCCATAGTTTCCCATAGGAATGTTCATTTTTTGAGGATGTTCACAGGTTTGGTCAAGAAGCCTTGAGTTGCTTCTTTTCATCCTGCCCACAAACATTGCAGAGGTTGGTTCAGGGAAAGCTGGCTGAAACTCTTGAGGCCCAATTGAGCCTTGTCCTTTTCATGTTAGAGTTTCTATACCAGGAGAGTATGAAAATGCCAGAGGCTGGACCAATCCTGCTGCCAAAAAAGGAAGGTCTTTAATTCAAGTAGCCACTACCCCCACCACTGCTGCTCCAGAATGTTTCAGTAGAGTGCTGCAAAACTTGTCCTGTGGAAATCAAAACTTTCATAAATGAAGAGAAACTGGGGAAGCTGCTGAGTCAGCAAAGTGTCCTCCATGTGCGTGTACTCCCACAAGCACCATGTGTGCACACACCAGCAAAAGAGAAAGGAAAAAGGAAGAAAGGAAGAAAAGTGGAGAGAAAGCCAACCGTACTGTGAAATCAGCTCAGCTGGGAGCTAGCTGAATTACCAGAGGGTGGGGTGAAAAAACAACTAGGTGAACTCTACTGGGACCAAGGAAAACCTCACACAGTGGCCTCTAAAACTGCCTTTACTTGGGAGTACAAGATTAATTGAATCAGATCATGCAGTTATTTACAACCCAAGGAGGTGGCCAAACACACTACTGGATACTGTTGGCAATTAGTGTTGCTTAACAAGTGTCCATGAGAAAGGAAAGTAACAGTTAAAAACTTTCCTGAGGCAATCTGAATAGTTGGGCACTGGCCCAAGGCTCCACTCTGTTTGGGGCAAAAGCACAATGTGAGGAGACAGACTTCCAGAGAGTCCCTCAGCTTGTTGCTAAGCAAAACTACCAAATGGTAACTGTGCCAAGAGACAACGGAGTATATGCACATCTCTATATGCAGTTGGTACAATATATGTGGTATATGATAAATATAACATATACTTTGTTATATGATTAATGTACTAGACCATATAACAAACTATTTTATTATTATTTGGGGGTTATGAGGTAAAGTTTTGCCTGTCAAGGATGGCTTAAAATTTACCATATATGAATTGAGACGAGTACCAACCCAAACTAAGAATGTGTGAAAAATTCCATAAGGAACTCTGTTACTTGTATGACAAATAAATATCAAATAAAACTGTTTTCAAGCAGTAACTAAAATGACACTTGCAGAATCATGGTTGTATCAATTCAAGAACAAGAGCAAGCACCCAGGTCCCTGGGAGGAAATCTCTGAGCCCAGTGATGTGTTCTCTGGGAGGAAGCCAGGTGCAATTTTCAGAAATAAAGTAGACTTAGTTGTGGTAGGAGAAGTGAGTGTGCGTGTGGACAGTAGACTCCCTTCTAAATCTGAGTTTGTACTCTGCGGTGGGTGGGCATGAAATATAGACATGAAAATAGACAGATTTAAACCCACAGAACTCCTTCCCACCTTCCTGCTGGATCCAGGAGCCGGATCGTGTCACAGTCTCTCCATCTCTTCATCGTTGTCACTACAGAAGCCTTATTCTAACATGCTCTTTTTTTCATACATTTATGTAATGAATATTAGTCATTTCACCTCTCCATTCATCTCTCATCACCCTTTTGCTCCCTCCCTCACTGTCACATTTCTATCAGCTAGCCCCCTCCCTAGTCACTTTCAAGTAATTAGTGAACTTGTCTGTAGATGTATCATGAAGGAAAATGATACTCCTTCCCCTAACAAGCCAATAAAAACAATAGAATTAAATCTAGTCTTCTTTGTACCAACAAGGGTCATTTGGACCAGTCACTAACTTTCAGGATTCAATTCACCTTGAACTTGTATTGCTTCCACACTTGAGAACCTTTGGCACTGTAAGTCTAGAAATACAGACAAGCACGTCTCCAAATATTCAGAAAATTTTCCTAGGAATGGTCAATTTTACTTCATTATTTCTTTTGGTTGATATTTGGCCTCTTTCTCTTTAGAATCACTTTTGAGTATGATATTCAGTCATATTCCCAACTAGATCATATGTTTAAAAATCCTGTCTTTGTACTCCTAATTCCACCTGTTTGGGGTCCTCATGATACATTGTTGCCTCACATGATCAGGTGTGTCTCTTCCTGTCAACAGCAGTCCTTATCCCAAGAACTGAGTGAGATGTCCAAAGTCACCTTTCTGCTCACATCCAACTCCAGCAACCAGATTTTCCCTCTTCAACTTTTCCAGACAAGCACAGCCTGAGTTTGGCCCCTGGTCTGCCACATGGAGATCTCTATACCATTTGACACAAGGCAAAACAGTGGGACACACACAGATTGTCCAAGTTTTCACCCAGTCTGATGTGCAGGTAATCCTTTCTGGGGATTTCTACCTTTCCTAACGCCCACATCCCTTCTGCCTCTTCAGTTCAAGCCTTCTTTACCCATCTCTTTTCAAGGCTTTACTTGAGCATTGATGTTTTTACTCCAATTGTATTTTTACAAAGTATTAATAATAATGTGAAATATTTAATTAGCTTCTAATTACATCATGTAAAGTCATAATATTTTTTAATCTAAATTCCTAACGTTCAATTTTACCAATGAACACACAGGAGCCAGATAATGGGAAGAAAACCTGCTAGCTCAGAGAGACAGAGAAAGCACTCAGCTGATCTTCCTATTCCACCAATGTCCCAGAAGCAAAAAGTCTTCCAACTCAGCTTATGTCCCAGAAGGAAAAAGCTTAGTAGCTCACAAATGACTTTCTTATTCAGCTGAAAACACTAGAGGAAAAAGCCCAGAAGAACCTAGGGGAAGAACCCTAGAAGGAGAAAACTCCAAAGGAGAAAATCCAAAGGAAAAAGCCTTGAAGGAAGAAAAGCTTCTCAAGGAGAAAACCTTCTGAAAGAGAAAACCTGAAAGAGAAGCCTTTCTAACTCCTCCTCCGCGCTGTCTTAAATACCCTCCAGCTCAAAGTCCCTCCTTTCTGTTTAATCCTTTTCAGCTGGTTCCTCACCCCACCTTGTGACTTGGGTTAACTTTATTTAATCCTGTGTACAGGAAGCTCTTGGATTAAAGGTGTGTGCTAGGGCAGATCTACATCACAACCATCTGTTTACAATAAGAGAAAGCCCAAGGAGTAAAGGCTGAACCATCCCACAGTTAGAAACAGGTCTTTATAGTTACAATCTTGGGGTTCACATTATGATCAAATATTCTGCAACAAAGTTACATAGCTAAAAGCTACAGGCTTCAAGTTGCAGACATTATCAGAAGGAAAGCATCAAGATTAATCACAGTGAGATACGGTAGTTGTTGGCTCATCTGTCTCTTCTCACTGTTGAGAGTCCAAGCATTTCATTAAAACAAAAAACAAAAAAACAATGGTTGTGACATCCTGAAGTGGGCTGCTGAGCAATCCTCCCCAGACAAGTCCCTTTCCTTACAGACACTGGGAAGGTGGCTGTATTCTTTTTTTTTTTTTAAGTTTTTACTATCATAAATTTTATGTATGTGGACATTCTGCCTGTCTGCTTATCTACATAGCATGTAAATACTTGGTACCTGAGGAGGCCAGAAGAGGGCACAAGATTCCATGGGACTGGAGTTACTGACAGTTGTGAGTCCCCATATAAGTGCTGGGAATTGAGTACAGATCCTCAGTAAGAGGTTTCAGAACCCTTAGTCACTGAGCCACCCCTCCAGTCCCCAAATGACTGTACTTTGAAAAGGAGTTTGGATGTACCATTTAGGAGACAATGCTGACATGAGTTGATCCTCCTTTATCCAAGTAGCTCTAAAGACAGGGCTCCACAAGGCTCATATAACAGGATTTAGAGATGTTCTCTCAGGTACTCATTTGCTCTGGTTCTTAGGTTGACATGACCACGATGATGCTAGTGTTTTCTTTTGGTGCTTTTTGAAACATGTTTTATTTTATGTTTAATTAACATACAAAATAACAGACTTCCTATGGTATTTTTTTTTCGAGACAAGGTGTCTCTGTGTAGCCCTGGTTGCCCTGGACTCACTTTATATGTCAGGCTGGCCTTGAACTCACAGAGATCCACCTGCCTCTACCTCCCCAGTACTGGGATTAAAGGTGTGCACCACCACACCTGGCTCCTTATGGTATTTTAATACATCATTTTGGATGATACTCTTCTCAATTCGCATATAGTAAGTTTTAAGCCAATCTTGACTATGTGAGACTATCTCACAACTTCCTAAATAATAATGAATAATATGGTATAAAGTAGTATAGTAGATTAGTTATAACTGTATAATTAAATATACCGTATGTATATTATATGTTATATTTATTATATATTATATTACATTTCAAGATATGCGTAGATTCAGGCATGGTGATAATTTTCCATAATTCTAGAATTGGAGGCAGAGCAGGAGGATCAGGATCACCCTGGGCTACATAGGAAATGCTGTCTATCATAATCAGTCAATAGAAATACATGTGGAAAGGACTGTAGAAGTTAGAGACTGAAGCTCTGCAGCCTGGGGCCAGGGAAAAGCTGAAGAGGGAAGGAAGAGCCCTGCCTCAGAACATCACAGGCTATATGATCCTGAAAGTGCTTTGATTACATATTTGTACCTTTTAGAACTAATACAAAATGCTTACACTCGTTAAGCCACAGTTTGAAGTAATATCTAGTTTATATTTGTCATTGCTAAAACTGCCATTGGCAATTATCATGTGAGTGACCACAACATGGGTAGGGGCCAGGATGAAGTAAGTGCAGTAGATTTTGTTAATCATGACACTGAACTTTAACAAACCATTACTTACAAGTTATATGCCTGCTACAAAGGAAGTTTTTCTTTCCTCTGGAGATTAAAACTGCCTATTTGCGCAGTTAGAAAAGAGTTAAAATATGAATCCAGCCTGAGGGGAAAGTGGAAGGATCCACAGAAGTCAAAGTATAATCAAAGCCAGGATTATTTAATAAAATACAGAGGTCCTCTCTCTTCCCCCCTTCCAAATGATTTCTAGCAATGAGTTTCTCTTCTGTATACCTTTATGGTATTCACACATACAGAGCTGGGCTTCCCATACATATTCATGGGAAATTCTTACTTTGTACACATTCAAAATCCCTACTTGATGGTCTGGAGTTAGATGTCTGGCACCGTTCAATGTCAAGGGCACTGCAGCTTTCTCTGAGAAAATGATCCTGGATATCTGCAACAGCACAGCTGCAGATGCATGCTATACTGTCTTAGAGCCAAAGGTCTGCATTTGATAGACTCCTGTAAGTCGGCAGACACATAGACATACACACTATACTACGTAACACTCTCTGTAGCTGTTGTTGGTACAAAATCTGGAAGTCTGTGGGATAGGCACATCAGTGTATGACCACGTTACTGACTGTACACACACATACACAGGCTCTAACTCCAAATACCATGCAACCCCTTGAAGGCCAGGCAGAGATTAAGCAAGTGACACTTCTATTACACTGATTGACATTTCATTATCTAAACCTCCAGCCTTCTTTTTGCTTTGGGATAATTAGTTGTCAGTTCCCCAGAGCAATTACATTGTCTGTGTCACTGTGTTTCTTCAGAGGGCAGTGAGGGTGATTTAAAAATAAAAGTCATATCCAGGAGAAAGAAAAATGTTGATGAAAATGCTATAACCTCACAGTGATAGAGCATCAGAAAGCAAACAAGGAATAAATAACTCAGCACCTTCGTGTTTACTAAAGGCAGGAGGGAAAAACATGCATGCCAAGGTCTGGCTGTGGAGCTGAGGGGCTAAGAAGCCATTTTTATCCTATGAGTCAATGTTGCTATGCATTGGAAATCTATGCCACTATGCTGTGATGCTTGTGTCAAACTGTGATTATCTCCTACCACCTTCAGAATAGACTATTTCATTTGTTTATCTGTTTTGGATATCTTACAAATATATATGTACATAAATGCATTTATCAGAAAATATACAATTTGTGTGTATATATGATATACATGAGTGTGTGTGTATGTATGTGTGTGCATAAATACTGAAAATCTTCTTTATTCTTAGCAACATAGTCCACATAGAAATTATTATTTTACCATGGAATCTGATTTATTATTGAATTTTTCTACAGGTTCAGATTCTCTCTGTAGTGAGCTATATACAGAGCAAGCATTACAAAAACAGAAATAAAGACACAGACAATCAGCAAATGCTAAAGATGTGTGAAATCTCTTAGCATCAGGCTTAAAATGAGATGGTTTATACTGAGATTTACTTAAGGCAGCAATAGCTGCAGGTGTAAAAATGATAGCCGAGATTAGGGAAGAACTAACCCAAGAGGCAAGTCCTTTCCTGAGCCATGAATATAAATCCTTGTCCTACAGCATGGACCCAGGTGGAGTCGAGTGAGTATCCAAAAGGACACCACTGCGGAATGAAGCTAATTGGGTCCCAGAGATCATCAGGCTTTTCCTTCCATAGACCTCTAAGCACTAGTAGCCTTGTGGCAATGAGCCACTGTATGCTGGATGAGTTTTCACTCAAAGCTGGCACAGCTCCCTATGTACTTTCTTTTCCTTGCTTCTAAAGCCCGCAATGAGGAAAACTTCAGCAGCTAACTGTACAAACAAAGCTTTCTAAACACTGACCCACAGTTCAACTGTCCATGCACAACTATACATCAGAGACAGCAACTGGGCTGTTTAATATTCACTTCTTCCAAATGGCCCAGCCCTGCAATGAGCCTTGAGGCTGAGATTCAGTGTCATCGCCTGGGACCACTGACTGTACCACCTCTACAGGGGGCTGGGAACTGGAGAGACTGGTTGCTTAATATCCTTCAGTAGGTTTTGCTAGATTACATAATAGCAAACACTCCCAGCACTAGGGAAGTGGAGGCATGAGGATTAGGGTTCAGAGTCAGCCTCATGATGAATTTGAGGTCAACTTGGGTTTTGTGAGATCCTATCTCAAAAAAATACAAACAAACAGAAACAACTCACACCAAAACAGACAAGCCAACAAACACAACATGTACACATGCATGCATGCCCACACAGACATATATATGCACATGCATGCAAAGAGAGAGTAACACTTCTCAAAACAGATATACTTTTTTTATTTTTGTAGTTTATGTGTCAGCCTATGATTCAGTGTGTCCAGAGGTGACCAGAGCTTTTCCTCTTAAACACATTTTCTAAGACAAACTAATGATAAATTTTTAGGATCAGAATATTTGGTCCAGTGCCTTTTGTTAAACATGAAGAATATTACAATCATAGTTGAAGTGATGGCCCTTCAATTCCAAATAGGGAAATTTGTAGCTGTCGAGACAGGGAGAATGGCATGCTTCACATGTTCACTTGCTGTCAGTTGTTCATACTACATATCCCATTTCTAAATGTTGATAATCCAGTCATTAATGCCATATTAAATACAAAAGAATTAGCAACCCTGAGGCACACATTTGATGCCAAACATTTTGCTTAAGTATGAGTCTAGTTTTTCATTCTGAAAACTATTAATAAAGTTTTTGAATGTTTTGCGTTTTTCTTTGTTTCAATTATTTGTGTGTGGGGGGGTGTAGTTATGAGTTTCTGTGGAAATCAGAAGGAGTTGTTATCTCTGCAGCTGGAATTACAAGTGTTTGTGAACTTCTGAATATGAATGGGTTCTGGGGAATGAACTCTAGTCCTTTGGAAGCAAGTGCTCTTAACCACTCCCTATGATATTTTCTATTTTGTGTAGGAAGTATTTATCTAGAACAACTCCTCCCAGACCTTCATATTCCCCTCCCATGTCCTCTTTGTTTGGTTTTAATTAAGTAAGTAATGAATTATTCAGCTATTTGATGTTTATTTATTACTTCAAGTTACATCTCTGTCACAGTGCCCTCTTTCCACCCCTCCCAGTTACATTCTCCAACCCTCTCCTCCCCCTCCCAACCATCCTACTCCTCCAGTGTGGAGTGGCCCTACATATTAGCTCCTCTCAGGTCAGTGGTCATATGAGGCTAAGAGCTTCCTTTTGCACTGAGGGCCTAAATAGTAGCACCCCCTAGAGCAAATTGTCCCACTAATAGGTAACAAAGTCTGTGTTCCTGATCCTTTTGGTGTGTTGGTTGTAGAATAGTTATCCTGTACTATATGGCTAAAATCCAATTATAAGTGAGTAGATTCCATATGCATCTTTATAAGTCTGGGATAGCTCATTCAGGATAAGCTTTTCCACTTAGCTGTGATATGCATGATTTCCTTGTTTCTGATAGCTGAGTAGTTTTCCATTTTGTAAATGTACCACAATTTTTTTTCTACTCATTAATCAGTTGAGGAACATCTGGGTTTTTAGCTATTACAAATAAGGCTGCTATGAGCATAGATGAGAATATGTCCTTGTGCTTTGATAAGGAATTATTTAGGTAAATACCCAGAAGTGGTATGACTGGGTCTTGAGGTAGTGCTATTCCAAGTTTTCTAAGATATCACCAGACTGATATCCAAAGTGGTTGTACAAGATTGCACTCCCACCAGCAATGGAGAAGTGTTCCCCTTTCTTCACAACCTTGCCAGCATATGCTGTCACGTTTTTGTTTTCTTTTTATCATTTATTAATTAACACACACAAAAATAATTTAACCTCTCAGCCCATATTTAATGTTCCACTTCAAAATTAACATCAAGTTACATAATTGACATTTGTTCCCATTGAAAATTTGCACATATTCTGTGGTCATGGCTCGGCAAGTAGATGCTACATCTACCCACAGCACCAAGAAAGAAGGAGCAAAAAGATCATGAGTGAGAACAACCTGGGCTCCAATGTGGTTGTGAAGGCAGCCTGGGCCACAGATCAAGACCCTGTCTCAAAAAAAAATGAAGATTTACTTTATTGAAAGTACCCAAGGAAATGTCCTTTCTTGCCCAATTATATTTCCCAAATATGATTGCTTTCAAATGGGCTGAGAAAGAAATTAGGGAAACAACACCATTCACAATAGCCATAAACAACATAAATTACCTGGGGGTAACTCTATCCAAGCAAGGGAAAGACCTGTATGACAAGAATTTCGAGTCCTTGAAGAAAGAAATTGAAGAGGACACCAGAAGATGGAAAGATCTCCCATGCTCACGGATAGGTATGATCAACATAATAAAAATGGCCATCCTGCCAAAAGCAATATATAGATTCAATGAAATTCCTCTCAAATACCAACACAATTCTTTATAGAACTGGAAGAAGCAATTCTCAATTTCATATGGAACAACAAAAAATGTAGAATAGCTAAATCAATCCTGTACAAGTAAGAAAAAACACTGGAGGTATCACCATACCAGCTTTCAAGCTATACTACAGAGCAATAGTAATAAAAACAGCATTGTATTGGCATTGAAACAGACCAGTGGATCAATGGAATGGAATTGAAGACCCAGAAACGAACCCACACAACTATGGTCACTTAATTTTTGACAAAGAAGCCAAAAGCATACAATGGAAAAAGGACAGCATCTTCAACAAATGGTGCTGGTCTAACTGGATGTCAACATGTGAAAGAATGAAATTAGACCCATACTTATCACCTTGCACAAAACTTAAGTCCAAGTATCAAAGCCCACTCTGTTCTTACAGTTTCAGTGGAACCTCTGGTCCTCTAGGGTGTTGGAGTGATTGTGTGAATGCTGGGTTCTCAGGAAGCCAGGAGGTACCTCTATTTGGCAGTTGGGGCTGCCTGCCTAGGCCCTGCAGTGATCAGACCTGCGGGACACTATACTGGTGCAGGAAGACCAGCCCTCTGCCCTGTCTGGGCACAATGTTCTTCCTTGTAATTGTATATCCAGTAGAGGGACCTGTATATCCAACACCTTTCTGGGTGAGCCTAATGCTTGTGCCTCCCAGACTGCCACTTGTCTGGAGACAAAATGAGGTGGTGGTCCAGCAGTTCTCCTGTATGGAATGCTGGCATGGAAGCTGGGTACTCCAGTGTCTGGTGAGTGCCCCGACGGGTTCAGAGGTACTTGTTGGGATTTGAGTGTCTTGTTCCTGTTTCAGTGGCAGGCTCCACCCCAGCCTCTGCTTTGAGCAGCCAGCCTCTGCTCTGGACTGCTGGTCTCTGCTCTAGGGCCTCATCCACCTCCAGCAGCTGGTAGGTCTGTTTCCCTGAGTGTCTGAGAGTCCCGCCCAGTGATCCCCAATAGTCCCTGGGACCCCGTGGGTTCACGCTTCTTGGGTTGTTGTTCAGTTTGTTTATATTTCTGTGATGTTGTAGCTATTTTCCGTGTGCTTAAAATGTGTCCTTGCCATCAGCCGCCATCTTGGATTCCCCGAATTATTCAACTTTTATAGCTCACTGAAACTAGTTAGTACTACCCATATGTCCATGGGTATAGGGAGTGTGATTTTGAGACAGGGTCTCACTAAGTAATAATGGCTGGCCTGGAACTTTTTATGTAATGGAAGGCTGGCCTCAGAGTCTTTGACAATCCACATGCTTCTACTTTCCAATTGGTGGGACTGCAGAAGTATGCTACTCTTCCTGGCTTAACCTCTGAAATATCTCTGAAAAATTCAATGTGTACATGTCATATTGTATATCTTTGTATTTTATGTGTATGAATGCTTTGTTTCTATGTATGTATGTATGCATCTGGTACCTGGGGAGGTCAGAAGAAGGTCTCAGATGCCCTGGGACTGGATTTGTAGGTGGTTATGAACCACCATATGGGTGCTGGGAATCTAACCCTGGTCCTCTGCAAATAAGAACAAGTGCTCTTAACCATTGAGCCAACTCTCCAGCCCCATGTTGCACATCTCTTAATTGATATTCAGTGAATAGCATTTGATGGGCAGGCAAGAGGCACCCTGCAAAACATCTACAGCAGCAGAGATGCAGTGCACTCTCAGGTAAGGACAGGGGCCCTTGTCTTCAGTCCTGAACCTCAAGTCGTTTCTCTAATTTCACTTAGGTTCAAGTCACTAAATTAAAAAAAAATCATGTGTTTGTTCTTTTCCCCTCTGGGATTCCCTATTCCTCTTCCCTCTCTTATATAGAGCTCCTAGAGGTACAATTAATGCTGTTGGGTGGAATTTCTCACAGGATAGTTATGCTAGGTTCTTCTTCCTTTGGAACAGCACATGAAGATCACAGACTCTACCAACCTAAGCCCCTAGCTTACAGAGACTGAAACATTAACTAAAAAAAGGAGAAAAAGCTTAAAGTATATACACCCCCCATACATATATAGATGATAGGCATCTCAGTTTTCACATAGATCCCTTATCAAGTAGAGGGAAATCTCAGTCATGGACTCTGTTGCCAGTTAGAGGGACACTCTACCCTAACTGAGTAGGGCCCCAGAGTATGCAGATGCTCTTAGCCCTCATGTGTCTGAAGAACTGAGTGGGGTTGCTATATGGGGGACCCTTCACATGGAGAGAAGGATAGGAGGGAGAAGGGGGAGTGGGTGGGAAGGTGAGACTGAGGAGGGTGAATGGAGGGAGCTGTGATCGAGATGTAACTTGAATTAATAAATAAATGTTTTAAAAAACATTTTTTTTAAAAAACACATACTCAATACACACCTCTCAGAATTGTTGGGGGAAACTAATCAAAGTGGTATTTAGTAATGTTATAAAATATGCTAAATAATTACTAATAATTTCTGCCTTTTGCTGTGATATGTTTGAATTTCAGGCAATTAAAATATGATTTAATGTAGGAGTTGATATGGGGAGGCAGTCACCAAAGCAACCAGAAAACCTGTAGATACAGGTTTTCCTCCAAAAGGACAGGCCAAACAATCTCAGGCACAGGGCCTTAGGTTAGTCTAATTCACAGTCCAGAAGGGAACCTAGGACTCTTGAACTGATTCCTCAGGCCTCCTTCTAGAGGCTCTGATATTGTGGTTCCCTTTTTTTTTCATAAAACAATTAATATAAGGCCATTTTTATTTTACTTTTTCCATTTTTTGTGTGTGTATGCATGTGTGGATGTTCATGTGTGTGTGTGTGCGTGTGTGTGTGTGTGTGTGTGTGTATGTGTGTGTGTGTGTGTATGTATGTGGACCCAATGTTGGACGGTGGGAATCATCCGTCAGTGATCTTTACTTCATTCATTGAGGTCAAGTTTCTTAACAAACTATCGCTCACCGACTGGCCTAGTTTGGCTGGCGATCTTGCTCTTAAGGTTGTGGCTCTGGAATTACAGTGGGTAATCATATCCACTCATCATTCACCTGGGCTGTTGGTGATCTGTGATCTGGTCATAATACTTGGGCAGCAAGTGCTTTCTTTAACAGCTAATCCATCTCCTCAGCCCCTGCTGCTACCTGATATTGTAAGCACCTGATAACCATTCCCATCCAGTATCAAGGCTATAACTTGGCAAACGATGTGACCAGAAGCAAACTGTCATTGTTTTATGCAGTTTTTTAAAAAGAAAACTTAAGGGACATATATATACACATGTGAATTTCTCTGAAAATATTTTATGCTCATGTCACATCATGACTGTGCCAAAGGCAAAAGCATTAGTAGATTTATAGTTCATCTTTGCATAGGAAAAACAACCACTTTTCTGCTTTACACATGACTTTTATAATTGGTCTAAAAATAGCAAGAGCTCTCTAAGGTATACATGTTTTGTTAATTTCCTAGTGTTTCTTTTAATTTTATCCCAATAGCCTGTATGATATATGTGCCAAATTGCACAAAATAGCTTTTTAGCCATTCCAGACACAGATTCCCCCTTTGGGTACTTACAGCATCAGTTATTTCAAAAAGGAGAGTCTGGCTTTTCAGTGAAGTAGAATGGAGTTACAGGTTGACCAGAAGTCACTTCCTTTAGTAACTTAAAATTTTCCTGTGAAAGGCACAACAATGTCAAAATGGATGTAATTTTAGGTTTTTTTTTTTTCAATTTGCCCCGTTGAGATTTTAGTTCCCACAAAACTGAGGCCGAAGGAATCTAGAATAAACAGAACCTATGAGGTCAACTCTTATATGTTTCATCAGTACAGCAGAGAAAGAGATCAAACTGTACAGATTTATTAAAATAAGAATGGAAAATCTATAAATTGGACTGAAAAGATGTTTATGCATTATCCTTATCCAGAGAATCAATTACAGGGTCCTCTGTGAGTGTTATTAACTAGGAAGCATCCAACAATAATGAGCAATTGCCTTAGAAACACAGCCTGGAATGGCTTGAATGTGCCTG
The DNA here is from genome assembly GCA_907164525.1 of Lophiomys imhausi. Classification (NCBI taxonomy): domain Eukaryota; kingdom Metazoa; phylum Chordata; class Mammalia; order Rodentia; family Muridae; genus Lophiomys; species Lophiomys imhausi. The sequence goes on along the minus strand of CAJQZJ010033026.1, from coordinate 266,871 downwards.
GCTCCAATTCATAGCTCATCATTTAAAAAAGATACATCATTTAAAGGATAAACATAAAATGTAAGCTCCATGGACCAATGAAATGACTTATCAAAGTTATAATTGTCTCTTAAATCTGCACCAAGTGACTTAGAGGGAAATAGGGCTGAATGTAGACAAGAGAGGATTCCAAATTGACTCCCATTCTCCACTTTCCACCTGATTTTCCTTACCTCCGGGGAAATAGAGACTGTGATAAGGAAGGAGAGCAATGGCCCTTTAATGTGTATCACCTGGTCATTTCCTTTTTGTCCAGTTACAAACTCCTTCAAAGCCCAGGCAAGAGCTATCTATTTCAGCCAGTTTTCCTTAGCCAATTTATATTCAAATGCATCAGCACCATGCAGTATGCACTGCTGCTCAGGAATGGCCTACAATTTCTCTCTTGGTCTCTCAGGAACATCACATATCAGCACATTACCAGATCCACCAAGATCCTAGTAGGGTTACTTCTCAATAAGAATGTTCGCAGTCTTTGTTCTTTCTTGCCACTCTTCATTAAAATTTCACAGAAGAGAGAGGTGCTGCGCACTTTTGCGTTAAAAACAAGGAAACTTGTACAAACACTTCGGAAATCAATCTGGCAATTACTTAGAAAATTGGAAATAGTTCTACCTCAAGACCCAGCCATACTGCTTCTGGGCATATATTCAAAAGATTCTCTCTACCAAACCACAGGGTTATCCACTCACCAATGTTCATAGCAGCTTTATTCATTACAACTAGAAACTGGAAACAACCCAGATGTCCTTCAACTGAACAATGGGTAAAAACTGTGGTACATTTACACAATGGAATACTACTACTCAGCCATCAGAAACAAGGAAATCATGCAATTTGCAACCAAATGGATGGAACTAGAAAAGCTCATTCTGAGTGAGTTAACTCATACCCAGAAAGATACATATGGTATGTACTCTCTTATAAGTGGATATGAACAATATAACAGGACAACCACTCTACAACCCACATATCCAAACACACAGGAGCTTAGCATAGCTATCCTATGAAAAACTCCACCCAGCAATTAGTCATGGACCCTGTTACTTGTTGGTGGAACAGCTTACCATAGCTGGACTGCCATATCTAAGCCCCAGAATAAGAGGACGCTTTTAGCCTCATGTGACTGATGAAATAAGGGAGTTTGATATGTGGGGGCTTCCCTCAACTTAGGAGAAGGAGAGGACAGAGAAAAAGAAGAGAGAGAGAGGGAGGGACAGGGGTAGGGAGGGACTTTGAGCAAGATGAAAAAATTAAATTAAAAATTAATTTTTAAAAACCAAAGACATTATTGGTTTCTACTTGCATACACTAATGTTAAACAAAATTCCAGTCAATAATGGGTGGGACCACGTTATTTGCCAATATACTATCTTTTAACACCCACCCCTTTTTTTTCCTCCTTGCAGATTATTTGATGTCTTTGCAGAAAATTGTGACCCTTTCACTTCTGTTATCCCGCAGGTAATGATACATATTAAAAGTGTATGATATGTGGTATATAACTATTTACCTTGATGGGGATTAGATAGGAAGGGCACTGACTATTCACTGGCTGTTTGAAACTTGGCAAGTTGCTTTTTTAAAAATAATTTATTTTTTACTTCTTCAAGTTACATCTCAATCACAATTCCCTCCCCTACTCTCCCCTCCATTCCCATCCTCCCACCCTGTTCCCCGTCAACCCCCCATCCTCTTCCTTTTTCTTTTTTTTCCTTTATTTTTTATTTCTTCAAGTTACATCTCAATCGCAGTCCCCTCCCTATTCCCCCTCCAGTCCCAACTCCCACCCTCAACCCCCGATCATCTTCCCTTTTTTTTTTTTCTTTTAAATTTAAGGTATATCTTATCTCCCCCTATAGTTTCCCCTTTCAGTCTAACAAATGGCTCTTTCTCTTATGATAATAAATACAATACAGTACAACAGAGGTAATTAGGCCACAGTTATGAGGGTTATATAGCTTAGCGTACATTCCTAATGTCCAATCCATATGTATTTGGTACCTGACTTTAACATTCCACTATCTAACCATCTCCATGAGTTTAAAGTTCTATATCTGACTCAACATACATACTAACTTGCAACACAATTTTAAAAGTATCTTCTTAGATGTATAACACTCTCTTGACTCCTAAACAACTCAAAATTTAATTATGAGAGAATAGCTATCTGTTCTTCAACCACCTCAGAGACCTGAGAGGGATAAATATATCTGATTTTATAGGAAGTACAGAGTCTGCAGCTTCCCAAACTAAGAAATGACATACCAGTGGCTGCCTGGACAGTTCCCATTTTCTCTCCATACATTACAGCATCGATCTTCAGTCATTTGGCCCCGTTTCTCTGACAGACATTGATTGTAGAGCAGGGGTTATGAAAGACTTACCTACCCTGTCTTGGCAGAGCTAGGCTGTCGACTTACCTGCTTCCAGGTTTTGTCCTTTTTGGACAGCATTCTGTCTACAGTTGGAGCAAGGGGCTTTTTCTACCAAGAGATAGGCTTGCAACTAATTCAATCATCTCCCACTGGAGATTCTTCGATGCTCATCTTCTACTTGGAGGAGAATAGGGGGTGCTGTCAGGAGTTGATATGTCTTGATATAAAAAAATCTAAAGTTACGAAAACATCTTTGAATGCCATTTCTGCACATCTCTTGAGGTTTTTGAAGAGGCCCTATCTATCTCTTATATTAGGGTAAGCAGATGTTGCTTGTCTCGTAACAGGTTTATTTCTGATTAGCTTAGAAAGTAACTATAATAGGCTGTCATAGTACCTAAAAGAATTATTGGCTTGCATAACCATTAGTTTGCATTTCTTAATTATCCTAAACAATTTATGACAATTAGTAGTAAAAGGCCGAATATCCCATTTCATTTTTTTTCTTTACCTCCTAACCCTTCCATCCCATTTCTCTGGGGTGAGGTGTCCTTATATAACAGTCCCTCATCTCAGTTAAGAGGTCGTATGAGGGCCAAGAGCCTCCTCATTCATTAGGGGTCTACGAAGCAGTACCATCAGTGAAAAGTGTCTTGTTGCCGGGAAAGAGAACTACTAAACAAACCAATAAGCATACAATAGATAAAAAGACTAAAAAATAGAAAAAAAGTATAACTAATATATAAAAAATAAATAAAAATTAAAAATAAGTCTATGTCCAAGTTCACTTTGGTGTGTTAGTTGTAATATCGATACCTTCTACTATATAGCTAAAATCCTAGTATAAGAGAATAGATGCCATATGCATCCTTCTGAGTCTGGGTTAGCTCACTCAGGATGAGCTTTTCTAGTTCCATCCATTTGGCTGCAAATTGCATAATTTCATTGTTCCTGATAGCTGAATAATATTCCATTGTGTAGATGTACCACAGTTTTTTAAACCATTCTTCGGTTGAGGGACATCTGTGTTGTTTCCAGTTTCTAGCTATTACAAATAAGGCTGCTATAAACATAGATGAGGAGACTTCCTTATGATTCCGTGAAGAGGCATTTGGGTGTATACCCAGAAGTGATATGGCTGGGTCCTGAGGTAGAGCTATTCTAAGTTTTCTAAGATATTGCCAGACTTACAAGCATGCATTCCCACCAGCAATGGAGTAGGGTACCCCTTTCTCCATACCCTCGCCAGCATGTGCTGTCATTTGAGTTTTTTACCTTACTCATTCTGACAGGTGTGAGATGCAATCTCAGAGTCGTGTTGAGTTGCATTTCTATGATGATTAAGGATGTTGAGCATTTCTTCAAGTGTCTTTCAGCCATTAGGGATTCCTCCTTTGTGAATTCTCTATTTAGCTCTGTCCCCCATTTTTTTGATTGGATTATTTGGTTTCTTGGCATTTAATTTCTTGAGTTCTTTGTAGATTTTGGATATTAGCCCTCTGTCAGATGTGGGGTTGGTGAAGATTTTCTCCCAGTCTGTAGGCTGCCGTTTTGTTTGATTGACAGTGTCTTTTGCCTTCCAGAAGCTTTTCAGTTTCATGAGGTCCCATTTATTGATTTTTGATCTCAAGTCCTGAGCTGTTGGTGTTCTGTCCAGGAAGTTGTCACCTGTGCCAATTAGTTGGAGGGTTTCTCCCACTTTTTCTTCTAGTAGATTTAATGTGACCGGCCTTATGTTAAGGTCTTTGATCCACTTGGACTTAAGTTTTGTACAAGGTGATAAGTATGGGTCTAATTTCATTCTTTTACAAGTGGACATCCAGGTGGACCAGCACCATTTGTTGAAGATGTTGTCCTTCTTCCCTTGTGCCGTTTTGGCTTCTTTGTCAAAAATTAGGTGGCCATAAGTGTGTGGGTCTATTTCTGGATCTTCAATTCGATTCCATTGATCTACTGGTCTGTTTCTATACCAATACCATGCTGTTTTTACAACTATTGCTCTGTAGTACAGCTTAAAATCTGGGATGGTAATACCTCCAGATGTTTTTTTATTGTACAGGATTGATTTAGCTATTCTGGGCTTTTTGTTGTTCCATATGAAATTGAGATTAGCTCTTTCCAAGTCTATAAAAAATTGTGTTGGTATTTTGATAGGAATTGCATTGAATCTATATATTGCTTTTGGTAAGATGGCCATTTTTATTATGTTGATCCTACCTATCCATGAGCATGGGAGATCTTTCAATCTTCTAAAGGCCTCTTCCATTTCTTTCTTGAAGGGCTTGAAGTTCTTGTTGTACAGGTCATTTACTTGCTTGGTTAGAGTTACCCCCAGGTATTTTATATTGTTTGTAGCTATTGTGAAAGGGTTGTTTCCCTTATTTCTTTCTCAGCCCATTTGTTTGTTGTATAAAGAAGGGCTTCTGATTTTTTTTTTTTTGAGTTAATTTTGTATCCAGCCACTTTGCTGAAGGTGTTTATCAGCTGTAAGTGTTCTCTGGTGAAATTTTTGGGGTCGCTTACGTATACTATCATATCATCTGCAAATAGGGATAATTTGACTTCTTCGTTTCCGATGTTTATCCCCTTGATCTCCTTTAGTTGTCTTATTGCTCTAGCAAGAACTTCAAGTACTATATTGAAAAGATATGGTGAAAGTGGACATCCTTGTCTTGTCCCTGAGTTTAGAGGAAATGCTTCAAGTTTCTCTCCATTTATTTTGATGTTGGCCACTGGCCTGCTGTATATTGCCTTTATTATTTCTAGGTACGGTCCTTGTATGCCCATTCTCTCCAGAACTTTTAGCATGTTGGATTTTGTCAAATGCTTTTTCTGCATCTAGCGAGATTATCATGTGGTTTTTTTTTTTTTTTCTTTCTTCTTGTTTATGTGGTGAATGACGTTGATAGACTTTCGTATGTTGAACCATCCCTGCATTCCTGGGATGAAGCCTACTTGGTCATCGTGTATGATACTTTTGATTTGTTCTTGAATTCGGTTTGCTAGTATTTTATTAAGTATTTTTGCATCTATGTTCATGAGGGAGATTGGTCAGAAGTTCTCTTTCTTTGTTGGGTCTTTGTGTGGTTTAGGAATCAGGGTGACTCTGGCCTCATAGAATGAGTTTGGCAATGTTCTTTCAGATTCCCTTTTCTTTAAGTTTAAGGTATATCTTTTTCCCCCAACAGCTCCCCCGTTCAGTCCAACAAATGGTTCTTTCTCTTATAACAATAAATACAATACAAAACAACAGAAATAAATAGGCCACAATTATGACAGTTATATGGCTTAGCATACTTTCCCAATGTCCAGTCCATATATATTTGGCACCTGACTTTAACCTTCTACTATCTAACCATCTCCATGAGTTTAAAGTTTTATATCTAACTCAGCTTTCATACTAACTTGCATCACAATTTTAAAAACATCTAGTATTTATTTATTACTTCAGGTTACATCTCCATCACAATGCCTTCTTTCCACCCCTCCGAGTCCTGCCCTCCCACCCACTACCCCCATCCCTTCCATCCCACTCCTCTGGAGTGGAGTGTCCCTACATAACAGTCCCCTGCCCCAGTTTAGCAGTCATATGAGGGCCCAGATCCTCTTCATACACTGGGGACCTGCAAGGCAGTACCACTAGGGCAAAAGTGTCTCATTGACAGAAAAAAAGACTATGTTCCTTTTCCCTTTGGTGCATTGGTTGTAGTATAGTTATCCTGTACTATATGGCTAAAATCCAACTATAAGTGAACAGATGCCATGTTCATCCTTCTGAGTCTGGGTTAGCTCACTCAGGATGAGCTTCTCTAGTTCCATCTATTTGGCTGCAAATTGCATGATTTCGTTGTTTCTGATAGCTGAGTAGTATTCCATTGTGTAGATGTCACAGTTTTTTTAATCCATTCTTCGGTTGAGGGACATCTGGGTTGTTTCCAGTTTCTAGCTATTACAAATAAGGCTGCTATGAACATAGATGAGGAAACTTCCTTGTGATTCGCTGAGGAGTCATTTGGATGTATACCCTGAAGTGGTATGTCTGGGTCCCAAGGCAGAGCCATTCCAAGTTTTATAAGATATCGCCAGACTAACCTCCATAGTGGTTGCATAAGCCTGCACTCCCACCAGCAATGGAGGAGGGTTTGCCTTTCTCCACCTATACTACTCAGCCATCAGAATCAACAAGAATGGGCATACAAGGACCATACCTAGAAATAATAAAGGCAATATACAGCAGGCCAGTGGCCAACATCAAAATAAATGGAGAGAAACTTGAAGCATTTCCTCTAAACTCATGGACAAGACAAGGATGTCCACTTTCACCATATCTTTTCAATATAGTACTTGAAGTTCTTGCTAGAGCAATAAGACAACTAAAGGAGATCTGTTATTTTTGTTGTTGTGGAAGTCCAGCTTTATTCCAAGGTGGTCTGATAAGATACAAGGGGTTATTTCAATTTTCTTGTGTCTATTGAGGCTTGATTTTTGTCTGAGTATATGGTTGATTTTGGAGAAGGTTCCCTGAGGTGTTGAAAAGAAGGTATATTCTTTTGTGCTTGGGTAAAATGTTCTGCAGATATCTTTTGGGTCCATTTGGTTCATGAGCTCTTTTAGACTCATTATTTCTCTGTTTGACTTCTGTCTTGATGACCTGTCCATTGTTGTGAGTGGGGTGTTGAAGTCTCCCTACTAATATGTGGGGATTGATGCATGATTTAAGTTATAGAAGAGTTTCTTTTACAAATGCCCTTGTATTTGGGGCATTGATATTCAATATTGAGATGTCCTATTGATGAATATTTCTTTTAATGAGTATGTAATGCCCTAGTCTATCTTTTTTTTATTAACTTAAGTTGAAAATCTATTTTACTTGATATTAAGGTGGCTACTCCAGCTTGCTTTCTGGGTCCGTTTGCTTGGAAAACCTTTTCCCAACCCTTTACTCTGAGGTAGCATCTATCTTTGCTAGTGAGATGTGTTTCTTGTATGCAGCAAAATGATGGGTCTTGTTTACAGATCCATTCGGTAAGCCTGTGTCTTTTTTGGGGGGAGTTGAGTCCATTGATTTTGATGGATATTAATGACCAAAGGTTGTTATTTCCTATTATTTTGGTGTAAGTGGTGGTTGCGTGTTTCTTTTGTTTTAGATGCAGTGGAGTTTTTTGTTTCCTCTGTTTTCTTGAGTGTAGTTATCTTCTCTGGATTGGAATTTTCCTCCTAAAATCTTCTGTAGGGCTGATTTGTGGGTACATACTGTTTAAATTTGATTTTTGTCATGGGATGTCTTGTTTTCTCCATCTAATTTGATAGAGAGTTTTCTGGGTATAATAGTCTGGCTTGGTCTTATGTTCTCTCAGGGCTTGTAGGACATCTGCCCAGGCCCTCTGGCTTTGAAAGTTTCTGAGGAGAAGTCAGGTATAATTCTGATGGATCTGCCATTATAAGTTACTTGACCTTTTTCTCTTACAGCTTTTAATTTTCTTTCTTTGTTCTGTACATTTGGAGTTTCAATTATTATGTTGCAATAGGTGTTTCTTTTCTGATCTAATCTGTTTGGTGTTCTGTAAGCCTCTTGGATTTTTACTGGCATCTCCTTCTTTAGGCTTGGGAAGTTTTCTTCTATGATTTTGTTGAAGATGTTTCCTGGACCTTGGAATTGGGAGTCTTCTCTTTCCTCTATGCTTATAATTCTTAGGTCCCATATTTTCATGGAGTCCTTGATTTCTTGAATGTTATGGGTGAGAATTTTTTTAGATTTCTCATTTTCTTTGGTTGTTGTACTGATTTCTTCCATTGAATCTTCCACACCTAAGGTTCTGTTTTCCATCTTTTGTATCCTATTTTTGACACTCAGACCTGTAGTTACTGTTCTCTTCCCTTGATTTTTCACCTCCCAGAATATTTCTGCATGTGTTTTCTTTTGTGCTTCCACTTCCAATTTCAAGTCTTGAACAATTTTATGTGTTTTGATGTTTCCTGCTCCAATTTGCTTGTTGCCTTGTCTCTTTCCTGGTCAAGTTGAGCCCCTTGGGCTTGGAGATCTCTAATGGTATTCTCTGTTGCTTTTGCTTGTAAAATTGTGGAATCTTTGAATTCCTTCAGAGATTTAAATTCTTCTTGAAAGGACTGTATCACTTTCCAGAATATAGATTTGTCATTATTTTCATGTATTTCAGTTGTAGTGGAATGGTCAGGGCTTTCAGAACTAGCATAGTTGCATTTTGTTGGAGTCATATTTCCCTGACTTTTGTTGGATCTGTTTTTTCGCTGACCTTTATCCATCTGGTTGTTCTTAGATGTTTATTCCTGGTGCCTTCTGGGCTTGGTGCCAAGAAGGGCGCTTTGGTGTAGAAGTCGTTTGGCTTGGTGATCTGTAGCTCTCCACAGTCTGGATGGGACCTTGTGTGGAGATTTGTTCTCAGTGTGTCTCCCAGAGCTCACCCTTTCCTGTTGTGTCCCAACTGGGGACTCAGGTCAGGGGTTGTGGTGGTATGTGTTCCTGTAGGTTCCAGAGATCCAACTGGTCTTCCTATTGATGATAGTGCAGGTTGGCAAACCACAGACTGCTGGCTGTAGCTGTAGCTCCCCTGCAGCTTAAGTGTTGAACCGTGTTCGTGGTCCTCCCGATCTGCTCTCAGGGGGTTCTCAGGATCAATGTGCATCTAATAGCCAGAAGCACTGTGATCTGATACAGCCCACATCTCCTAGGCAATGAACAATGACCCAGGATTGTTTCACTGCTCCTGAGTCAGAGCTCTCTGTGTTGTAGCCTGCATATTCAGTGTGTAGTGGCTCTGCTGGTATGCTCCTGGGTGTCCAAGCCAGATGCCGTGGACTTTGGAAGCCCTAAGTTTGGGGGTTGATTCTGCCAGCTGGAGACCTGAAAGGATCCAACAGGGAGGGAGTACAGTTTTCCAGTGGGAGGCTCTCAATGTTCATGTCTGTTGACTCTGATCCTTCAGTGTCTATATTTCCAGTACCGAGTCCTTTGTAGTCCTTGATAGGCAGGTCCAGATAGGCTTGTGCCTCATTCACTGCCTTTCAGCATGCATATATCTCTTCTGTTGTCCAATCTGTTGAGATGGTCCCCAGGTAAACTCTGTGCTTCTTGGCCCTAAGCACTAAGCCCTTGTAGTCTGAGTCACTCAGCAGTGCACATAGGCCAAGAACTCACTGCTCCAGGGGTGGAACTATATATGCTGAAGATCTGGTTTCCCACCAGAGGAGCCAGCACTGGAAAAGGTTCCAATATTATTCCCACAACCCATGCATGGCTTGGACCCAGTGGAGTTCCAAGAAGCCTTCCTACCTAGCCACCCGCCTTTCAGCCCACTCTGATCTCACCTGTTCTGCATCTGTGCTGGACCCAATTTAGGTGCTGGAGCTGTTCTGTGGGCACTGGCAATTGGGGCCGCTGTCCTCCAAGTCCCAGGACACTGCACTGGTGCTGGCAGAGTAGCCCGCTGCCGGACGTGTATTCTGCTGCTCTGTCTAGCTGCAGTGTTCTTCCTAGTGACTGCAAATCCAATAGAGAGGCCTGTATGTGCAACACCTCTCTGGGCAAGCCCAAATATGCTTGTGTCTCCCAGACTACCACTCTGCTGTGGTCCCGCTGCTGTCCCACAGCTCACAATGTGCTGTGGCCCATGGCCCCAATGGTTCTGCTGAGAATATATCCTTTATCAAGGCTCTGCCAATCTTTCCCTTGGTGTCAGAATGTCTGAGTGAAATCTGGGAACCCAGGAAGCTGGTGAGTAACCCTGTCTGGGGTTCAGAGCTGCTTCCTGGATATTTGAGTGTCTCATACCCAGGTCTCTCTCCTGGTGGCGATTCACCTGCTTCCTGGAGTCAGCAGCTTCTTTGGATTCTGCTGATCTGTTTTTATGAGTGTCTAAGAGAGGAGAGTCTTGCCCAGGGAATTTTATTAGTCCCTGGGTCGCTGGGTGAAACTCAGTGGGTTGGCACCACTCGGATTATTTCTCAGCGTCTTATGTCTCTGTGGTGTTTTAGCTGTTTTCCACACATTCAAAATGTGTCCATGCAGGCTGCTGCCATCTTGGATCCCCACAAGTTACTTTTTTTTATATGAATACTAAGTGATTTAGATGAAATAATTAGTTTTTCAGTATTTACCTCAAGGCATGAATTAGAAAGGAGGAAAGGCCAGTTGATTTCATTTTAAATAAGAAGACAAAAGCTGTGATGAGATTGGTAGAGTTCTTTCTAGCCTTGTGTTTTCAGTCTGACAGGTACAGAACTCAGTGATAGCCCTCTTAGCGTACTCTTCATGTCATCTCACAATTTGTAAAGCACTTGAACTCCTGAGGCAGAAAGTAAATAAAGGCCTCAGACATGAGAACCAGTAAGTACTTCTATTCAACACATAAGGCAGCCATCACTCAGGCTGGAATCACTCAGGCTAGACAGAGACTCCAGAGAGGCAGCAGAGGGAAGGAGGTTTACAGTGAAAGAGAAAAGTTCCATGTGGTAAGGATGAACAAGCTTCAGGCAGGCTTTCCAAAAGCAGCACATCCAGTAATTGCCTCGGTGTGTAGATCTCACTTCTTCAGTTAGTCCTAATTTAAATGAAATGGAGACTAGGGGAGTTGTCAGCTATCTATCAGGTGCTGGTCATATGCAGTCATCTCAGGGATCCTTGTCAATTGTCCAAGAGGACCTGGTCATGTGCAGTCATCTCAGGGATCCTTGTGAATTATCCAACAGTGGCTGGTCATATGAAGTCATCTCAGAGTTCCTTGTCAATTAGTCACCAGGGACAGGTCACATGCAATTGTCTTGGGAATGCTTGTTTGATTGATGGAGTTGGTTGCTTAAGATCATGACTCAACTTGAGGATGTGGTGGGCTGATTGCTCTAGGGAGGTGCTGGTCTTTCTGGGATGACTGATGCAAGTTATGTGGATGAGAGCTCTCTGCTTTTTACATAATATGAACAACATCCATTCATATGTTTAGTAGGTCTGCGATTTTATTTGGATTCTAAAGTATCAATGTAAATGGAAGCAATGAATTCCCCTTGCTAACACACACCATTACTAACATTCTCTGTTTGAGAATTAGTCCTCAATCCAAACCCTCTACAGTTACACAAAACATTTCCTTAGCTTATTTGGGTCTCTCTTTGAAAAACTTTTCTCTTTTGTCCTATCATAGACAATATAAGGTGGTGTAACATGTTTCCCTTTCACATTTTTCCCACCAAAGTTGTAATGGAAATCCTTGAGTCACATGATCTGACAAACTGCCTACAGCCACTAGCAAAGGATCTCACACCTACTGCATAGTTCCAGTGTCTTCCCTAATTCCCTGTCTTCTTATCTCTTCTTGATTCTCTACTTCATTTCCCTTCTTCCTCAGTTCACTTCCTGCATGACACTGACTAGTAGGTTCTCAGCTACTTCATTAGTCTGCCACATAGTAGTGTGCTAAGAAAAGAAAACAAGTAGAGGGTTTATTGAAAGTGGGAGACTTCCAGAATGATAATACCAGTGGCAGGGTAGATTATGTCCTCAGCATTAAAGAAAATGGAGAACTCATTTAACTCATTAAGATAAAACAATAAAATATCAGAGATAACCAACTAGAGTCTCTGAATATTGCCCAACAATGCATCAAGTTGAAGGGCATTTATGTGAGAACCATCATTTCTTCTTGAGGCAAAATGTGAGATATGATGGTGGCTGGGCCAAGATATGCTCCACCCTCCACCTGATTCCCCCTAACTCTGAGATGTACAAGTTCAAACACAGGTTCTCTCTTTTGGGTATCATTGACAAGATATGGCTGCCCCTGAAATACAGGTGTCTCAGATATCTGTCCTCCAAAGTCCATGTTACAAAAGTTTCAACTGAGATAGAATAGTCAGGTGTTCTGGGACCATCCCAATACCACCTTTCTAATGACAAAAACAAATCCTCTGCTGAAGACAAGAGAGGTAAAGTCCTTGGCCCGAAGTTATCCATAATGTAGAAAGTTCATGCTAGGATATTTAAGCCAAGATGTCAAGATGTCTACAATGCTCCCTACCAGATGCAAAGCCAGGGTGTCCTTCCAGGGAAGGAAAGGTACCACTCCATCTCCAGCTATGAGTGCCAAGGCTCTGTCTGAGGGACAGACTCTGCTTGGAACCAAGCATGAGACTACGGAAAGACACTGCTGCAGCTACAGAGATTATCTTGGCAGTTATTAAAGAAGCAGCTGTGAGACCCATTCCAGTATAAGTAAAAATGGAAGCAGGTCTGAAATTTATCAACAAAAGACATGTCTACAAAGAGCCCCTTTGAAATTGTACTCCACCATGGAATGTGAAAGGTGTACCACACACTGAGCTACATCTGCTCTGGAGCACTTAGGAAAGTATTGAGTCTTGAAGTCATCCTCAAAGAAGAACCTAGGAAAGCCAGCAAGAGGGGAATGTCTACTGGGTGAAGAAGCTAAAACACATCTAACTAGACACCAGCTGAACAATGTTAATCTCTGATCCACCGACACCTAGGAAGTCAGTCTTCAAAACAGTCACCCTCTCCAAGACTGAGTGCAGGGGCCAAGGCCTCATCCTCAGGAACAACTAGACAGGGAAAAAATTGCACCCTTGGTTCCTGGTTGGAAGTGCAATGACACTGCAAAGTTCCCGAATTATGTGACTGTCTCTGAGTTCCCCGACATCTCAATGCAGCACAGGAAAGCTGAGCAACTAATATGTGGTGGGGTATATTGACCAGGGGGTAAAGTTCAGGGAGTCAGGCTAAAACAAATAAGCCTGGCTGGGAAGATGGTCTGGTCAATAAAGTGTCTGCAGTGTAGGCAGGAGGATCTGCTTGAGTTTGGAACTATAGCACAGATGAAAACCCCAGAAGCAATGGTGCATGAGTATGTCCATAGCCAAGAACTGTGGGTGGTGGAGATATGCTGGGGATAATTGAGCTGTCAGCCTACCCTATTGATGTTCTCCAGGTTCAGTGAGAGACTCTCAAAAAATAAGTTGGGAAGTGACTGAGAGGGGCTGATATGTAGGGGCACCTCACACCGGAGGAGTAGGATAGGTGATAGAAGGGGTAGAGGGCGGGAGGATGGAACTGGGATGGGTGGAGGGGTGGGGACTGTGAAGGCGATGTAACTTGAAGTAATAAATAAACATAAAAAAGAAACATATCACCCCATACTCACCACATGCACATGCAAATGCACACACACACATGCACATACTTGTACACACACACTGATAAATGCATGTGTATAGTAATATACAGTATGCCAGAGAGTGAGAATGAGGAAGAGAGAGAAGTTATGGAGAGAGAATAGGGGAGAGGGAGAGAGAGAAAGGTTATGATTTGGGGGGGCTCAAAGTCTGCAGGCCACCTAAATGATCTATTTCACAAAATGTTTCAGCTAAAGCAAATAGTAAAATGATAACACAAACAGAAACATTCCCCAGAGGCAGGGGAACTCAGTCCACAGTTCAATGCCTTGCACATTGCCTGCCTCATGGAAATCCCAAACTCAGAATCATATTAATCAGACCTTCACTATTTAAAAACTCACTTACTGTATGGCTTTTGTAAGCTAGTTTTCCCTTCTGTGCCTCAGTTCCCCACAATTCAGTGATGATGGAGCATCTTCCTGTCAGAGTGTTGGAGATAAAACATGCTGTTCATATAAAGAACTGGGCTGTGCTCTCCGCAGTCAGCCATTCTCAGTTGTCTGTCTTCCCCTGTGATGCTTATAACATCTGCGGGCTATTGAAGTTCACCTAACAAAGTGCCGTGCTATGGATCAAGAATGGATGTTTTCAGACACCAGCATCTCTATGATGGGTTTAGACCATGAGGTTATGAGCGAAAAGTAGGGGAAATGTCCATCACTTTGATGTTATCATAGTGCAAACAAACAAGAAAGCATGAATTGGGCTCAAAGGAAATGGGTGGCATCAGGATGGAGAGAGGGCCAAGGAGCCTAGTGGATGCCCAAGTCAAGTTACACTGGTGTTGCTGTCTGGCTTGCTGTGACCCGTCCATGCTGAGCCTGACAGGTGAGAAGAGCTGTGGGAAATAAATGACATTCAACTGGCCAGATCAGATCTCTCTGATTTTCCTCAAACCTTACACTCCATTGCTTGTTGCTAGGCACACTAATCCTATGATTTAGTTTTGATTGTGAACAGATGGGAGGACACACTCTGCCACCAGACCTCTCCAGAGCACTGTAGGATTATTGGGCTCAACATTTCTTACAAACCAAATGCTAGATCAACTTTGCCCTCCATGATTCCATTTGCTGGCATTAAAACCTAAATCCTCCCCAAGAGCTTTCCTGTCCACAGTACAGATCACAGTGACAAATAAACATAAGAAAAATCACAACAGGAAAATGCAGAGAAACAGACGTTTGCCAACCTTCCTTATGTAAGACTCAGGAATAAAGAAACTCAATCTCAAATATTTCTTTTGGTAGAAATGTGTCTCCTTTGTTTTAGTATACATCATAATAAATACAAGTTGCCCAGAGCACATTTTTGTATAATAATTTTTAGTTACAGAGGATAAGATTTTCTATGTAATTTCAGTAAATTTAATAAAAACATGGCTTATATGCCTGTTTTCTCATTCCAAAGAAAATTAGCGATTCCATTTTTACTTCTAATTGCATCTGTGTGTTCATAGAGGATTTCTAATAATTCTAAGATTTTAGGGAGACAAGTAGCTTTTCCTTTAGATTCTTTGCACTAGATACATTATCTCTAAAAACTCTCAACACTGACAAAATAAGGACAGCAGTGTGAGACACCCCATGAACACCTCTCCCAGACTGACAGGGACCTGGGCTTTGCTGGACTGTCTGTCCCTTCCTTTTCTTTTCCTCCTATAACGATTTCAAAATAAATCTGAAACATGCAGTTATTTCAACTCACAGAATTAAACACGTGTCACTAAAAATGACATGTATTTTTCTATGGTATTTTTCTTTTAGAAACTTCTTGGATCACTATCAAGCCTCTTTGTGTACACAGTCCATACCACAGTGTTTACTTGGTTCCTTCTTATTGGGTTGCTCCAGCAAAGTCCAATATTGCAAATTGATGCTGACACTCTCAGCCTGTCTGATGTTTGAAAAATAGAACTGCTTTTTATGATTCCAGGTTTTTTTCATGCTATTACTTGTAAAATAAATAAGTCATTTGACCTGAAAAATGTTCCCTAGTAAGATGAGTCTCCTCAGTTGTTCAGCATTCGTGTCTTATGAAAGATACATAAGGTCTAGAAATGGACAACCTACCAGGATCAAACCCAGTCCCTTTTTTAGGGTAGCTCCCAGATGTTCCTGAATACCTGGGTTTATTTCAAACTCTTGACCAAACCCCTTCTGGTGATGTGAGTCTTTGTCATCAGTTTCAAGTGGTAACAACTTTGTCTTCCTGTCAACCCCCCCTCCCCCCCCAAGAGCATCTTCCATGACATCTCCTGACACTAATGGCCACATCAGGTTCCCTGTTTGCAACAGAGGCTGTGAAATCATTTTTAAGTTCTACCATTTTGTATAAAACTAATGGAATTTTAAAATAAATAATAGCATTGTTCATACACTAGTGTGAAAATACAGTCCTGCTAGGAAAATGTTTAACTGTTCATTTTCAGAGAAAGGATTTGGGGTCTGTATTAGTTAGGTGCGTTGTCACTATGATGCCAGTCCTGATTGGAGCAGCTACAGAAAGAAAGGATTTATTTCAAATCACAGTTTGAGGGTGTATTCCATCTTGGTGGGTAGGAGGTGGGGCAGGAGAATGAGGCATCTGCTTCCTTCATCCACAGTCAGGAAATGGAAACAGAGAAGAATGGATGCCAGTGCTCAGTTAACTCTCTCCTTTCCTGTAGTCTAGGATCCAGCATATCCATCTGTATCACTCATACTTACAGTGGGTCTTCCTACCCCAATTAGCCAAGTCTAAGATCCACTATGTATGTGGCCAGAGTTTTGTTTTGGTGGTGACCCTATTTACCCTCCAGGTGAGGATGAAGATTAACCATCATAAGGCCTGTTACTTGTAACATAAAAACTTATTTGGGAAGGTGCTTCTCTCTCATCTCATTAATTTACATATTTTCATTTATGCAGTGAAATATTTGCATAGGTTTTATTTGATTCTTTTTCTCTTTTCGTTCTTATTAGTTCTGGGGATCAAGCCTATGGCTTTGTACATGCCAGGCAATGACTCTACTACCAACCCACACCCTATCGTTTTCATCATTTATAGTTGGCCTCATGTCTTTTTGCTCAAATAGAAGTTGCTTAACAAAGGACAGGATCCTGTTGACACAAACCGTGGGTTTCTGAGGCCTCTTATCTTCATGGCAGTGGTGTCCTTTTGGACAGGTAGTGTTTGTTTCTATCCACTCAGCACTCTCTGCATTTCAGAAGCTCATTTGCAGACTCATTCAAGCCTGGATTTGGGATTAGGGAAAACTAGTGAACTTAATGACTCTAGCTCCATTTTTCTTTTCTTTTAAGAGCATGAAGTTAACTGCTTTACATCTATTATTTTTATTCTTATAATAACTAATAAAGATGAACTGCATGGATCAGCACCCTCTGTGATACCTCTATATGTGCCTGTACTGTTTGTGCACTGGCCATTGTCCACCCTTCCCTCCTTGCTGCCTGTTCTTCCCATGAGACACACCCTTCAGCATTCTTTCTAATCTCTGGTAATCCCCGTGACCTTTATTTTCTATTGCAGCCTGTAACTTATAAAGTTTCTTGTTAGATTACATTCTGTCTTATCTGATATCAAAATCACAACTTTTGTCTTTTCATTTTCGTTGTATTGCAAAACCTTTGCCCATTATTTTATGCTTAATTTTGCTGAATTGTGTTGTTTTCAATTGTTGTCTTGTATTTAACATGCAGTTATGTATGAATTTGTTAGCCAGTCTAAACACCATTGCTATTTTTCTAGTATAGTTAATTACATTCATACTTACTAATAAGATATCAAAAATTCTAATGTACACTCTCTAGTTATGTGCACACACACACACTAAACTTCTGCATTGTCAAGTTTTAGATTTTTTTAGAAGGTTCCTATTGGTATATTTTTCTTTAATTTTAGGATGTTGTATCTTTCTATTGTTGTGGTTCTTATGATTTTAATATTTTCTTTATGTCATATCACCAGCATTGTCTCTTTTTAGACAACAGTTTGGGGGCACCTGCAATGAATATTAATGGCGATAGCTGCAGTTTTCATTTTTTTTCTCCCTCTCTTCCATCTTCTCCATTGCTTAATTTTAATGGCAGACACTAGCTCAAGGACATCTTTGCCTTAAACACACTCAAATGTTTTCCACTTCATTTGTTGTATAATCTAATGCCCAGGAGGTCTTCATCCACCTTGTGAATAATCACTCCCTCTCATCAGCCTTTTCTGTTGGTACCATTCATGTTGTCATGGTGCATCACTTACAAACTATCTTGACACTCATTCTGTTTATCAGTTTATCCTTATTCAATGTTTACTCCCCAAATATTACATCCCACCTTTCCCGCTCAATCCTGGCTGCATGAATGTTGGTCTCCAGTGCTTTATTCAGTGGAAATTCATGGGGCTGATATTCCTAAATGCTTAAGAGGAAATATTTGGAGATGATTAGTGAACAACCCCTTTACTGGTATACATTACTGAAAGTTCTAGACTATGTATTTACTAGTACCAACAATGACATATGATTCACATGATTAAACTGAGGTAGTTGCCTTTAAGAAGCCCCAGAATTAATTATGTAGCAATGCTACCTTACAGAAGAAACCTGAGTTCTTCCCAGGTGTTTTTACTTTTAGATTACATACTAACTTGTATTTCTGAACACTATATTTCAGATTCTTGAGGATCAATCTTTGTCTTACATTTGGCTCTGTTGACAGCCCACTGGTTTTATCGAGAGTTACACTAACATGCATAGAGATTGACATGCAGGCTGGAGAAGGTCACTGTATTTATGAGAATTCCTTGACCAGGCTGCACGTACAAATGCTTGTAAATTGTCTTCGTTCTCTGTCCCATTTTCTTGCCAGACTTTCCCTTTTCACCTGCCCCATGGCCATGGGGCCACCTGTGCTTTTCTGCAAGTGCATCTCACACCACATGCCCTAGTGTGCTAATCCCTCTTCTCCCATTTGAATTTTACATGATTTATCTAGGGTGTTATATCACCAAACCCACTGCACTACCCCAGGAATAGGAAGGATATAGTGGGAGTAAACATGGGGGCACATGCCCATAATAACTATACTTAGAAAACAAGGGCAGGAGTAATAAGAGTTTAAGGCTATCCTTGGGTAAAAAGTCAGTGTGAACTGTGTTGAGTGAGTTCCTCTCAAAAAACACAAAACAAATAAAATAAAAAAAAGGGTTAAAGTAGTTTCATTTTCTATGCAATCTCTGATACTATATGCCTGATACTCTAGAAGCTTCTGAAGCCATATTTGGTCCAGAAAAGATGACTGTTATTAACAAAGGATTCTTGCTAAGGAATGACAGACCGAATTTTACCATTCTGTATGTATCATTTTCACATCAACGCAGTGTGATGTTGTGCTGTTCACATAGCCTTGTTCATTGTTTTACATTTATTCAAAAGGAGGACATAAGATCCCCTGCAACTGCTGTCACCTAGGTAGTAGGAGCAGAACCTGGGTCTTCTGAAAGAGCATCAAGCACTATTAACCACTGAGACATCTCTGTGGCCCTAACCTTGCTCATTTTTCTTTTTACAAAATCATTATGATGGAAAGCCATTAAATAAATTATTTTACATAGTAAACAATGAGAAAAAACAAGGAGGATTTTAGTATACATATTCTCATTTATTGACTGTTTTTAGAAAGAAAACATTCTTCTGTGACTGAATAATCTGTCTTTAGGATATGGCAGAAATTATCAGCACTTAATTTCCTTAGCTAAATAGTTTATAAGTTCTACATATACAAAGACAAAAATCGTATGTGTTTTATCACTTAATTTTAATAATGGGACTAAATAAGCTAATACATTTATCATGGTTTAATAATTACTTATAAGAAATTTTCACAGTTGCTTTGGGAAAACCAATGAGCTCTGGTTCAGAAAAGAGGAGCAAAGAAGTCTTCCCGAAGAGAATAATGTTTGAACTGAGTCCTGGGGATGGAAGAGAGCTTGAACAAACTGTGTCTTGATGAGAGAGTGATTTACAGACAGCACATGTGCCAAGGGCACTTACACAGAGAACATTGTGATGCTAACACTTGGCTGTCAACTTGACATCATTTACAATCATCTAGAGGCATGCCTCTGAGCATGCCCAATAAGGGGTTTCAAAAGAGGTAAAATCAAGGAGGAAACACCCTCCTGCATGTGATTGGTTGACTCCATCTCATGAACTGGTTCTGGACCTTAGACAAGGGGAGCCCTCCCCCAACCCCACCACCTCCCACCAAAAAAACCCAAAACCAACCAACCAAACAAACAAAACCAAGGAAGCCAGCTAAAAGTTAGCATTAGTCTCTCTGTTTTCTGGCTGTTGTCACAATGTGGCCAGCTGTCTCATGCTCTTGTTACCATAGATACAGCCTCTCTCATTGCCATGTGTTCATGTGTTACCCATCAGGAAGGACTATAACCCTCAGACTTCTTTATTTTTTTAACTTAATTTAATTTTTAACATTTACTTCTTCAAGTTACATCTCAATCATAATCATCTCCCTCCTCCCTCTCCTGGTCTCACCCTTCTACCATCTTCCCCCTCACCCTCATATCTGATATATTTTAATTTAAAGTGTATCTTCTCCCCCACAACAGCTCCCTCTTTTAGTCCAATAAAAGGCTCTTTTTCTTATAACAGTTAATACAATACAAAACAATAAGAATACTTAGGCCACAACTATATTTTTTCTCTTTTTTTTTTACTTTATTTTTTATTTCTTCAAGTTACATCTCAATCGCAATCCCCTCCCTACTCCCCTCTCCAGTCTCACATTCTTCCCCCTCAACCCCTTATCAACTTCCCTTTTTTTTAAGTTTAAGGTATATCTTTTCCCCCCAACAGCTCCCTCTTTCAGTCCAACAAATGGCTCTTTCTCTTATAATAATAAATACAATACAAAACAACAGAGGTAATTAGACCAGAGTTACGAGGGTTATATGGCTTAGCATACATTCCCAATGTCCAGTTCATATATATTTGGCACCTGACTTTAACATTCTACTATCTAACCATCTCCATGAGTTTAAAGTTCTATATCTAACTCAGCTTTCATACTAACTTGCATCACAATTTTAAAAACATCTTCTTAGATCCATAACACTCTCTTGATTCCTAAACAACTCGAATTTAATTATGAGACTCTAACTATCTGTTCTTCAACCACCTCAGAGACCTGAGAGGGATAAATATATCTGATTATATAGGAAGTGCAGGGCCTGCAGCTTCCAAAACTAAGAAATGACATACCAGTGGCTGCCTGGACAGTCCCCATTTTCTCTCCATACATTACAGCATCTATCTTCAGTCATTTGGCCCCGTTTCTCTGACAGACATTGATTGTAGATCAGGGGTTATGAAGGACTTGCCTACCCTGTCTTGGCAGAGCCAGGCTGTCGACTTACCTGCTTCCAAGTTTTGTCCTTTTTGGACAGCATTCTGTCTACAGTTGGATCAAGAGGTTTTTCCTGCCAAGATATAAGCTTACCACTAATTCAATCATCTCCCACTGGAGATTCTTCGATGCTCATCTTCTACTTGGAGTAGAATAGGGGGGTACTGTCAGGAGTTGACATGTCTCAATATCAAAAAAATCTAAACTTAAGAAAACATCTTTGAATGCCATATTCTGCAGATCTCTTGAGGTTTTTGAAGAGGCCCTATCTATCTCTGATATTAGGATAAGCAGATGTTGCTTGTCTCTTAGCAACTTGGTTTCTAATTAGCTTAGAAAATAACTATAATAGACTGTCATAGTACCTAACACAATGACAGGCTTGCATGATTATTAGTTTGCATTTCTTAATGATCCTAAACAGTTTATGACAATTAGTAGCAAAAAGCCAAAACTTTACATTTCATTTTTTTCTTTCACCCTAACCCTTCCATCCCATTTCCCATATGAGGGCCAAGAGCCTTCTCATACATTGGGGATCTATGAGGCAGTACCACCAGTGAAAAGTGTCTCATTGCCCGGGAGAGAGAACTAAAAAACAAATAAACAAATAAACAGACAAACAGATAAAAAAGAATAAAAAAATAAAAAATAAAATAAAAAGTATATGTCCATGTTCCCTTTGGTGTATTGGTTGTAGTATAGTTATCCTGTACTATATGGCTAAAATCCTAGTATAAGTGAATAGATGCCATATGCATCCTTCTGAGTCTGGGTTAGCTCACTCAGGATGAGCTTCTCTAGTTCCATTCATTTGGTTGCAAATTGCATGATTTCATTGTTCCTGATAGCCGAATAATATTCCATTGTGTAGATGTACCACAGTTTTTAATCCATTCTTCAGTTGAGTGAGGGACATCTGGATTGTTTCCAGTTTCTAGCTATTACAAGGCTGCTAAGAACATAGATGAGGAAACTTCCTTATGATTCCGTGAGGAGACATTTGGGTGTATACCCAGAAGTGGTATGGCTGGGTCCTGAGGCAAAGCTATTCCAAGTTTTCTAAGATATCGCTTAGGCCACAATTATTAAAATTATAACACACATTCCCAATGTCCAGTCCATATGTATTTGTCCACTGATATCAATATTATATTATCTATGTCAATGAGTTTAAAGTTCTATACCTCACTCAGTTTCCATCCTAACTTTCATTACCAACTTAAAAACATCTTAGACCTAGAACATCCTTTTAATTCCTAAACAATGTAAATTTTAACTGTGAGACTATAACTACATAGTCTTCAACCACATCAGAGACCTGAATAAACTGGAAGTACCGAGCCAGCAGCTTCCAAAACTAAGAAATGACAGACAACTGGCTGCCTGGACAGTTCCCAATTTCTCTCCATACATTAGAGCATCAATCTTCAGCCTCTTGGCCCAATATCTCTGGCAGACATTAATTGTAAAGCAGAAATTATGAAGGACATGCCTACCCTCTCTTAGCAGAGCTAAACTGTCGAGTTTACCTGCTTCCAAGTTATGTCCTTTTTGGACATCATTCTTTCTACAGTTGAAGCAAGAATTTTTTTCTTGCCCAATGTCAGTCTTCCCACTAATGCAGCCATCTCCAAATGGAGATTCTTTGATGCTCACAGAAGTAGATCATCTACTTAGGGTAGATTGGGGGTGCACGTCAGGAACTGACATGTGTCAATATCAAAAAATCTTAAGAAAACATCTTTGAATGTCATATTATGCAAATCTCTTGAGGTTTTTGAAGACCACCTATCTTTCTCTGTGTATTTGGATAAGTAAATGTTGCTTGTCCCTTAGCAACTTGATATCCGATTAACTTAGAAAACATCTGTGATACACTATGGCAGTACCTAAAAAAAAAAAATGACATGTTTGAAAGACTTTTAGTTTGCATTTCTTAATTATCCTAAACAGTTTGAGACAGTTGCTATCAAAAGGCCAAAAATTCACATTGCATTTTTAAGCATTCCATGGGCACAATACCTTAAAAGGTGTTAACGGTAGTTTTATGTCAATATACAAAGATATAAGAGCATATTCAGTAATCTATCCCTTTTTCTTTATCATTCCTATATTATGCTTATATCCCATTTTTTTCAGGTCTTTTTCCCCCTACATAGGAAAGAAAGAAGGATAGAGAAAAGAAAAAGAGAGAAATCCTTGTGTCTAACCTCCAAAACCTGTTTAACAAGACAATTTATCAACTTCTAACCAATCCCTCTAAGTAACAATAAACATCTGTAATCCATCGAATGACCAAAGAGGGGAAAAATAAATTAAAAAAATCACCCACCCCTTCTTCTGGGAATGGGACGTTGCTCTCTTAAAATTACCATCCTGCTGATTTGGGATGTAAGAAACCTGTTTGGGGACCCAAATAAGAATAGAAAAATGGCTAAGGAAGTTAAGAGTAGCATTTGATGTTCAGTCCTTTTGTGCTCAGGTATTTAAATGTCCTAAGGAGTTTGAAGTCAGAGGTTGAATTTCAGAGCTTTACTGAAGTCCTTCCTGGAACAGTCTGTGGGGGTTAAGCATCTTAGTTAGCCATTTTGAGTTGCTCTGGTTGTAGATTTTTGAGGAAACATCTATTGAGGCAGTCTGCAAGACTGGATCATCTGGGCTACTTGTCTTCTTTGGTGTGTGATCTCTTTTCTTCAGAAATTTCAGTTGTGCAGTTGCCCCTGAACTCCTTGTATGGATGCTTTTAATCTCCTGGAAAGATAAGTACAGAGCTCTGTCCTAATCCTATCTCTGGGGTGCTACTTTTTTGGCAGGTAATATCTTTTCTAGAGCAAATTGGGTTTGTTTTGTTTTTTTTTTTTACAATATTAGAATATTATCTTTCAATTGAGATTTTAAAAATTCTTTTGATAATTTGGAACTAAACATACCTTTAAGCATATATATTTTGAGATAAGTAAGCACAATTCACTTTAAATTTCAGCATGCCTTTTGCAAGTAGCTTTTAAATTTAAATCCTATGTGCCTGCCTCTGCCTCCCAAGTGTTGACATCAATGGTATGTGCCTCCTCATTGTTTCGTTTAAAGGTATGCACCACCACCCCTGGATCTAAGTGTTTCTCTATTTGGAGCTTACTCTGTGTCAGGGTGGTCTTGAACTCAGAGATCTGCATGTTTCTGTCTCCAGTGTGTTGGGATTAAAGGTGTATGCCTCTCAAGTATTGAGATTAAAGGTGTGAACCATCACCATCCAGTTCATTGTAACTCTAGAATGTGAAGGACAACTAATTGTATAGTGATCCTCCTGTCTGGAACTAAAGGCATGTGCTAAAACTGCCCTTCTCAAATATTCCATCCTAGCTCCAAATTACTTCAACTCTTAGAGATTTAGAAATCCTAGAGTTTTTTATCTGTACACAGGATTAAATAAATTTAACCCTAGGTCAAGTGGTGGAGTAAGAAACCAGTTGACAGGGATCAAATAGAAAAGAGGGACATTGAGCTGAGGGTATTTAAGACACTGTGGAGGAGTTGGGCATTCTTCCCTTGTTCTAGGCTTCTTCCTGTAGGGTCTTCTGGGCTTTTTAGCTTAGGACTTTGGGTGGGGATGTTGGAATAGGAATGTCAGCTTGGTACTTTCTCTACCTCTCTGAGCTAGCAAGTTTTCATTCCAGAAATGGCTTCTGGTTTGTTATTCATAAAATCAAATGACTGGTACATTTTAGTTTATTAAAACAACACAAGTTTTTAGTTGCTCTGTGCTTGGGACTGAGTACTGGAGAACAGGTATCACCTGTTAGAAATATTGCCCTTGGAACCCTTGTTAAGGCAAAAGTTGGATAGCAAACATGGGACCTCATAGGTGGGACAGCATAGCGTGCAGATGGCTCCACATGGTGTAAAAATGTGGGGGGTGGATCCAAGCTCACGGTTTAATCAAGAGATAGAGGTCTCAGTCAAATTGGAGCTAAAACCAGGTCAGGTGATTTATCTTTCTTTCTATGCACTAATTTTTTTATTTCTTACTTAACTAATGTCACTGCTCAGTGATCTTGGTAGAAATATCCCTCTAAATGCTGAGTCCTAGGCTGACCTCATGAACATGTGGATGGAGATGAAAGCCTGAGTCAAACACTGCATTTCCTCATGGACCTGCACACTGTAGGAAGGTGGTGAGAGGGTTGGTGTGGTGCACAAGGGCAGGTGGTACTTTATAGGTTGATGTCGTGAATTCTAAATACTGTCCATCTGGTTTTCAAGGTAAAGAAAAATAATTGCTGAGTTTGCTAGCAAACCTGCACCAGGAGACCAGTTGTACAACACAGCGTGGCTCACCTCAGAGCACTGTCGTAGCTCAATATGTGAGTTCACACTTAAACCAGTCCTTGGAAAATGTCATTAATTCTGAAACCTTTCAGAATCTATTGTATTGGAAAGTATACATCTCAAAAATATATTACAAGACAAATCCAAGTTTTCAAAAGCTTCACAAGTAATTAACTTTGGGTTTAAGTTTATTTTATGTGTGTGAATGTTTGGCTTGCATACATGTATGTAAGTTGCATGTGTACCTGGTACACAAGGATGCCAGAAGAGGGTGCAAGATCTTCTGCACCTTGAGTTACAAATATTTGTAAACTGCCATGTGGTCACTAGGAACTGAACCTAGGTCCTCTGCAAGAGCAGCAAGTGCTGTTAACTGCAGACCCATCTCTCCAGCTCCTACCTTTGGGTATTAACAAGCTATTCTCCTACGAACTATGATTATGCTTTTACTTTTTAATTTAACATGTGTTTGTATGTGTATTGATGTGTGTGCTTTTATGCATGTTCATATACCTGTTAGTACATATGTGCAAAAATGCATGGGTGGGGCATGTGGAGGCCATAGGTCTATATTGAGTGTCTTCCTTCATTGTTCTCCACCTTTGGTTTTTGTTTGTTTGTTTGTTTGTTTTTGAAGATTGACTGAACCCATATCACTGATTTTGCAAGATTGGGAGTCAGTAAACTGTAGGCATCCCCTTGTCTCCGTGTCCCTAACATGTTCTACTCTGTTTAACATGGGGTATTCAAAGTTAGATTCTCATGCTTGTGTAGTGGACCTTTTTCTCACTGAGCCACACCCCAGACAAAGTGTGTGTTTTGAAAATGTCTGGGATCTGGAGAAATATTAGTTCCCTCTTCTCATGCTGTTCCTAGAGCAGCATTTGTGTCAGAGATTTTATTTAAATGTATGGAAATCAATTATCTGCCAGTCTAAGAGACACTCTAAATTTATGAAGAATGGATTTTTAAAGTCACATGCAACTTTCAGACTCCAAATTTTGAATTGTTTCTTGTAACCCCAATGGTTTTGGATGTTTTGATTTCCCAGTTGTGATGCTCAGCCTCATAAGATGCAGCTGTGGTTTCTGTGTGATCTCTTCCTTTACTGACATGTCTGTTTTTAGATTGGTTCAAGGTTATCATTAATATCTACATGAGATGCCCCGTTGTCTGACTTTCTCTAGGGAGGTGACAGGGTAATGACAGCAAACCAAAAGGACAATCCCAGTACAGTGCAGCTTAGTGAGCCAGTGAGTTCAGCAGGGTAATGTAGAACACGGTTGAGGAGTGACTTATATGTAGAAAGGGTTTCTATAGGAACACTTGGGGTGAGGGGTGACTTTCAAAATTATGGGTGACTCATGCAGGCTTATTACCACAGAGCCCACCCCAACATGACTGATGACTCACAGTCCAATGTCCCTGAAGCTTCCTACCCAAAACAATCTCCTCTCCCAGTGATTGCCCACTGCTTACACAGCCTTTGGAGGGCTCTTAGAGGATTTTATAACCTTCTGCAGTTCGAAAGACTCATGGACCTCAATCTCTCCCACACCATGGAAGAAATGTTCAAACTGAAGAAAACAACAGTGTCCTGTGAACTAGTACCCCTACCTCCTCTTCCTGTGGGTCCTAACTCTATTTACCTAGTCTGTCACACCGATTGCAAAAACAAGTATGCCCAATACGAACTAGTCTTATACTTTAATTAGATATTCAAATTATTTCAACATGAAAGAAAGTCATTTGAATATACTCAGTTCTCCAGACCAAATAATGACAAATATCATCTTTCCACAGAAAACTTACTTGAGGAACAGATCTAATCATCCAGTTTATTTGACAGTAACCTTGAAATACAAGTTAAGCTTAAATTAACTCAACAGAATAATATTTCCATCTTCAAAGATTAGTAACAAGTCTCAGTTCTATTTTCCACATTACTATGTGATCACAAATATAAAAAAGGATGATTATAGTGGCACATACCTATAATCCAATGCTGGGGAAGGGTTGAAGAAGTAAAGGCCCATCTCTACTATTTAGTACCTTTGAGGATAGCCTGGTGTACATGAAATCTTGTCTCAACTGAAAGACATAAAAACTCCAATGAAAAACACTAGAATGTTTGATCTAATATACATAAAAATAATAACTTTTGTAGATATATTTTTTTACTCCATTTGTCCTTATTCATGTATTCCAGAAAAGAATATATAATTAATGGAAATTATATATCTCCAAGGACAAATCTCGGGGTACATGGAAAGACATTTTGGGAATTTATTTTTCACACGTTAAAGCTAATCAAAACAATTCTTGTTGTACAGGTCCTTTACTTGCTTGGTTAGAGTTACCCCCAGGTATTTTATATTGTTTGTGGCTATTGTGAAGAGAATTGTTTCCCTGATTTCTTTCCCAGCCCATTTATTTGTTGTATAAAGAAGGGGTTGTGATTTTTTGTATTAATTTTGTATCCAGCCACCTTGCTGAAGGTGTTTATCAGCTGGAAGAGTTCTCCGGTGGAATTTTTGGGGTTGCTTATGTATAATATCATATCGTCTGCAAATAGGGATAATTTGACTTCTTCGTTTCCAATTTGTATCCCCTTGATCTCCTTTAGTTGTCTTATTGCTAAACAGAGAATTCACAAAGGAGAAATTCCTAAAGGCCAGGAGACACTTGAAGAAATGCTCAGCATCCTTAATCATCAGAGAAATGCAACTCAAGATGACTCTAAGATTCCATTTCACACCTGTCAGAATGGCTAAGATCAAAAGCTCAAATAACAGCACATGCTGGCGAGGGTGTGGAGAAAGGGAACACTCCTCCATTGCTGGTGGGAGTGCAAGCTTGCGCAACCACTATGGAGGTCAGCCTGGTGATATCTTAGAAAACTTGGAATAGCTCTGCCTCAGGACCCAGGCACACCACTTCTGGGTATAAATCCAAATGACTTCTCACCAAATCACAAGGAAGTTGCCTCATCTATGTTCATAGCAGCCTTATTTGTACTAGCTAGAAACTGGAAATAACCTAGATGTCCCTCAAATGAAGAATGGATTTAAAAACTATGGTACACCTGCACAATGAAATACTACTCAGCTATCAGAAATAAGAAAATTATGCAATTTGAAGCCAAATGGATGGAACTTGTAAAGCTCTTCTGAGTGAGCTCACCCAGACTCAGAATGATGCACATGGTATCTATTAATTTATAGTCGGATTTTAGCTATATAGTACAGGATATCTATGCTACAACCAACACATCAAAGGGAACATGGACATAGACTTCTTTGTTTGTTTGTTTGTTTGTTTGTTTTCTTTGCATGTCACTGAGACACATTTCCCTGGTGGTACTGCCTTGTAGGCCTCCAGTGTACGAAGAGGCTCTTGGCCCTCATATGATTGCTGCACTGGGGTGGGGGAATGTTATATAGGTACACTCCACTTCAGAGGAGTGAGATGGAAGGTTTAGGGGGTAAAGGGTGGGAGGGAGGGACTGGGAACTGTGGAAAAAAGACACTATGATGGCGATATAACCTGAAGCAATAAATAAATAAATAAAAAGAGCAACCACCCACGAAAACAGAGGAAATAGAAAACTCCACAGCAACTAAACCAGAAAAGGCACAGGACAATCACCTATACCAAACTAATGGGAAATAACAACCCCTGGTCACTAATATCCATCAACATCAATGGAATCAGCTCCCCAATAAAAGCACACAGATTGGATCCGAAAACAAGACCCGTCTTTTTGCTGCATACAAGAAACACATTTCACTATCAAAGATGAACACTATCTCAGAGTAAAGGGCTGGGAAAAGGTTTTCCAAGCAAATGGACCCAAGAAGCAAGCTGGAGTAACCATCCTAATATCAAACAAATTAGACTTCCAACTGAAGTTAATAAAAAAAAAAGACAGAGAAGGGCATTACATACTCGTCACAGGGAATATTCATCAAGATGACATCTCAATATTGAACATCTATGCCCCAAATACAAAGGCACCTACATTTGTAAAAGAAAAGCTTCTAAAACTTAAATCGCACATCGATCCAAACACTTTAATAGTGGGAGACTTCAACACCCCACTCACAACAATGGACAGATCATCAAGACAGAAGCCCAATAGAGAAATATTGAGTCTAACAGAGATCATGAACCAAATGGACCTAACAGATATCTACAGAACGTTTCACCCAAACACAAAAGAATACACCTTCTTCTCAACACCTCAGGGAACCTTCTCCAAAATCGACCATATTGTTGGACACAAAGAGAGCCTCAACAAATACAAGAAAATTGAAATAACCCCTTGTATCTTATCAGACCACCAGGGAATAAAGCTGGACTTAAATAGCAAAAGAATCAACAGAAAGTCTACACTCACATGGAAATTGAACAACTCTTTACTTGACGACCACTGGGTCAGGGAAGAAATAAATAAGGAAATCAAAGACTTCTTAAAATCCAAAGACAATGAAGGCACAACATACCCAAACTTATGGGACATAATGAAAGCTGTGCTACAAGGAAAGTTCATAGCACTAAGCGACTTCAGATCCCAGTCTGTGACGTCACAGGCCAGCTTCCAAGCCTCGGGAGCAACAAGGCTATTGGAGCTGAACTGCAGATTTACCCCCTACAGGAACCAACCCCAGGTAAACTGTGAGATATTTGAAACTGTCCTATATCGAACTTTTGTACTAGTAAGGGCCCTTCCAGCGGGGAATCAGAGCTTACTTGTGCACAGCTCTGCCACCTGAATTAATTAGGTCCCCACCTGGGAGGCAGGACTGAATGACTCACCTTATAGGGGTGGAGTAAGGCAACTCCTACACCACAGTGACCCCTTTGGACCCAAGTCCAGAAGACAGCAAAAAAAAAAAAAAAAAAAAAAAAATCCCCAAGGGCCAAAGGGCAAAAAAAAAAAAAAAAAAAAAAAAAAAAACAGAATGAAATGTCTCCAACAAAAGAAAGCAACGCTATTCTGTCCAGCCAAAACCACCTCACCACAACTGAAACACATGGAAACGATGACAATTCTACATTATGGAAAGTGATAAAGTCCCTTCAAGAAGAACTTAAAACCATGAAGGAATTCAAAGAAGCCACAATTCTACAAGTCAAAATGACGAATAACATCATTAAAGAGCTCCAAGCCAAGGTGACCCAGCTTGAACAGGAAAAGGATAAAGCAATGAAAGATCTCCAGAAAAAAAAAACAAGAAAACTGGAGAAGGAAATGTACAAAACGAACCCTACAATTCAAAACATGAAAATAGAAATGGAAACAATAAAGAAAACACAGAGTTAAAAGAGGAAATGGAGAATCAAGAGAAGAGAACAGGAACTACCAATGTGAGTATCAAAAATAGGATG
>CAJQZJ010033026.1:142217-235690 GCA_907164525.1 Lophiomys imhausi | reverse complement strand
AAAAAAAAAAAAAAAAAAAAAAACAGAATGAAATGTCTCCAACAAAAGAAAGCAACGCTATTCTGTCCAGCCAAAACCACCTCACCACAACTGAAACACATGGAAACGATGACAATTCTACATTATGGAAAGTGATAAAGTCCCTTCAAGAAGAACTTAAAACCATGAAGGAATTCAAAGAAGCCACAATTCTACAAGTCAAAATGACGAATAACATCATTAAAGAGCTCCAAGCCAAGGTGACCCAGCTTGAACAGGAAAAGGATAAAGCAATGAAAGATCTCCAGAAAAAAAAAACAAGAAAACTGGAGAAGGAAATGTACAAAACGAACCCTACAATTCAAAACATGAAAATAGAAATGGAAACAATAAAGAAAACACAGAGTTAAAAGAGGAAATGGAGAATCAAGAGAAGAGAACAGGAACTACCAATGTGAGTATCAAAAATAGGATGCAAGAGATGGAAGACAGGATCTCAGGCATGGAAGATTCGATGGAAGAAATCAGTACAACATCCAAAGAAAATGAGAAGACTAAAAAATCTCTCACCCACAACATCCAAGAAATCAAGGACTCAATGAAAAGACTGAACCTAATAATTATAGGCATAGAGTAAAGAGAAGACTCACGACTCCATGGTCCAGGAAATATCTTCAACAAAATCATAGAAGAAAACTTCCCAAACCTAAAGAAAGAGATGCCAGTAAAAATTCAAGAGGCTTACAGAACACCAAAAAGATTAGATCAGAAAAAAAACTCCTCTCGCCACATAATAATAGAAACTCCAAATGTAGAGAACAAAGAAAGGATATTAAAAGCTGTAAGAGAAAAAGGCCAAGTCACATACAATGGCAGACCCATCAGAATCACACCTGACTTCTCCTCAGAAACTTTAAAAGCTAGAAGGGCCTGGACAGATGTCCTACAAGCCCTGAGAGAACATAGGTGCCCAGCCAGACTACAATATCCAGCAAAACTCTCTATCAACATAGAAGGAGAAAACAAGATATTCCATGACAAAATCAAATTCAAACAATATCTCCTCACAATCCCAGCCCGACAGAAGATCCTAGAAGGAAAATTCCAACACAGAGAAGATAACTACACCCAAGAAAACAGAGGAAATAGAAACCTCCACAGCAACTAAACAAAAGAGAAACACAAGACAGCCAGCTATACCAAAATAATGGGAAATAACAACCCCTGATCACTAATATCCATCAACATCAATGACTCAACTCGCCAATAAAAAGACACAGACTTACAGACTGGATCCATAAACAAGACCCATCTTTTTGCTGTATACAAGAAACACATCTCACTATTGAAGATAAACACTATCTCAGAGTAAAGGGATGGGAAAAGGTCTTCCAAGCAAATGGACCCAGGAAACAAGCGGGAGTAGCCACCCTAATATCAAACAAAATAGATTTCCAATTGAAGTTAATAAAAAAAGACAGAGAAGGGCATTACATACTCATTAAAGGAAATATACACCAAGAGGTCATCTCAATATTGAACATCTATGCCCCAAATACAAAGGCACCTACATTTATAAAAGAAACGTTTCTAAAACTTAAATCGCACATCGATCCAAACACTTTAATAGTGGGAGACTTCAACACCCCACTCACAACAATGGACAGATCATCAAGACAGAAGCCAAACAGAGAAATAATGAGTCTAACAGAGATCATGAACCAAATGGACCTATCAGATATCTACAGAACGTTTCACCAAACACAAAAGAATACACCTTCTTCTCAGCATGTCATGGAACCTTCTCCAAAATCGACCATATAGTTGGACACAAAGATAGCCTCAACAGATACAAGAAAATTGAAATAACCCCTTGTATCTTATCAGACCACCATGGAATAAAGCTGGACTTCAATAGCAAAAGAATCAACAGAAAGTCTACACTCACATGGAAATTGAACAACTCTTTACTAGACGACCACTGGGTCAGGGAAGAAATAAAGAAGGAAATCAAAGACTTCTTAAAATCCAACGAAAATGAAGACACAACATACCCAAACCTATGGGACACAATGAAAGCTGTGCTACGAGGAAAGTTCATAGCATTAAGTGCCTTCAAAAAGAAAATTGTGACAGCTCCTATTAGCGAATTAACAGCTAAACTGCGTGAATTGGGAAAAAAAGGAAGCAAACACTCCCAAGAGGAGCAGAAGGAAGGAGATCATCAAACTTAGGGCTGAAATCAACAACTTAGAAACAAAAAGAACTATACAAAGAATCAATGAAACCAAGAGTTGGTTCTTCGAGAAAATCAACAAAATAGACAGACCCTTAACCAAATTAACTAAAAGACAGAGGGAGAAAACACAAATCAACAAAATCAGAAATGGAAAGGGTGAAATAACAACAGACATTGAGGAAATCCAGAGAATATTTGGATCCTACTTTAAAAATCTATACTACACCAAATTTGAAAACTTAAGTGAAATGGACAATTTTCTTGATAGATTCCACCTACCGAAGATAAATCAAGATAAGATAAGCAGATTAAACAGCCCTATAACCCCTAAGGAAATAGAAACAGTCATTAAAAATCTCCCAACCAAAAAAAGCCCAGGGCCAGATGGCTTTAGCACGGAATTCTACCTGACCTTCAAAGAGGAGCTAACACCAATACTTTTCAAACTCTTTCACCAAATAGAATCTGAAAGAACATTGCCAAACTCATTCTATGAGGCCACAATCACCCTGATTCCTAAACCACACAAAGACCCAACAAAGAAAGAGAACTTCAGACCAATCTCCCTCATGAACATAGATGCAAAAATACTTAATAAAATACTAGCAAACCGAATTCAAGAACACATCAAAAGTATCATACACTATGATCAAGTAGGCTTCATACCAGGGATGCAGGGATGGTTCAACATATGAAAATCTATCAAAGTCATTCACCATATAAACAAGATGAAAGAAAAAAAAACACATGATAATCTCTCTAGATGCAGAAAAAGCATTTGACAAAATCCAACAACCCTTCATGCTAAAAGTTCTGGAGAGAACGGGCATACAAGGGCCGTACCTAGAAATAATAAAGGCAATAAAGAGCAGGCCACTGGCCAACATCAAAATAAATGGAGAGAAACTTGAAGCATTTCCTCTAAACTCAGGGACAAGACAAGGATGTCCCCTTTCACCAGATCTCTTCAATATAGTACTTGAAGTTCTTGCTAGAGCAATAAGACAACTAAAGGAGATCAAGGCGATAAACATCAGAAACGAAGAAGTCAAATTATCCCTATTTGCAGATGATATGATAGTATACATAAGCTACCCTAAAAATTCCACCAGAGAACACTTACAGCTGATAAACACCTTCAGCAAAGTGGCTGGATACAAAATTAATTCAAAAAAATCAGAAACCCTTCTTTATACAACAAACAAATGGGCTGAGAAAGAAATTGGGGAAACAACCCCCTTCCCAATAGCCACAAACAACATAAAATACCTGGGGGTAACTCTAACCAAGCAAGTAAAGGACCTGTACAACAATAATTTCAAGCCCTTGAAGAAAGAAATGGAAGAGGCCTTTAGAAGATTGAAAGATCTCCCATGCTCATGGATAGGTAGGATCAACATAATAAAAATGGCCATCCTACCAAAAGCAATATATAGATTGAATGCAATTTCTATCAAAATACCAACACAATTTTTTATAGACTTGGAAAGAGCTAGTCTCAATTTCATATGGAACAACAAAAAGCCCAGAATAGCTAAATCAATCCTGTACAATAAAAAAACATCTGGAGGTATTACCATCCCAGATTTCAAGCTGTACTACAGAGCAATAGTTGTAAAAACAGCATGGTATTGGTGTAGAAACAGACCAGTAGATCAATGGAATCGAATTGAAGATCCAGAAATAGACCCACACACTTATGGCCACCTAATTTTTGACAAAGAGGCCAAAACGGCACAATGGAAGAAGGACAGCATCTTCAACAAATGGTCCTGTTCCAACTGGATATCCATTTGTAAAAGAATGAAGTTAGACCCATATTTATCACCTCGTACAAAACTTAAGTCCAAGTGTATCAAAGACCTTAACATAAGGTCGGTCACACTAAATCTACTAGAAGAAAAAGTGGGAGAAACCCTGGAACTAATTGGCACAGGCGACAACTTCCTGAACAGAACACCAATAGCTCAGGACTTGAGATCAACAATCAATAAATGGGACCTCATGAAACTGAAAAGCTTCTGTAAGGCAAAAGACACTCATTCGAACAAAACGGCAGCCTACAGACTGGGAGAAAATCTTCACCAACCCCACTTCTGACAGAGGGCTAATATCCAAAATCTACAAAGAACTCAAGGAATTAAATGCCAAGAAAACAAATAATCCAATCAAAAAATGGGGGACAGAGCTAAATAGAGAATTCACAAAGGAGGAATCCCTAATGGCTGAGAGACACTTGAAGAAATGCTCAACATCCTTAATCATCAGAGAAATGCAACTCAAGAGGACTCTGAGATTCCATCTCACAACAGTCAGAATGGCTAGGATCAAAAACTCAAATGACAGCCCATGCTGGCGAGGGTGTGGAGAAGGGGCACTCTACTCCATTGCTGGTGGGAATGCAGGCTTGTGCAACCACTATGGAAGTCAGTCTGGCGATATCTTAGAAAACTTGGAATAGCTCTGCCTCAAGACCCAGACATACCACTTCTGGGTATACACCCAAATGCCTCTTCACTGAATCATAAGGAAGTTTCCTCATCTATGTTTATAGCAGCCTTATTTGTAATAGCTGGAAAATGGAAACAACCCAGATGTCCCTCAACCAAAGAATGGGTTAAAAAATTGTGGTACATCTACACAATACAATATTATTCAACTCTCAGGTGTTATGAAATTATCTAATTTGCAGCCAAATGGATGGAACTAGAAAAGCTCATCCTGAGTGAACTAAACCAGACACAGAAGGACACATATGGCATCTATTCACTTACAGTAGGATTTTAGCTATATAGTAGAAGGTATCGATACTACAACTAACACACCAAAGAGAACTTGGACATAGACTTCTTGTTTTTAATTTTTATTTATTTATTTATTTTTTATATATTAGTTATATTTTTTCTATTTTTAGTCTTTTTATCAATTGTGTGCTTATTTATTTGTTTGTTTAGTAGTTCTCTCTCCCAGGCAACGAGACACTTTTCACTGATGGTACTGCTTCGTAGATCCCCAATGAATGAAGAGGCTCTTGTCCCTCATACGACCTCTCAACTGAGATGAGGGACTGTTATATAAGGACACCCCACTCCGGAGAAATGGGATGGAAGGGTTAGGAGGTAAAGAAAAAAAAGAAATGTGACGTTTTGGCCTTTTACTACTAACTGACATAAACTGTTTAGGATAATTAAGAAATGCAAACTAATGGTTATGCAAGCCAGTCATTCTGTTAGGCACTAAGACAGCCCATTACACTTATTTGCTAAGCTAATCAGAAATCAACCTGCTAAGAGACAAGCAACATCTGCTTACCCTAATATAATAGATAGATAGGGCCTCTTCAAAAACCTCAAGAGATCTACAGAATATGGCATTCAAAGATGTTTTTGTAACTTTAGATTTTTTTATATCAAGACATATCAACTCCTGACAGCACCCACTACTCTCCTCCAAGTAGAAGATGAGCATCGAAGAATCTCCAGTGGGAGATGATTGAATTAGTCGCAAGCCTATCTCTTGGGAGGAAAAGCCCCTTGCTCCAACTGTAGACAGAATGCTGTCCAAAAAGGACAAAACCTGGAAGCAGGGAATTCGACAGCCTAGCTCTGCCAAGACAGGGTAGGTAAGTCCTTCATAACTCCTGCTCTACAATCAATGTCTGTCAGAGAAACGGGGCCAAATGACTGAAGATCGATGCTGTAATGTATGGAGAGAAAATGAGAACTGTCCAGGCAGCCACTGGTATGTCATTTCTTAGTTTGGGAAGCTGCAGACCCTGTACTTCCTATAAAATCAGATATATTTATCCCTCTCAGGTCTCTGAGGTGATTGAAGAACAGATAGATAGAGTCTCATAATTAAATTTTGAGTTGTTTAGGAGTCAAGAGATACTTTTAAAATTGTGTTGCAAGTTAGTATTAATGTTGAGTCAGATATAGAACTTTAAACTCATGGAGATGGTTACATAGTAGAATGTTAAAATCAGGTACCAAATACATATGGACTGGTCTTTGGGAATGTACGTTAGACCATATAACCCTCATAACTGTGGCCTAATTACCTCTGTTGTACTGTATTGTATTTATTATTATAAGGGAAAGAGCCATTTGTTGGACTGAAAGGGGAAACTGTAGGGGGAAATAAGATATACCTTAAACTTAAAAGAAAAAAAGGGAAGAGGATGGGGAGTTGAGGGTGGGAGGGTGGGACTGGAAGGGGCATAGGGAGGGGACTGCGATTGAGATGTAACTTGAAGAAATAAAAAATAAAGGAAAAAAATAAAGAAGAAATTACTTTGTTATTTTGGAGCTAAACAAGCCTTAGTGTAAGAGAGCAACGTCCCATGCCCAGAGGGTGGGGAGGGTGTTCCCCCCCTTTTTGGTTATTTGATCGATAACAGAAAACTTTGTTATTTAGGGGAAGAGACTACAAGCTGTTAAATGGTCTTGTTAATTGGGTTTTGGAGGTAAGACCCAGGGACTTCCTTCTTTTTCTTTTCTGTATCCTTCTTTCTCTCCTATGTAGGAGTGCACAGACTTGAGAAAAATGGGACATATACATAGTATGTGAAGGACCAAGAAGTAGGCACAGATTATTGAATATGCCCATATACCTTTGTATATTGACACAAAATTAGTATTATATTTGGCTAAAGTGGTACTGACCATTGTATATTGTTCTAAATTAAGATTGTATTGGACTACATCGGTATTGATCTTTGTATATTGATACAAAATTAAGATTATAGTTGGCCACAATGGTATTGACCCTTGTATATTGACGTAATATTAAGATTGTATTGGGCTACATAGGCAATGATCTTTGTATACTGATACAAAATTAAGAGTATATTTGGCCACATTGGAATTGATCTTTGTATATTGATACAAAATTAAAGGTAACGCTTCTTAAAGGTATTGTACTTAGTGATACTTAAAAATGAAATGTGAAACTCTGGCCTCTTGATACCAACCGTCTTAAACCATTTAGGATAGTTAAGCAATACAAACTCCTAGTCATGCAAGCGTGTCATTTTGTTAGTTACTATAAGAGTCTATCACAGATATTCTCTAAGCTACTCAGATATCACGTTGTTAAGAGACAAGCAACATTTGCTTATCTAAATACAAGAGATAGATAGGGCATCTTCAAAAACCCCAAGAGATCTGCAGAATATGGCATTCAAAGATGTTTTCTTAAATTAAGATTTTTTTTTTATATTGAGACATATAAGCTCCTGACAGCACCCCCTATTCTACTCCAGGTAGAAGATGAGCATCAAAGAATCTCCAATGTGAGATGGTTGAATTAGTGGCAAGCCTATCTGTTGGCAAGAAAAACCCCTTGCTTCAACTGTAGATAGACTGCTGTCCAAAAAGGACAAAACTTGGCAGCAGCGAAGTCAACAGCCTAGCTCTGCCAAGACAGGGTAGGTAAGTCCTTCATAATCCCTGTTCTACAATCAATGTCTGTCAGAGAAATGGGACCAAAAGGCTGAAGATTGACGCTGTAACATATGGAGAGAAAACAGGAACTGTCCAGGCAGCCACTGATATGTCATTTTCTAGTTTTGGATGGTGCAGGCCCTGCACCTCCTACATAATCAGATATATTTATCCCTCTCAGGTCTCTGAGGCAGTTGAAGAATAGATAGCTAGAGTCTCATAGTTAAATTTTGAGTTGTTTAGGAATCAAGATGGTGTTCTGGATCTAAGAAGATGTTTTTAAAATAGTGATGCAAGTTAGTATGAAAGCTGAGTCAGATATAGAACTTTAAATTCATGGAGATGGTTAGATGGTAGAATGTTAAATTCAGGGGCCAAATATGTATGAACTGGACATTGGGAATGTATGCTGGGCCATTTAACTCTCATAAATGTGGCATATTTATTTCTGTTGTTTTGTATAGTATTTACTGTTATAAGAGAAGGAAACATTTGTTGGAATGAAAGGGGGAGCTGTTGGGGAGAAGAGGGTGGAAGGTTGGGACAAGAAGGGGGAGTAGGGAAGGGATTGTGACTGAGATGTAACTTGAAGAAATAAAAAAATAAAGTATAAAAAATAAAAACAGGAGGAACACTGCCAAACTCATTCTATGAGGCCACAGTCACCCTGATTCCTAAATCACAAAAAGACCCAACAAAGAAAGAGAACTTCAGACCAATCTTCCTCATGAACATAGATGCAAAAATACTAGCAAATAGAATTCAAGAACACATCAAAAGTATCATACACCATGATCAAGTAGGCTTCATCCAAGGAATGCAGGGATGGTTCAACATATGAAAGGCTATCAACATAATTCACCATATAAACAAGCTGAAAGAAAAAAAAACACATGATAATCTCACTAGATGCAGAAAAGCATTTGACAAAATCCAACAGCCCTTCATGCTAAAAGTTCTGGAGAGAACGGGCATACAAGGATCATACTTAGAAATAATAAAGGCAATGTACAGCAAGCCAGTGGCCAACATCAAATTAAATGGAGAGAAACTTGAAGCATTTCCTCTAAACTAAGGGAAAAGAAAAGGATGCCCTCTTTCACCATATCTCTTCAATACAGTACTTGAAGTTCTTGCTAGAGGAATAAGACAACTAAAAGAGATCAAGGGGATACAAATTGGAAACGAAGAATTCAAACTATCTCTATTTGCAGACGACACGATATGATAGTATACATAAGCGACCCCAAAAATTCCACCAGAGAACTCTTACAGCTGATGAAAACTTTCAGCAAGGTGGCTGGATAAAAATTTAACTCAAAAAAATCAGAAGTCCTTCTGTATACAACAAACAAATGGGCTGAGAAAGAAATGAGGGAAACAACCCCCTTCAAATAGCCACTAACAATATAAAATACATGGGGGTAACTCTAACCAAATAAGTAAAGGACCTGTACAACAAGAACTTCAAGCCCTTGAAGAAAGAAATGGAAGAGGCCTTTAGAAGATGGAAAGAACTCCCATGCTCATTGATAGGTAGAATCAACATAATAAAAATGGCCATCCTACCAAAAGCAATATATACATTCAATGCAATTCCTATCAAAATACCAACACAATTCTTTACAGACCTGGAAAGAGCTATTCTCAATTTCACATGGAACAACAAAAAAAAAACAAAACCAGAATAGCTAAATCAATCCTGTACAATAAAAAAACATCTGGAGGTATCACCATCCCGGATATCAAGTTGTATGACAGAGCAATAATAGTAAAAACAGCATGGTATTAGTATAGAAACAGAGCAGTAGATCAATGTAATTGAAATGAAGGCCCAGAACAGACCCACACACCTATGGCCACCTAATTTTTGACAAAGAAGACAAAAAGGCACAAAGGAAGAAGGACAGCATCTTCAACAAATGGTGCTGGTCCAACTGGATGTCCATTTGCAAAAGAATGAAATTAGACCCACACTTATCACCTTGTACAAAACTTAAATCCAAGTGGATCAAAGACCTTAACATAAGGCCGGTAACACTAAATCTACTAGAAGAAAAATTGGGAAAAACACCGAACTCATTGGCACAGGTGACAACTTCCTGAACAGAACACCAACAGCTCAGGACCTGAGACCAACAATCAATAAATGGGACCTCATGAAACTGAAAAGCTTTTGTAAAGCAAAAGATGTGGTCATTCGAACAAAACGGCAGCCTACAGAATGGGAGAAAATCTTCACCAACCCCACATCTGAGAGAGGGCTAATATCCAAAATCTACAAAGAACTCAAGAAATTAAATGCCAAGAAACCAAATAATCCAATCAACAAATGGGGGATGAAGCTAAATAGAGAATTCACAAAGGAGGAATCCCTAATGGCCGAGAGACACCTGAAGAAATGATCAACATCCTTAATCATCAGAGAAATGCAACTCAAGACGACTCTTAGATTCCATCTCACACTTGTCAGAATGGCTAAGATCAAAAGCTCAAATGACAGCACATGCTGGCAACGGTGTGGAGAAAGGGGAACCCTCTTCCATTGCTGGTGGGAGTGCAGGCTTGTGCAACCACTATGGAGGTCAGTCTGGCTATATCTTAGAAATCTTGGAATAGCTTTGCCTCAGGACCCAGCCATACCACTTCTGGGTATACATCCAAATGACTCCTCACGGAATCATAGGGAAGTCTCCTCATCTATGTTCATAGCAGCCTTATTTGTAATAGCTAGAAACTGGAAATAACCCAGATTTCCCTCAACTGAAGAATGGATTAAAAAACTGTGGTATAAGCCGGGCGGTGGTGGCGCACGCCTTTAATCCCAGCACTTGGGAGGCAGAGGCAGGTGGATCTTTGTGAGTTCGAGGCCAGCCTGGTCTATAAAGTGAGTCCAGGACAGCCAGGGCTACACAGAGAAACCTTGTCTCGAAAAACCAAAAAAAAAAAAAAAAAAACTGTGGTACATCTATACAATGGAATATTACTCAGCTATCAGAAACAATGAAAGTATGCAATTTTCAGCCAAATGGATGGAACAAGAGAAGCTCATCCTTAGTGAGCTAACCCATACTCAGAAGGATGCACATGGCATCTATTCACTTATAATAGGATTTTAGCTATATATTACAGGATATCTGTACTACAACCAACACACCAAAGGGAACATGGACATAGACTTTTTTTTCTTTCTTTTGTTGTTGTTTTTGTTTTGTTTGTTTGTTGATATGTTTTTTAGTTTTCCCTCCCTAACAATGAGACACTTTTCACTGGTGGTACTGCCTTGTAGGCCCCCCAGTGCATGAAGAGGCTCTTGGCCCTCATATGACTTCTGAACTGGAGCGAGGGACTGTTATGTAGGGAAACTCTACTCCAGAGGAGCAAGATGGAAGGGTTAAGGGGTAGAGGATAGGAGGGCGTGGCTGGGAAGTGGGGAAAGTGGACAATATAATGGAGATGTAACCTGAAGCACCAAATAAATAAATTTATTATTTAAAAAAGCAGGTAACAGGTTGAAAACACTGTAAATAAATTAAAGGTTACAGCTGTTCAACCTGGTTTTATAAACTTTCAAAAGTCGAAAAAACTTAGAGCTAAGGTAAAATACATGAAATGCATGATGTTAGCCCATGCCTTTAACTTCAGCAGAGACAGGAGGAGGACTATAGAGTTAGTTGTCCTATGAAATCTAGAGTTACAATGAACAGGGTGGTGATGGTTCCCATCATTCGAGAAGAATACACCCTTTATCCCAACACACTAGAGACAGAAACAGGCAGATCTCAGAGCTCAATGTCTGCCTGATACAAAACAAGCTCTAAATAGAGAAGAACTTCGATCCAGGGGTGGTGGAGCACATCTTAAATCCTTTCATTTGGGAACCACAGGTCTTTGATACCAATACTTAGAATGTAGAGACAGGAACATAGGATTTGGAAAGATTTAAGTTTAAAAGCTACTTACAAAAGGCATGCTCAATGCAAACAAATTGTCCTTTGAGATCTCAAAATATATACACTACAGGTTTGTTTAGCTCCAAAATAACAAAATAATTTTTTCTTTAATCCAGATTGAAAGATAATACTTTATATAATGTAAAAAAAAAACAAATTTGCTCCAGGAAAAAATATTATCTGACCCACCCCCCCCCAAAAAAAAAGGTAATTGTGCCAGAGTTAGGATTAGGGCAGGGCTCTGTTCTTATCTCTCCATGAGATTTAAGCACCCATTCAAGGAATCCAGGGACAACTGGACAACGGAAACCTCAGCAGAAAACAGATCAGACACAAAGGAAGACGAGTGGCCCAGATGATCAAGCCTTGCAGACTTCCTCAATAGCTGTTTCCTCAAAAGTCTACAACCACAACAACTCAAAATCGCTAAGATCATTCAGCTCCAAAGACTGCTCCAGCCAGAACTTCAGTAAAGCCCTGAAGATCAGCTTCTGTCTACAAACTTCTTAGGACATCTAAATAGCTGAGCACAAAAGGACTGAACATCAAATGATTCTATTAACATTTTTAAGCATTTTTCCGTTCTTTTTTGGGTCCCAAACAGGTTTACTATATCCCAAATCAGCAGGAAGTCATTTTAAGAGAGCGACGTCCCATTCCCAGAAGGTGGGGAGGGTGTTTCTCCCACCTTTGGTTATTTGATGGATAACAAAAAATTTTGTTATTTATGGGAAGAGACTACAAGCTGTTAAAAGGTCTTGTTAAATGGGTTTTGGAGGTTAGACCCAGGGACTTCTCTCTTTTTCTTTTCTATATCCTTCTTTCTCTCCTATGTAGGAGTGAATAGACTTGAGAAAAAAATGGGACATAGACATACTATAGGAACGACCAAGAAAAAAGGACAGATTATTGAATATGCCCTTGTACCTTTGTATATTGATACAAAATAAATATTATATTTGGCTAAATTTGTATTGATCATTGTATATTAATGAGAAATTAAGATTGTATTGGACTACATCAGTATTGATCTTTGTATATTGATACAAAATTAAGATTATATTTGGCCACAATGGTATAGACCCTTGTATATTGATGCCAAATTAAGATTGTATTGGGCTACATAGGTAATGAACTTTGTATATTGATACAAAATTAAGAGTATATTTGGCCACATTGGTATTGATCTTTGTATATTGATACAAAATTAAGGGTAGTGCTTCTAAAAGGTAGTGTACCTAGTAATGCTTAAAAATGAAATGTGAAGTTTTGGCCTTTTAATACCAACCGTCATAAATTGTTTAGGATAGTTAAGAAATGCAAACTCATAGTCATGCAAGCATGTCATTTTGTTAGTTACTATGACAGTCTATCACAGTTATTTTCTAAGCTACTCAGAAATCAAGTTGTTAAGAGACAAGCCACATTTGCTTATCTAAATATAAGAGATAGATAGGGCATCTTCAAAAACCCCAAGAGATCTGCAGAATATGGCATTCAAAGATGTTATCTTAAATTAAGATTTTTTGATATCGAGGCTTGTCAGCTCCTGACAGCACCCCCTATTCTACTCCAAGTAGAAGATGAGCATCGAAGAATGTCCAGTGTGAGATGGTTGAATTAGTGGCAAGCCTATCTGTTAGCAAGAAAAACCCCTTCCTTCAACTGTAGACAGAATGCTGTCCAAAAAGGACAAAACTTGGAAGCAGGTAAGTCAACAGCCTAGCTCTGCCAAGACAGGGTAGGTAAGTCCTTCATAATTCCTGCTCTACAATCGATGTCTGTCAGAGAAACGGGGACAAATGTCTGAAGATTGATGCTGTAATGTATGGAGAGAAATTGGGAACTGTCCAGGCAGCCACTGGTATGCCATTTCTTAGTTTTGGAAGCTGCGGGCCCTGCACTTCCTATATAATCAGATATATTTATTACTCTCAGGTCTCTGAGGTGGTTGAAGAATAGATAGCTAGAGTCTTATAGTTAAAT
Organism: Lophiomys imhausi; assembly: GCA_907164525.1. NCBI lineage: Eukaryota > Metazoa > Chordata > Mammalia > Rodentia > Muridae > Lophiomys > Lophiomys imhausi. The sequence continues at coordinate 222,089 of CAJQZJ010033026.1, read as the reverse complement.
TTTGAGTTGTTTAGGAATCAAAATGGTGTTCTGGATCTAAGAAGATGTTTTTAAAATTGTGATGCAAGTTATTATGAAAGCTGAGTTTGATATAGAACTTTAAACTCATGGAGATGGTTAGATATTAGAATGTTAAAGTCAGGGGCCAGATGCATATGGACTGGACATTTGGAATCTATGCTTAGCCACATAAACCTCATAATTATGGCCTATTTTTTCTGTTGTTTTGTATTGTATTTATTATTATAGGAGAGAGAACCATTTGTTTGACTGAAGGGGGCGCTGTTGGGGGGAAAAAGTTCTACCTTAGACTAAAGAAAAAAAGGATAGAGGATGGGGGGGGTTGACGGGGAAGAGGGTTTAAGGGTGGGACAGGAGGGGGGAGTAGGGAAGGGATTGTGACTGAGGTGTAACTTGAAGAAATAAAAAATAAATTATAAAATAAAAAACCAGAGCAACCAAAAAGAAAAGCTAATCAAAACAAAGAGTAGTAAGTCATGTTTCTATCTTCAATGGGCTTAGAATCTAACAAGATGCAGAAACACAAAGATGTAGGTCACATTTGTGTGTAAATTTCAGCGCTGTTTTCATTTGACCTGAGTACAAACCCAGAAAGAGAATTCCTGCATCTTTTTCTAAGTCTAGAATTATAAAAACACACAGCCTTGCTAGATTCTTCACTCTGCTTTTCACTTCTCCCTGAATGTCCATGGGCAAGGAACAGGAGTTCAGCTGATTTGACATGGTCAACACCCCCTTTTATCACCATTTCTCATTTCAATTCACCACCAAAGGTCCCAAGGTGAGCTCACCAAATCAATATTCTGGACCTTTGGGACTGACTGATATTTTTCTTTTCCTTCTCCTTTCAAATCAATGTATTATCTGCTTTGTCTCAGATCTTCCCATTTTCCTTAATCAGTTTTGCTATCATTGTGGCACTATGCACTTATATCTCCTGTTGGGACTGGGTTTTTTCTCTGCTCTACCAAATTTGCCTCTTATCCTGATTTCTACTGCTCTGTTCTTACAGCCTCACACCACACTTCACTGGTGACTGAATCCCTACTGCACTTACAATCTAATTCTTTGTCCTACCTCTTTTCCTTATGTTGTTGTCTCTCTAGCAACTCCTCTTCTCTTCCAGTCGTCTAAACACACCAGACTCCTTCCTTACTCAGGTTCTGAGCAGATAGTATTTGCTAGACTTGGAGCATATTGTAGCAAATTCTTTGCTACAGTAACGCAACATGTTTAGAAAATCCTTTATCCCGTACTCTTTTGAAATGAGTCTTTTCTCCAAAACTTCATTCTTCGCTGTTTTCTTAATAATTCTCATCATAATTATGACATTATACTCTATTTATTTTATGTTTAGGAATTGTGTCTTCTCTCACTAGAATATATATTCCACTAAACCCTTTGGACGGAAGGATGATACTTATTTTATGTATTATTTGATCACCTCATCTTGCTGAAACAATAAGTTTATATTAAAAGAATAAATAGGAAGATGGAAGGAAGAGAGGAAGGGGGAGGGAGGAAGGGAAAGAACAATGAGGGAAGTGAGGAATGGAATAATAGTTGTCAGAATAATTCTAGCAGCAGGATATGTTTTGGGGGTACCAGTTACACCACTCACTTTGTCTGCCTGACAGGTTTCACCCTCCCTGCTCTTTTTCTTCTCCCTGAATGCATCCCAAAGCCAGACAGAATTAATTTAAGCTCTTCATTTTCATTTTTCCACCTTATGTTTGTTATATTGAACCAAATAACTTTTTAAAATTAACATTCTGCTCAAATATCATTTTCCTGTAAGAATCATCAACCCTGACTCTAAGGCACCACCACATTTCTCCTGTGCCCTTTTTGTTTATATTTGAGATTGTAATTTAGTTATATTTCCCTCTTCCTTTTACTTACTCCAAACTCCCCATATGCCCTTCCCTAATGTCCTCTATATTTGTGTCCTCTTTTTTCATTGTTATTAAATACATGTATACATATATTTTCCTTAAATATAAGTTGTTCAGTATTTATAATATTTGTATGGATGTTTTCAGACCAATTGTTTGGTACTGGACCACCAAGCGGTGTGCTCTTCTCTGGGGAAGACCACCTTCGTTGTTCTCAGATTTACTTGGTTGCCTGTAATTCATTATGTAGGTCTCATGAGCTTTTCTCCTGTGCAGTTTGGCATGTCTGTTGGTGCCATAGTTCTTCAGCTCACATTGGGAGAGTAATATTCGTGAGGTTTTACAGATGTAGCTTCTGATGTTACTAGGAGACACAATCTCACAGCAAAATTTCTGATATTCTTCCTCTTTTTTCATTATTTACTTATTTATTTATTTACTTTACATCTTGATTTCAGCTTCCCTTCCCTCCTCCCCTCCCAATCACTCCCTCTCACCTCCCCTTTCCCTATTCCCTTCTCCCTTTCTCCTCAGAGGAGGAGAGGCCTTACATGTGAATCAACCAGCCTTGGCCTATCAAGATGCACTAGGACTACACTCATCTTCTTCTATTGGGGCTAGTCATGGCAGCCCAGTTATGGGAAAAGTATCCAAAGGCAGGCAACAGAGTCAGAGACAGCCCCTGCTCTCATTGTTAGGGGACCCACATGGTGATCAAGCTGCATATCTATTATATCTGAGTAGGGGCCTAGGTCCATCCCAGGCTTTTCTGCTTCTTACATACACCCTCCTCCAAAACGTTTCCTGATCCTTAGGTGCAGGAGTGTTTTATAAATACATCCATTGGGACTGGGCTCCACAACCCTGCATTTTTTTATTGCAGTTTTCTTCAAGGGTCTCTAACAATTGAATAGAGAAGTTTTCTTGATGAGGCATGAAGATTAAACTTATTTGTGGGGATATATCCTACTTCTGCTACCTTTGGTTACCTCCCAGAGATGGAAGCTAAGTCCCTATTACTGAAGATGCCATATACTTAGATTGCATGACCCAGATGCTCCTTAGCTAGAACTGACCTGAAGGCCCCCTTCCTGAGGACTAGCTTTCATGGTACTATTCAACTTTCCAAAGGAGGAAGTCAAAAGAAAGATCTGCACAGCTATGATGCCTATTGTATTAGTCGGGGCTCTGTAGAGAAACAATACATAATGAATGCATAAATGAATCCATCCATCATCTATCTAACTATCCATCTATCATTTATCTATCTATCTATCATCAATCAATCTATCTATCTATCTATCTATCTATCTATCTATCTATCTATCTATCTATCATCTATGGTATTTATTAGAATGACTTATAGGCTGTGGTTCAGCTAGCCTAACAGTGGCTATCTACCAATGAAAGGTATCAGCTGGTCAGCTTACAAGGCTGGCTGTCTCAACAGGTCTTCAGTATATGCTAGAATCTCCAAGATGTAGGCTCTAATGACAGTGAAGTTATGGATGTTAGGGAGAGCAAGTGGCCAAAGAAAAATAACGAGCTTCCTTCTTCCATGGCTTTTATACAAGCTGCCAACAGAAGTTGTGGGCCCTTATCAATTTATCTAGATTAGCAGTTCTCAATCTGTGGGTCATAACCCCTTTGGGGGTCGAACAACCCTTTCACAGTGGTTGCCTAAATCATCATTGGAAAACTCAGATATTACATGTACAATTCATACATTACAGCTACGAAGTAACACCAAAAATAACCTTATGATTGGGGTTCTCCACAAAATAAAGAACTATATTAAAATGTTTCATTAAAAGAATTAGGAAGCTTAAGAATCACTGAGTTAAAGGAGTGGGTCTTTCCACTTCAAGTGGTTTAATTAAGAAAAAACTACATTACAGGTGTGCCCAATCATTTAGGGTTTAGTTAATTCCAGATGTAGCCAAGATGACAACCAAGAATAGCCACCACTCCTATAAACCACATCAACAAACAGAATGGCATGAAAACCCTATGAGTGGGGGGAGGGGTGCATACACCTTGGAGGTAACCAACAACCTTCTTATTGGACTTACAATCCACTAAGCAGGAAGGATACCATGTGTGCTATTGGAACCCTAGCTAACTAATCACTGCCAGTGAAACCATGGTGGTTGGAGAATCTACAACCATTAATTTATTAAATTAGCATAATTCCTAACAATCAATAAACCCAGAAACACTTTAATTAACCATCATTCACATCACTTTCCTGTCTGTATTTATAGTTCTTCAGATATATGTCTTATGCCTCATATTTTTGTATACCATAGACTCACAGAGGAGGAAGGAAGACTCTTATAGCTAGTTTTCTTTATCAGCTCTCTAAGGTGTTAGCTTATCCACAACAGGTTTTAAGTGCCTTTTATTGCAACTTGTTTCCCCACCCATGCAGCAGCAGATTGCTTAGTGTTAAAAAAGCACCCATTTCCACCAGCTTTTTCCAGCTTCATCTCTGAAAATATTATTTTTCAGCTGAAAAATTGAGTCATGATTTCTAAAGGCTGTTTTATACCCACCCACACACAACAATAACAGTAGTCAATTCCAATCCACTTATTTGATAAGCATCAGAGAAGCAGGTATTTAGTGCCTCTTTTACATAGGAACATTATAAACATTAGGAAAATAAATTGCTTTTTTACTCCTTTTTTATTTTTTTTCTTTCCCTGTAAGTGCCAGTACTGCAGCAATGCTGTCAAGACAAGATGCATAATTATGGTACCTCTGCTTTGGGAGGCTTTCAAATCAGGTGAAACTGTTGACACATTATTACTAAGATACAGCAGAGTAAAAAGCTTAATCAGCTGTAAAAGCACTGATGAACCGAGTCACAAATATAATGTGCCATCCTAAGAAAACAGTTATTGATACAATTCTGAAGATGAGGTATAGTTGGGGAATCTCTGACAATAAGGGACTACACAGTTCTGTCCTACTGGAGAAAGACTTAGTATAGAAAGAAAGGCATGCTGTTCCTCCCTAATAGACTTCTTTTGGTTCTGTGCTAGGCAGGGTGAGCTAGCAAAATGCATACTGTGAACTAACACATCATAGTCTCCTGCCAGCAGCAGGACCCTAGCCGGAGCCCCAGACGCCTTGAAAAAATATGCAAATACTTTATGACCATGGAGTACTACCATATATAACCTTCAACTTGTTCCTCATCAAGTTATAAGGATACTGATAATATGAGCTCTGTGCTTCATCATACCTAAAGTATTTTGCACTATCACTTTCTTCTTCTGGACCACTATTTCAGTGTGTGTGTGTGTGTGTGTGTGTGTGTGTGTGTGTGTGTGTGTGTGTTTGTGTGTGTGTGTGTGTGTGTTTGTGTGTGTATGTGTGGGTGGGTTGTGTGGTGTTGTTGTTAGTGAGTAGATCTTATTCAAAGGCCATCCACCAGGAATGGATTATATGATTTACTTACTACAGTCTGATTAACAAAATCACATTAGAGCAAATGGTGTTGTCAATATCCTGAACTGTTCTTCTGAATACTCTGATTCTTTTTCAGAGGGGGGATAGAGTGTGTGTATGTGAGTTGAGTGTGTGGCAGTGCACACATATGTGCAGATGTGTGTGCACATGGGTGGAAGCCAAAAGTTAGCATCAGATGTCTTTAATGATTGTTCTCTATTTTTAAATTTTATTTAGTTGAAAATAGATTTTATTTTCTAAAATACATTCTAATCACAATTCCCCTCCCCCAACACCTCCCAGTTCTTCTCTTTCTCCTCTCCCCTCCAGATCCACCCTCTGTTTATCACTAGAAAACAGGCATCTGAGAGATAATAATAAAATATAATAAAATAAAGCCAAAATAAACCAATAAAAATAGGACAAAACACACAAACAAAAAGCCAGGAGAGCCAAAGGAACAGCACAAAATGCACATATGAAGATAGAGACCATAGAGACACATGTTTGTCCCACAGAAATCCCACAAAACAACAAAAAATGGAAGCCATAGTGCGTGTGTGTGTGTGTGTGTGTGTGTGTGTATACATGAAGGACCTATAAGGTTAGAAAATGCCCTGAAACAACATTAAGAGACAAAGAACTTCCACAAATTTGCCTTTGAGTTTATTTTTTGTTGTCCATCTACTGCTGGGCATGGGTCTTACCCTTATGAGTGCATTGGTTTCCTCATGCACCTCACTTGTAGAAAGCTAATTTCTTTTCATTTGCATGTGGTTATTAACTATAATTAGCTTCTGAGTTGGAGATGAGGCCTTGTTTCCACTTAAACTTTCAGTTCTAGGTCCATTCTAATAAAGATTTATACTGGGCCTGTTTATGCTGCCACAGTCTCCGTGGGTTCATATGTGCGTCAGTCTTGCTGTGCTTAGAAGACCTTGCTTCCTTGGTGCCCTCCATCCCCCCTTGTTCTTACACTTTTCCTGCCCCTTGTTCTGTAGTGTTTCTTGAGCCCTGAGGTGGAAGGATTTGATGGAGCTATCTTAATTAGAGCTAATTGTTCCAAGGTCTCTCACTCTGTATAGTGTCTGGATATGGGTCTCTGTATTTGTTCCCATCTGTTCCAGAAGGAAGCTAGTTTGATGATGGGTTGACAAGACATTGATCTATGAATATAGTGGAATGTCATTAGGAGTCATTTTATTTCTACATTCCTTAAGTAGAACACTAATGTTTAATTTTCCTTTAAGTCCTGGGACTATCATGCCTCAACTTAATGGTCACTCAAGCAGTGTCAGGTATGGGTTCCAGTGTGTGGACTGGGCCTTATATCAAATCAGATATTGGTTGGTTAATCCTACAAGCTTTCTGCCACTATTTCCCTAACATACCTTGCAGGTATGACACCATTGTAAATCAAAATGGTTGTAGCTGGGTTAATGTTTATCTTTCTCCTTTGGCAGCATATAGAGTACCTTCCTATTCCAGGGACACCAGCCCATAGGGGTAAATGCTCTATGTAGGCACAAACTTGATTTCTCCATGTTTAATGAATTGTATGGATGTTGTCTTCATCAACGGGCTCTTGTTACCAGTGTGTGGAGAGCAACCTGCACCCTGAGTTGTTTAGATATTCTCACGGGATCCCTTCAGCCAACAACTCAATTAGATGTAACCCATGCCCTGCATCAGGAGCTTCATTTGGTAATGACAGGCATCCAACTGAGGCTCTATCTCTCAAATTATTTGGTGATTTCATTTATATTTCCTTCATATATATTAGAAAGTTTCTACTGCATTAGGTTTCCATACAACCTCTTAAATATGATCCTTAATTTTAGCTGTCTCTCCCATTTTCCCTCCTTCATTCCCCTCTTCTACCCCTCTCCCCACTTGAATCTCCCATTCCAGTCCCCCCCTGCACTTCCATCCATTAATAAGTATCTGTTTCCCCTTATTATATTTTCCCCTTCCTAAGGAGATCTATCACTAGTTCCTTACTCTATACCTAATCTCCTCTTTATGATACTCTTTATGGAGTGTACTTCACTTATCATTGACTTAACAGCTAGCATTTGCATGTAAGTGAATACATACCTTATTTGTCTTCCTTGGTCTGGGTTTCCTCCCTCAGGATATATTTTTTCTATTTCTGTCAATTTAACTTTGAATTTCATAATTTCATTTTTTAATTACATTTATTTATTACTTCAAGTTGCATCTCAATCACAGGACCGTCTCTCCACCCTTCTCAGTCCCACCCTCCCATTCTCTACCCCTTCTTCCATCTATCCTACTCCTCACATCTCAGATGTGCCCTACATCTAAGTCCCCTCAGTTTATCAGTCACATGAGGGCTAAGAGCTTCCTCTCTTACTGGGGGCCTATATGGTAGCTCCACTAGGGGAGAGTGTTCCATTAACAAGTAACACAGTCCATGTCCCTGTTCTTTTTGATCTGTTGGTTGTAGGATAGTTATCCTGTAATATATGGCTAAAATCCAGTTATAAGTGAATACATGTCATGTGCATCTTTCTGAGTCTGGGTTAGCTCAGTCAGGATGAGCTTTTCTAGTTCTATCCATTTAGCTGCAAATTGTGTTATTTCCTTGTTTGTTTCTGATAGCTGATTAGTATTACATTGCATAAATGTACCAGTTTTTGTTTTTCTCCATTCTTCAGTTGAAAGGGTATCTGTGTTATTTCCAGTTTCTAGCTATTGCAAATAAAGCTGCTATGAACATAGCTGAGATGTTTTTGTGGTTCGGTAAGGAATCTTTTGGATGTATACCCACTAGTTGTATGGCTGGGTCTTGAGGTAGAGCTATTCCATGTTTTCTAAGAATCACCAGACAGATTTCCATAGTGGTTGTACAAGTTTGCACTCCCACAAGCAATGGAGGAGTGTTCCCCTTTCTCCACAATCTCACCAGCATGTGCTGTCATTTGAGTTTTGATCTTAGACATTCTGACAAATGTGAGATGGAATCTCAGAGTAATCTTGAGTTGCATTACTCTATTAAGAATGCTGAGCATTTCTTCAAGTGTTTGTTTGCCATTAGAGATTCCTCTTTTGTGGATTCTTGGTTTCGCTCTGTACCCATTTTTTGATTGAGTTATTTGGTTTCTTGGTGTTTAATTTCTTGAGTTCTTTATAAATTTTGGATATTATCCCACTGTCAGATGTGGGGTTGGTAAAGATCTTTTCCCAATCTGTAGGTTGCCATTTTGTTCTAATGACAGTGTCCTTTATCTTACAGAAGCTTTTCAGCTTCATAAGGTCCCATTTATTGATTGTTGGCCCGAGCCTGAAATTCCTATCAAGATACCAACACAATTCTTTACAGACCTTGAAAATACAATTTTCAACCTCATATGGACTAACAAAAAACCCAGAATAGCTAAATCGATCTTGTACAATAAAAATACATCTGGAAGTGTCACCATCCCAGATTTCAAGTTACACTATAGAGCAATGGTAATAAAAAACAGCATGGTACTGGTATAGAAACAGACCAGTTGATCAATGGAATTGAATCAAAGACCAGGACACAAACCCAAACCTATGGTCGCCTAATTTTTGACAAAGACACCAAGACTATACAATGGAAAAAGAACAACATCTTCAACAAATGGTGCTGGACTAATTGCATGTGGACATGTAAAAGAATTCAAACAGACCCATACTTATCACCTTGCACAAAACTTAAGTCCAAGTGGATCAAAGACCTTAACATAAAGCCGGACACACTAAATCTAATAGAAGAGAAAGTGGGGAAAACTCTCGAACTCATTGGCACAGGTGACAACTTCCTGAACAGAACACCATAATTTCATGTTCTAACATCTGAATAATATTCCATATGCATTCATCTCTTAAGGGACATGTATGTTTCTTGTTCCAATTTTTGGCTATTATGAATAGAGCAGCAGTGAACATGGTTGAGCAAGTGTCCCAATAGTAGGATAAAATGTCCTTTGGATGTATACCCAAGAGTGAGAGTGGTGCAACTGGATCTTGAGGTGGATTGATTCCCATTGTCCTGAGGAACTGCCGCACTGATTTCCATAGCAGTTGCACAGATTTGCACTCCTACCACCAATCGATGTGTGTTATCCTTTTTCCACAGTCTTGCCAGGATGAGCTGTCCTTTGTTTTATTTATCTTAGCCATTCTGACAGGTATAAGATGAAATATCAAAGTAGTTTTCCTTTGCATTTCCTTAATGACTAATGATGTTGAACATATCTTTAAGTCAGTGGTTCTCAAACTTTCTAATGTTCTGACCCTTTTATGCAGTTCCCCATTTGGTGGGACCCCACACATACATTTATTTTCATTGCTACTTCATGACTGTATTTTTGCTCTTGTCATGAATCATAATGCAAATATCTGTTTTCTGATGGTCTTAGGCAACCTCTGTTTAAAGGTCATTCAATTTCCCAAAGGGATTCTGCAGTGATTTGAGTAGAAATGTCTCCCGTAGATTCATGTGTTTGAATGCTTGGCCCATAGAGAATGGCACTATTAGGAGGTGTGGCCTTGTTGGAGGAAGTGTGTCACTGTGGAAGAAGGTTTGGTCAATCTAAGCCTAGTGTGACAGTCTCCTTTTGCTGCCTGCAGTTCAAGATGTAGAACTTTTAGCTCTTTCTCCAGCACCATGTCTTCTTGCATGCTGCCATGTTTCTTGCCATGATGATAATGTACTAAACCTCTGAACTGTAGGCCAACCGCATTAAATATTTTCCTTTATAAGATTTGTTCTGGCCATGGTGTCTCTTCACAGCAATAAAACCCTAACTAAGACAGGTCATGACCCACAAACTGAGAACCATTGCTTTAAGTGTTTCTCAGCCATTTGAATTTCTCTTTTGAGAATTTTATGTGTATTTCTGTACCCCCTTTTAAATTGGATTATTTGTTTTCTTGTTATCTACTTACTTGAGTTCCTTATATATTTTGGATATTAGTTATCTATCAGATATGTAGTTAGCAAAAATATTTTCCCATTCTGTACGCTGCCACTTTGTCTGAATGACAGTGTCTTTTGCTGTACAAAAGCTTTTCAGTTTCATGAGGTCCATTTATGAATTGTTGATCTCAGTGTCTCTGCTCACAGTGTTCTATTCAGAAAGTCTTTTCCTCTTCTTAAGAATTCCAGGCTATCCCCTGCTTTCTCTTCTATCAGGTTCAGTGTAGCTACTCTTATGTTCAGGTCTTTGATTCATTTAGAGTTGAGTTTTGTGCAGTGATAAGTATTTTGTTTCTTGTGTCAGAGTCTTTCCCTGAACCTGAAGCTCAGTAATTATAGCTAAATCAGCTTCTCACTTTACCCTGGGGATCTGTTGCTTCTGCTTCCTGATTTCTGGGCTTACAGGAGTCCACTAACTACTTCTGCACATGTCCTGTATGGGTTCTGGGTGTCTAATTCCAATCCTCACACTTTCACAGCAGCCCAAGCATCCATACCTCCTTTCTGGTCCTTTCTGGATTGTTCCATCTTCTCTGTCATATAACGTATTTGCTTCATCTACCAGAGTGTGTTCTGTGCTGGAATGCATCTGACACAGGGCAGTGATCTCTTCAATACAACAGGGCATATGGGTGGGATTCATTTGCAACATCGTCTTCCCCAGCATTGGAATAGTTTCAAGTTATTACTATAGATCAATAAAACATCAGCCACTTTCATGCTGAGAAAATTATGCAGAAAGATTCACTGTGAGTTTGCTTACAATATTGACTGGAATCTGCTCAGTTACAGAATATTGAGGGAAAAGAAACTATCTAAGGGGGAAATGAGATATACCATCTCCATTTATCAGGATCTACAAATTATCAAGTAAAATACTAGGGATGTCAGTTATCTTCTACACATATCAGCCATAGAAAACTGATACCTGCTATATGTACTGAGAAATTCTGATATATTATTCTTTTGTGTTTTCTGCTTAAATCCTCACAAGCTTGTGAAGTGGGCACTATTATCATCTCTGTTTTATTATTAATAAAATAGCTTCTAGGCATATATTGGTTTTATCTAAAATTCGAGGCCAATATTAAGGGTAAGTTTTCAATACAATAAATCAAATAAATGACAAAAAAAGATTTTAATATAAATGCTTTACTAATTTCAAAGTGTGCATGTGTATATATGTGTGCCAATGTCCCCTCACCCTTTCTATCCCTATATGTGCTTTTCTGTTTCTGTGTCTGTATGTATCTGTATTTTGGATATGCTTCCAGTAAATGAATTTACTCATAATTAACAGAACAGCAAAATCAACAAACAAAGACCATTCAATTAGTGAAAATCTTGCTCATTTTTAATGACTTTCCATGTCTTAAAAGTATGTTCATTTTTCTAAGTGCATATATATAAGGGACAGGATGAAGTATTGTGTCCAGTACTAAAGGTTTGCAGTGAAGAATAGGTGTGAATGTATCTCTGAATATTAGACATGTATTCAAACTTAGTATAGCACTTGGGGAGAAGAAGATGCAGGCCATGGGGCTAGAGTTTGATCTTAAAGGATAAGAACAAGGACAGTCAAGGCTGGAGAGATGAGAGAGAGAGTGAGAGTGAGAGAGAGAGAGAGAGAGACAGACAGAGAGAGAGAGAGAGAGAGAGAGAGAGAGAGAGAGACTATGGAAAGAATGGGCTGATGCTAATGAAAGTGCAGAAGAGAAAAGGACCAAGGAACTGAACCTACCTGCAGCATGAGGATAGGAAGAAATCAGGTACATTGGACCTGAGACCTGAAGAGGCTGTTTACCTGGAATGATAGGATACAGTTAAAAGCCTCTTAAGATGTGCATCCTCTTTTCCAATTGGATATTGGTGGAAGGATGTGAAAAGAAGGTGCAGGCAAGACTCTCTGTTCTTGTAAGCCTCATCTTGGCCACAATGGTCTTGAGGAGATGCCCAGGGAGAATGGTTCAGTAAAGATGAGACCCTTCTGAGACGCACATTACAGCAAAGATCAGAGAGAGTTTCTGTAGGGAGGAAGGGAAATCTATAAATCTCTCCACCATGCTTCTTTTTTTGTTTGTTTGTTTATTTCTTCAAGTGACATCTCCATCATAATACCCTCTTTCCACCCCTCCTGTTCCCACTCTCCCACCATCTCCCCCCTCCCTCCTATCCTACTCCTCCAGAGTGGGATGTCCATACATATCCCCCTCCAATTCAGCAGTCATATTAGGGTTAAGAACTTCCTCATGCACTAGGGGTCTACATGGTAGTACTAGAGCAAAGTGTCCCACTAACAGGTAACAAAGTCTATGTTAATCAACATTCTGTTTTACCATTGCTTATTGTGGTTTTTCTTGTACTTACATCCATGAGGAGCATTTTGTAGTACATTCTCATGGACTCATGGACTCATGGACATGACTAAAAGCAATGTTTGTCTCTTGTAACTAATTCCACAGGGAACAGAGTGAGCTGATTAAGAACTATTCTGTCAGGGCCCAGCTCACTGTACACAGTGCCATCCCTCGGCTGGTAGCCCTGGATGTATGAGAAAGCAGGCTAATCAAGCCAAGGAAAACAAACTAGGAAGTAGCACCCTCCATGGCCGCTTCATCAGCTCCTGCCTCCAGCTTCCAGCCCCGCTGGCGGTCTTGCCCTAATTCCCAATGATGATTGACTACGATATGGAAGTGTGAGTGAAATAAACTCTTTCCTCTCCAAGTTAAAAAAAAAAAAAGAACTATTCTGTCAATGAGGAGCATTGCTATGCTATTTTTTATCAGTAAAGAGATAAATTGAAGTTTATAAGAACATTATCCTGATATACAGAAATTATGAATTCAGAAGCATTGTCAGCATGTATTATTTTATTTTGGTTTAAATTCAGCAAGAAACTAATGATCTATATTCAACCTCTATTCAAAAATTGATTTTTATGTATTCAATTATTCATTTTTGAGATTATAATACAATGGCATCATTTCCCTTTCTTCTTTCACCCAACAAACCTTCCCCTATAATACTTTCTACTCCCTTTCAAACTCATAACCTCTTTTTAATTATTGTTACATGCACATATTTACATATATATAAATATACATATAGGTATATATATCATGGATTTCAAAGATAGATATTACTTCATTTACACATAATACCCTATAACTTTGCTTTTAAAAACCTTGAACTTAGCCTTTTTTTTTCTTGATACTATACTCTTTGATATATTATTATTTTCTAGGATTATGAACTTCCCCATCCTTGTTGGTAATATTTTTCTTTTCTATCCTTTCTTCCCCCTCTTTCACTTTCCTTGTATTTTGTCCTTTTCTTTCTTACTCTTCCTTCCTTCTTCCTTCTCTCCCTCCCTCCTTTCTTTCCCCAGACAAACTTAGTCAGACCTGTCCATATTTCAGTAATATTCTACGAGTTATAAATAGTAAGAAAATGAGATATTGTCTCACACAGGAAATAGCTAATCCATCAGGAGAAGCCATGACACATATAATGGTACAATATGTTTGTGTACGTTAAAAGTGCAAAGGATTTAGTGAGTAAAATGCAAGCATAACTTCAAATAAATTGGGTGCTTGTAACAGAGATTGAGAGCCATGGTAAGAAAATTCTTGATCTAGGGAACAGAAGGTGTGAAGATTCAGATGTAAGGAAAAAATACAAGCAAAAGGCCTATCTTTCTCAAAACATGGAAAGAGCAACACTTTCCATTTTGTTTATAAATCCTCTCTTGAGCAATTAGCTTTCTGGAATGTTATCAGGCAGCAGCAATTTTGTCTTTCTCACAACTCTTGGGAAAATATAGAAAGCAAGATAAATATTCATCTTACCAAACACTGTCAGCATCATTTGCAAACTCCAGGAAGAGTACCCACATAAAGAGTGACTGAGGAGTTTGGTTCCAGTCAAGAATCCTAGTGGTTTCACTGAAAGCAGTATTAAGGTCCGCTGAAAAATGGTTGTAATCCCCTTTATGGAACAAATGTGGTGGAGAAGAGTATATGAGGAGAGCATCCCTGAAGCCTGGACAGAACCCAGGGTCTCTTTACTTCAAACAACTCTTGTCACGTGTGTAGGGACACTGCTTCTAATAGTTCCATCATGTTCCATCTCTTACTCTGCAGTACCAGAGGTGATGACCTCAAGGTCAAATGTCCCTGCATGCTCTTGTCCACTTTCTTCTAGACACCAAAAGAAATAACAAGTACCTCTCACCATGTGAAGGGATGCTTAACCTATTCTGATTGTACTCATGCTTTTTCCATTAACTTTCTTACTATAAGCATCCTTGGATGCTGCACAGTATTCAGCCCTTGCCTCTACTTACAAACACATCACCCGGGTACCTCCTTGGCTGGTGCAGGTGTTGTTCAGCAGGTACCTCAGCTGGGTCTCACCTACTCTCGGAAACAGCCATGTATAGAACAGGAGCACTTGCATCATCACAGTGGGATGCACAAGGCAGAACCGGGTTGCACTAGTCACCTCTAATTGCCCAATTATGCTATCTCCATGATGAACAGATTCATCTTGTTTGAGATGAGATTAAAGTTTCTAAGCATCCCCTGGGAGTTGCTTCATTTGGTTCTCTCTTGTTCAAGGTGGCAGAGAAGCAGGTGTTCCCAGACCATTTTAATCAGTATGGTATAACACCTACTTTTAAGGTTCAGAATTTCAAAAATTCTTGTCTTTGTAGCCACACCATAATCAAGAAAAAAAAAGTTGTTTCACTCCCAACATTTATTCTTGGCTTTTTGCAATCAATACTGCTCTAGTAACCACTTACTATGCATGGATAATCTTATTGCTCGTCTGAGAACTGCTTACGAATGGACTCATGAGGTAAAGTAAAGGCCCTTGTGAAACCGAACTTTTAAGTTATTATTTAACACTTATTTATTTATTACTAAATTCACTTATAACAAACACCAACAATTTCTTAACTATTAATCCTATAAATTCCTACAACCCCTTTAACCTATCCACTAAACCTATTGATAATCATAACAACTACTTTCATACCCTTTTAGAATGATACAGTCTCGGGGGCAGGTCCTCAGTCGTCAGGAAACCAGTCTCGGGGGTAGACTCTTTAACGCACTTAGCAGTCCTTTTTCTGGAATAGCTCAGACGCAGGTTCATCAGGGTAAACTGGCTATCGAAGTCTCACTTTAAATAAGGCTTGAGGCTTTCTTCTCTCTGGGAGACCTCAGCCGTCTGTAGGCCAACTTACTTCCTTCGTATCAGCAACTCTGCCGTTCTGCCTCAGTCTTTACCCTTGTGTCTGACTTCCTTCACTTCAGAGTGCTTTTAGACTTAACCAACCTGTTTTGTGCATTAGTAGTTCTCCCTTTTGACTGGTCACACAACCCTGTGCTCATTCATTGACCAGTTAGTTGAGATTTGGGGTTTGTATAGGAATTAGAAGAAACCCTGAATAAAAGAAGTCCTGTATAAATGTATATTAGCCTGTTAAAGGATCTAATATCTTTTGCCTTGCAGAAACTTTTCAGTTTTATGAGGTCCCATTTATTGATTATTGGTCTTAGATCCTGAGATGTTGGTTTTCTGTTCAGGAAGTTGTCACCTGTGCCAATGAGTTCAAGAGTTTTCCCCACTTTCTCTTTTATTAGATTTAGTTTGTCCAGCCTTATGTTAAGGTCTCTGATTCATTTGGACTTAAGTTTTGTACAAGGTGATAAGTATGGGTCTAATTTCATTCTTTTACATGTGGACATCCAGTTGGACCACCACTATTTGTTGAAGATGCTGTCCTTTTCCCATTGTACGCTTTGGGGTTCTTTGTCAAAAATTAGGTGACCATAGGTGTGTGGGTCCATTTCTGAGTCTTCAATTTGATTCCATTGATCCACTGGTCTGTTTCTATACCAATACTCTTTTTATTACTACTGCTCTGTAGTACAGCTTGAAATCTGGGAAGGTGATACCTCCAGATTTTTTTTTTTTTGTACATGATTGATTTACCTATTCTGGGTTTTTTTGTTATTCCATATGATGTTGAGAATTTATTTTTCCAGGTCTATAAAGAACTGTGGTGGTATTTTGATACGAATTTCATTGAATTTGTATATTGCTTTTGGCAGGATAGCCATTTTTATTATGTTGATCTTACCTATCCATGAGCATGGGAGATCTTTCCATCTTGTGATGACCTCTTCAATTTCTTTCAAAAAAACCTGAAGTTTTTTCTACAGATCTTTGGTTAGAGTTACCCCAGGTATTTTATAGTGTTTGTGGCTATTGTGAAGGGTGTGTTTTCCTAGTTTCTTTCTCAGCCCATTCAATGTTTGTATAAAGAAGGGCTTCTGATTTACACTGTCATTCAAACAAAATGGCAACCTACAGATTGGGAAAAAATCTTCACCAACCCCACATCTGACAGAGGGCTAATATCCAAAATTTACAAAGAACTCAAGAAAGTAAATGCCAAGAAAACAAATAATCCAATCAAAAATGGGGAACAGAGCTAAACGGAGAATTCACAAAGGAAGAATCCCCAATGGTTGAGAGACACTTGAAGAAATGCTCAGCATCCTTAATCATCAGAGAAGTGCAACTCAAGATGACTCTGAGATTCCATCTCACACCTCTCTAAGCTAAGATAAAAAGCTCAAATGGCTGGTGAGATTGTAGAGAAAGGGGACCACTGATCCATTGCTGGTGGGAGTGCAAGCTTGTACAACCACTAGGGAAATTAGTCTAGCGATATCTTAGAAAATGTGGAATAGCTCTACTTCAATACCCAGTCATATCACTTCTGGGTATACACCCAAATGATTCCTCACCAAATCACAAGGAAGTTTCCTCATCTATGTGCATAGCAGCCTTATTTGTAATACCTAGAAACTGCAAACAACCCAGATGTCCTTCAACCAATGAATGGATTAAAAAATGGTGATACATCTACACAGTGAAATACTACTCAGCCATCAGAAACAACAAAATCATGCAATTTGCAGCCAAATGGATGGAACTAGAGAAGATCATCCTGGGTGAGCTAATGCAGATTCAGAAGGGATGCACATGGCATCTATTCACTTATAATTGGATTTTAGCCATATAGTACAGGATACCTATACTACAACCAATGCACCAAAGAGAACATGAACACTTTACCCTGATGGTGCTGCCTTGTAGGCCCCCAGTGTATGAGGAGGCTCTTGGCCCTCATATAACTGCTAAACTGGGGCAGGGGACTTTTATGTAGGGACACTGCTCTCCAGAGGAGTGGGATGGAAGGGATAGGGGGTAGAGGGTGGGAGGGTGGGACTGAGAGGGGTGGAAAGAGGACACTGTAATGGAGATGTAACCTGAAGTAATAAATAATTTTAAAAAGACTCTAATATCAATTGGTCTGTGGAAAATTGGCAAAGCTATTAGCCCTATGGCCCAGACTCAAGAAGAATAGAAAGAATTTCCCCAGGAGTCCAAGTTTGTAGGTTTATAAATGACTGAGCAGTGTGGCAAAGACCAGCTCTATAACTTCCTTCTTGGGTCTATTAATAGCCTGAGATGCTCACCTGCAGAGACTTCCTACAAAGACTAGCTACTCCCTCTACTCCATGCTGTGTCTAATAAACATGGTGAGGATTCAGGTTTGTGGAGTAGCAGTAACATTAGAGAACCTCACCTAATCCTAGCTTCACTGTACATATGTCTGTGTGCTTGTCACTTCTTCATTTCCCAATTGCCATTAGCCATGGTTCTGGGTCCCAAGAACAAGGGCAGTGTACAGTTTGGCATCTTAAGAACAGAACTGCTATAAGGATTCGTGTACAAGTAATAAAAGAGAGTACCATGCCACCCTTATTTTTTTTAGTCCTTTCCTCTTCAAAACACGTTTACTCTCAGTGTTGGGTGAGGCAAGCTTTATGCCATGACCATGGAAGTTGCAGATTCCTTCAGGGAGTTGACTTTGAACTGGATTTTTACTTGCTCTGGCTCGTTAAGTGTTGGGGTAGTGTTAAGCATTCTAAATGTTAATTAATTGGTCCTGCTTCCTGTCTGTTACTTACATTGACTCTGATTAGTTAAATAAAAATGCCAAGACCTGAGATTGGGCAAAGACAGAGAAAGGTAGGACTTCCTGAGATTAGAGCAGGAAGCACGCACTTTAGACAGAGGATTAAAGCATTCCATCCAGGAGCAGGAAGAAGAAGGAATTCCAGTGAGGATCAGAAGGAAGGAGGAACACACCATGGGTTAGAGAAAAGAACCTCATTCCACATGGCCAGGAACATCGGCATATCGTGGAGAATGGCAGTCCAAGGGGACGTATGTATATATGGGGTCATATTTGGGTAATAGAATTATGAGCTAGCTTAGATGGGCTAGGATTGCACAACTCAGGCCAAGGCTTGTTAAAATCCACCCATGGTGTCTGTGTATTCATTTATAATGGTGGGTTAAGAAATAACAGCTGCCAAACCAATTAACAATAACATAAATACTGGATAAATAGTTTAATTAGCCATATTTTTTTTAACAAATGGCACCCAGCATTTGGCAATTCGAATCCATGCTTACAGTGTGAGAAGGCCTTGGTGAAACCTGGTTTCCTAGCCCAAGAGCAGGAAACCGGATTCAAATGCATTTCAAATGTGCGGCTACCTTAACAAAAGCTGTTGCCTTGCATCAAAGACTGGGCTTAGCTCTCCTTATGTACTAAAAAGCTGGAAGCTTTCTAAACAGAATTTGAGAGCAGAAATAACTGCCTAGATTAAAAACAGAGGAATTCATAATGCCTCAACACATTTGTATTCCAATTGAGTTTCTCTTAGCATGCAAATGATTTTTACCCTGACAATTGTGGTTCTGTGTATCATTTTTGAGAAAGTTGAGACTAGGATAGTCTTAAATGAAAGAATTTACATATGGAATGCTAAATTGCCAACAATGATAATGAAGGTAAGAGGGAGGCTCTTCCTGATAAATAATACAAAATTGATGGCAGCTGGAGCTAAGAGCTACCTAGGTACTAGGTGTCTGTCAGTAGTTTCTGGTATCGGCCCGCCAGTGAAATGCAGCCAAAACTAGAGTCCAAGGAATAATGAACAAAACTTTAATTGCAGCATGGGATGGCATGGTTAGATATACCAAAGCTTTTGGAATGTTGTTTCTTTGCTTGATTTTTGTTTAGGTGTCTTTCATTTTCCTATATCAGGAGGTAGAAAAGATATTTTTCTGGTTTGGCAGTGCTAAAACATAAGAGATTTTTGAAGATTTTGGGCAGATTTCGAATTGCCACTGCTGTTCAAAGTTGCTCTCTGGGTCACAGAGTTACTAAAATCTGGGATTCAAGTGAAATATTTGAGCAGGGTGGTACTGGCACATGCCCTTAATCCCTTAATCCCATCACACTAGAGGAAGAAACAGGCAGATCTCTGGATTCTAGACCAGCCTGGTTTAAACAATGAAGGCAGGGTGGGAACCCTGCTGAGAAGATAAGGCTGCTTACTAAAGACAGCCTAGACTTCAAAAATGACACATTATTTTTCTCTTGATGTTAAGTTTAATAATGTCTTTACTGCTCTAATGGATAAATACACATAATCTCAAATATGTAAAGAGAAAAGGGTCACAAGCCAGTCTCCATAGTTGTGGGGCTCCCACTGGAGAACTCGTTTCAAGAAGCATTTTGCCCCTAAAAGAGATATGTTAATCTCTGAGTGTGGTGGTGCACGCCTTTAATCCCAGAACTTTGGAGGCAGAAGCAGGCTAATCTCTGTGAGTTCAAGGCTAGCCTGGTAGAAAGTGAGTCCAGGACAAGGATATACAGAGAAATCCTGTCTCTGGGGAAAAAAATAAAGAGAGAAAAAAATATATTCTGCTAACCAATGTAAGGACCCGGAGTTTTGGCTGGGGAAGAACATGCAAACAGCATGCCTCCCACAGCAAACATAAGTTAGTATATCATGCTATTCTACACCAATCTCTTAAGAGACAAGCAATATTTGCTTATCTAAATATAAGAGATAGATAGGGCATCTTCAAAAACCTCAAGAGATCTGCAGAATATGGCATTCAAAGATGTTTTCTTAACTTAAGATTTTTTGATATTGAGACATGTCAATTCCTGACAGCACCCCCTATTCTACCCCAAGTAGAAGATGAGCATCGAAGAATCTCCAGTGGGAGATGATTGAATTGGTGGTAAGCCTTTCTCTTGGCAAGAAAAACCCCTTGCTTCAACTGTAGACAGATTTCTGTCCAAAAAGGACAAAACTTGGAAGCAGATAAGTCGACAGCCTACCTCTGCCAAGACAGGGTAGGTAAGTCCTTCATGATTCCTGCTCTACAATCAATGTCTGTCAGAGAAATGGGGCCAAATGGCTGAAGATTGATGCTGTAATGTATGGAGAGAAAATGGGAACTGTCCAGGCAGCCACTGGTATGTCATTTTTTAGTTTTGGAAGCTGAAGGCCCTGCACTTCCTATATAATCAGATATATTTATCCCTCTCAGGTCTCTGAGGTGGTTGAAGAATAGATAGATAGAGTCTCATAGTTAAATTTTGAGTTGTTTAGGAATCAAGAGGGTGTTCTGGATCTAAGAAGATATTTTTAAAATTATGAGGCAAGTTAGTATGAAAGCTGAGTTAGATATAGAACTTTAAACTCATGGAGATGGTTAGATAGTAGAATGTTAAAGTCAGGTGCCAAATACATATGGACTGGACATTGGTAATGTATGCTAAGCCATATAACTCTCATAATTGTGGCCTATTTATTTCTGTTGTTTTGTATTGTATTTATAGTTATAAGAGAAAGAACCATTTTTTGGACTGAGAGGGAGAGCTGTTGGGGGAAAAAAGAAATACCTTAAACCAAAAAAAAAAAAAAAAAAGAAGGGAAGAGGATGGGGGGTTGAGGGGGAGGAGTGTGGAAGGGTGGGACTGGAGGGGGGAATAGGGAGGGGATTGTGATTGAGATGTAACTTGAAGAAATAAAAAAATAAATTATTAAAAAAAAAGAATGGAGCTTCCATGGGAAAATTGGAGCTCAATCTAATACAAAAAATGATTTAATTAATGCTATTGTTTAATAAGGGTAATTCAATTATTTAAATTCATACCTTGATCTCAAAACTTGGGAGACAAGGAAAAAACAGGTTCCTTGTGTGTTTGAGGCCAAACTAAATCTACAGAGTTCTACAGAGCAAATCAAGACAGCCCAAGCTACAAAGTGAAACCCTGTCTCAATAAGGATAGTTATATCCACATAGAAATTAAATCTCCAAAGAAAGGAGAAAAGGAAAGAAAAAAATATATAAATGCATACCTTGGTTCCCAAAACATGGGAGACTAAGACAGAGACAGACTGGTTCCTTTTGAGTTTGAGACCAACCTCATCTACAAAAAGCCAGAACAACACAGAATAAGCCTGTTTTAATCAGTTAATAAATGTATGTCAACTGTAGAGGAGAATATAAACTCCATATAGTCTTATGCCACATTTTCAATTTAAAATAGATTATGTATAGTACATATATGTGATACTTTTATATAACATCAATGGAGATGTTACAAATGTCTTTCTTTTGTTGAAACAAAGCACAGAAGATATTCCTTAATTGATTTGTGCATCCTGCACATCCAAGGCATTTTGGTAATTGCAGAACTATGTGTTACTTGTGAGAAATTATATATTTTCAGAACAACGGGACCTGAGTCCAAAGAAGACAAGTAACCCAGATGATCCAGACTCACAGACTGCCTCAATAGCTGTTTCCTCAAAAATCAGCATCCAGATAAACTTCAGACAGCTTGGTGAGATGCCCCAGTCTCAAAGACTCTTCCAGACAGGACTTCAAAAAACCCCTGAACTTTCCTACCCAAAGTCCATCTTCGGACTACAAACTTCTCAGGACATTCAAATTGCTGAGCACATAGAGACTGGACAGCAAATGTTACTATTAAATTGATTAACCATTTTTTCCATTTTATTTGGGCCCCAAACAGATTTTCTGCATCCCAATTCAGCAGGAAGCAGTTTTAAGAGAGTGACGTCCCATTCCCAAAAGTGGGGTGGATGATTCTTTGGTCATTTGATGTATTATAGATGTTGTTTAGGGGGAATGGTTACAAATTGTTAAATGGGCTCTCACACAGCTACCCAGGGACCACTGAGGATCCCTGGGCAGGACGTTCCTTCCCACTCTCAGACACGCAAGGAAACCGCTGGACCCTGGAATCGGGATCACCCATCCCCCACCACGAGAGACTCCCAGTAAGTTCCAACCTAACACCCAGCAGGCAGATTCAGATCCCATTCAAAGATAATCCCCACCCTGCTGGGCACCCCCAGGTCTCCAACAGACGATCCAATTATCTGGCAAAAGGTTGCGACCCATAGAAGTGAGCGCAACTCGACTGCAAAGTGCCTTCAGACTGCAGATCGCAGTCTGTGATGAAACTGACCAGTTTACAAGCCGCAGGAGTGGCAAGGCTATTGGAGCTGAACTGCAGATTTACCCACTACAGAAACCAACTACAGACAAACTGCAAGATATTTGAAATTGTCATATATCAGACTTTTGTACTAGTACTGGCCCTTCCGGTGGGGAAACCAGAACTTACTTGTACACAGATACACCACCTGGATTAGTTAGGTCTCCACCTAGGAGGCGGGCTGAATGATTCACCTTATAGGGGTGGAGAAAGGCAACTCTATTCCTACAACAAAGCACCCCCTTTGGACCCAAGTCCAGAAGACAGCAAAAAAATTCCACATGACCAGAGGCCCCAGACAAAAAAAAAAAAAAAAAAAAAAAAAGAGCAAAATGTCTCCAACAAAAGAAAGCAACGCTATTCTGTCCAGCCCGAACCACCTCACCACAACTGAAACACATGAAAACGATGAAAATTCTACGTTATGGAAAGTGATAGAGTCCCTTCAAGAAGAACTTAAAACTATGAAGGAATTCAAAGAAGCCACAATTTTACAAGTCAAAACAACGAATAACACCATTAAAGAGCTCCAAGACAAGGTGATTCAGCTTGAACAGTAAAAGGACAAAGCAATGAAAGATTTCCAAGCAAAAACAAGCAAACTGGAAAAGGAAATGTACAAAATGAAAAATATCATTCAAGACATGAAAATAGAAATGGAAATAATAAAAAAAACACAGTCAGTGTTAACAGAGGAAATCGAGAATCAAGAGAAGAGAACAGGAACTACGGATGTGAGTATGAAAAATAGGATGCAAGAGATGGAAGACAGGATCATAGACATGGAAGATTCGATGGAAGAAATCAGTACAACATCCAAAGAAAATGAGAAAGCTAAAAAATCTCTCACCCACAACATCCAAGAAATCAAGGACTCAATGAAAAAACGGAACCTAAGAATTATAGGCATAGAAGACTACTGACACCATGGTCCAGAAAATATCTTCAACAAAATCATAGAAGAAAACTTCCCAAACCCAAACAAAGAGATGCCAGTAAAAATCCAAGAGGCTTACAGAACACCAAACAGATTAGATCAGAAAAGAAACTCCTCTCGCCACATAATAATAGAAACTCCAAATGTAGAGAACAAAGGAAGGATATTAAAAGCTGTAAGAGAAAAAGGCCAAGTCACATACAATGGCAGACCCATCACAATCCCACCTGACTTCTCCTCAGAAACTTTAAAAGCTAGAAGAGCCTGGACAGATGTCCTACAAGCCCTGAGAGAACATAGGTGCCCAGCCAGACTACTATACCCAGCAAAATTCTCTATCAACATAGAAGGAGAAAACAAGATATTCCATGACAAAATCAAATTCAAACAATATCTCCTCACAAACCCAGCCTTACAGAAGATCCGAGAAGGAAAATTCCAACACATAGAAGATAACTACGCCCAAGAAGACAGAGTAAATAGAAACCTCCACAGCAAATAAAAAAAAAAAAAAAAAAACACAAGACAGACAGCTATACCAAAATAATGGGAAATAACAACCCCTGGTCACTAATATCCATCAACATCAATGGATTCAACTCGACAATAAAAAGACACAGACTTACAGACTGGATCCATAAGCAAGACCCATCTTTTTGCTGTATACAAGAAACACATCTCACTATTGAAGATAAACACTATCTCAGAGTAAAGGGATGGGAAAAGGTTTTCCAAGCAAATGGACTCAGGAAACAAGCTGGAATAGACACCCCAATATCAAACAAAATAGACTTCCAATTGAAGTTAATAAAAAAATACAGAGAAGGGCATTACATACTCATTAAAGAAAATATCCACCAAGAGGACATCTCAATATTGAAAATCTATGCCCCAAATAAAAAGGCACCTACATTTATAAAAGAAATACTTCTAAAACTTAAATCACACATCAATCCAAACACTTTAATAGTGGGAGACTTCAACACCCATTCACAATGATGGACAGATCATCAAGACAGAAGCCAAATATAGAAATAATGAGTCTAATAGAGATCATGAACCAAGAGGACCTAACAGATATCTACAGAACGATTCACCCAAACACAAAATAATACACCTTCTTCTCAGCACCTCACAGAACCTTGTCCAAAATAGACCATATATTTGGACACAAAGATACCCTCAACAAATACAAGAAAATTGAAATAACCCCTTGTATCTTATCAGACCACCATGGAATAAAGCTGGACTTCAATAGCAAAAGAATCAACAGAAAGTCTACACTCACATGGAAATTGAACAACTCTTTACTAGAGGACCACTGGGTCAGGGAAGAAATAAAGAAGGAAATCAAAGACTTCTTAAAGTGCAACAAAAATGAAGACACAACATACCCAAACCTATGGGACACAATGAAAGATGTGCTACAAGGAAATTTCATAGCACTAAGTGCCTTCAAAAAGAAAATAATGACAGCTCATATTAGTGAATTAACAGCTAAACTGGGTTAATTGGGAAAAAAAGAAGCAAACACTACCAAGAGGAGCAGAAGGCAGGAGATCATCAAACTTAGGGCTGAAATCAAGAACTTAGAAACAAAAAGAACTGTACAAAGAATCAATGAAACCAAGAGTTGGTTCTTCAAGAAAATCAACAAAATAGACAGACCCTTAGCCAAATTAACTGAAAGACAGAGGGAGAAAACACAAATCAACAAAATCAGAAATGAAAAGGGAGAAATAACAATAGACATTGAGAAAATCAAAACAATATTTGGATACTACTTTAAAAATCTATACTCCACCAAATTTGAAAACTTAATGAAATGGACAATTTCTTGATAGATTCCACCTACCGATGTTAAATTAAGATCAGATAAACAGATTAAACAGCCCTATAACCCCTAAGGAAATAGAAACAGTCATTAAGAATCTCCCAACCAAAAAAAGCCCAGGGCCAGATGGCTTTAGCACAGAATTCTACCGGACCTTCAAAGAGGAGCTAACACGAATACTCTTCAAACTCTTCCCCCAAATAGAATAAGAAAGAACACTGCCAAATTCATTCTATGAGGCCAGAGTCACCCTGATTCCTAAACCACACAAACACCCAACAAAGAAACAGGACTTCAGACCCATCTCCCTCATGAACATAGATGCAAAAATACTTAATAAAATACTAGCAAACCGAATTCGAGAACACATCAAAAGGATCATACACCATGATCAAGAAGGCTTCATCCCAGGAATGCAGGGATGGTTCAACATACGAAAATCTATCAATGTTATTCACCATATAAGCAAGATGAAAGAAAAAAAACACATGATAATCTCGCTAGATGCAGAACAAGCATTTGACAAAAACCAACACCCCGTCATGCTAAAAGTTCTGGAGAGAACTAGGCATACAAGGAACGTACCAAGAATAAATGAAGGCAATAAACAGCAGGCCAGTATCCAACATCAAAATAAATGGAGAGAAACTTGAAGAATTTCCTCTAAACTCAGGTACAAGACAAGGATGTCCACTTTCACCATATCTCTTCAATAAAATACTTGAAGTTCTTGCTAGAGCAATAAGACAACTAAAGGAGATCAAGAGGAAAAACATCGGAAACGAAGAAGTCAAATTATCCCTATTTGCAGATGATATGATAGTATACATAAGCGAGTCCAAAAATTCCACCAGAGAACTCTTACAGCTGATAAACACCTTCAGCAAAGTGGCTGGATACAAAATCAATTCAAAAAAAAAATCAGAAGCCCTTCTTTATACAACAAACAAATGGGCTGAGAAAGAAATAAGGGAAACAACGCCCTTCACAATAGCCACAAACAACATAAAATACCTGGGGGTATCTCAAACCAAGCAAGTAAAGGACCTGTACAACAAGAACTTCAAGCCCTTCAAGAAAGAAATGGAAGAGGCCTTTAGAAGATGGAAAGATCTCCCATGCTCATGGATAGGTAGGATCAACATAATATAAATGGCCATCCTACCAAAAGCAATATATAGATTCAATGCAATTCCTATCAAAATACCAACACAATTTTTTATAGACTTGGAAAGACCTATTCTGAATTCCACATGTAACAACAAAAAGCCCAGAATAGCTAAAATAATCCTGTACAATAAAAAAACATCTGGAAGAATCACCATCCCAGACTTCAAGCTGTACTACAGAGCAATAGTTGTAAAAACAGCATGGTATTGGTATAGAAACAGACCAGTAGATCAATGGAATCAAATTGAAGATCCAGAAATAGACCCACACACTTATGGCCACCTAATTTTTGAAAAAAAATCCAAAACGGCACAAAGGAAGAAGGTCAGCATCTTCAACAAATGGTGCTGGTCCAACTGGATGTCCATTTGTAAAAGAATGAAGTTAGAGCCATACTTATCACCTTGTACAAAACTTAAGTCCAAGTGGATCAAAGATCTTAACATAAGGCCAGCCACACTAAAGATACTAGAAGAAAAATTAGGAGAAACCCTCGAACTAATTGGCACAGCGGACAATCCTGAACAGAACACCAACAGCTCAGGACTTGAGATCAACAGTCAATAAATGGGACCTCATGAAACTGAAAAGCTTCTGTAAGGCAAAAGATACTGTCATTTGAACAAACTGGCAGCCTACAGACTGGGAGAAAATCTTCACCAACCCCATATCTGACAAAGGGCTAATATCCAAAATCTCCACAGAACTCACGAAATTAAATGCCAAGAAACCAAATAATCCAATCAAAAAATGGGGGACAGAGCTAAATAGAGAATTCACAAAGGAGGAATCCCTAATGGCTGAGAGACACTTGAAGAAATGCTCAACATCCTTAAGCATCAGAGAAATGGAACTCAAGAGGACTCTGAGATTCCATCTCACACCTGTCAGAATGGCTAAGATCAAAAGCTCAAATGACAGAACATGCTGGCGAGGGTGTGGAGAAAGGGGTACCCTACTTCACTGCTGGTGGGAATGCAGGCTTGTGCAAACACTATGGAGGTCAGTCTTGCAATATCTTAGAAAACTTGGAATAGCTCTGCCACAGGGCCCAGCCATACCACTTCTGGGTATACACCCAAATGCCTCTTCATGGAATCATAAGGAAGTTTCCTCATCTATGTTTATAGCAGCCTTATTTGTAATAGCTAGAAAATAGAAACAATCCAGATGTCCCTCAACCGAAGAATGGGTTAAAAAACTGTGGTACATCTACACAATGGAATATTATTCAGCTTTCAGGAACAATGAAATTATGCAATTTTCAGCCAAATGGATGGAACTTGAAAAGCTCATCCTGAGTGAACTAACCCAGACTCAGAAGGACGCATCTATTCACTTATAGTAGGATTTTAGCTATACAGTAGAAGCTATCGATACTACAACTAACACACCAAAGGGAACTTGGACATAGACTTCTTATTTTTAATTTATTTTTTATATATTAGTTGTATTATTTCTATTTTTTAGTTTTTTTGATCTATTGTATGCTTATTGGTTTGTTTGTTTAGTAGTTCTCTCTCCTGGGCAACGAGACACTTTTCACTGATGGTACTGCTTCGTAGACCCCCAATGAATGAAGAAACTCTTGGCCCTCATAAGACCTCTCAACTGAGATGAGGGACTGTTATATAAGGACACCCCACCCCAGAGAAATGGCATGGAAGTGTTAGGAGGAAAGAAAAAAAATGAAATGTGATGTTTCGGCCTTTTACTACTAATTGTCATAAACTGTTTAGGATAATTAAGAAATGCAAACTAATGGTTATACAAGCCAGTCATTCTGTTAGGTACTATGACAGCCTATTATAGTTATTTTCTAAGCTAATCAGAAATAAATCTGCTAAGAGATAAGGAACATCTGCCTACCCTAATATAAGAGATAGATAGGGCCTCTTCAAAAACCTCAAGAGATCTGAGGAATATGGCATTCAGAGATGTTTTCATAACTTTAGATTTTTTTATATCAAGACTTATCAACTCCTGACAGCACCCCCTATTCTCCTCCAAGCAGAAGATGAGCATCAAAGTATCTCCAGTGGGAGATGATTGAATTAGTCACAAGCCTATCTCTTGTTAGGAAAAGCCCCTTGCTCCAACTGTAGACAGAATGCTGTCTAAAAAGGACAAAACCTGGAAGCTGGTAAGTCGACAGCCTAGCTCTGCCAAGACAGGGTAGGTAAGTCCTTCATAACCCCTGCTCTACAATCAATGTCTGTCAGAGAAACGGGGCCAAATGACTGAAGATTGATGCTGTAATGTATGGAGAGAAAATGGGAACTGTCCAGGCAGCCACTGGTATGTCATTTCTTAGTATGGGAAGCTGCAGGCCCTGTACTTCCTATAAAATCTGATATATTTATCCCTCTCAGGTCTCTGAGGTGATTGAAGAACAGATAGGTAGAGTCTCATAATTAAATTTTGAGTTGTTTAGGAGTCAAGAGAGTGTTATACATCTAAGAAGATACTTTTAAAATTGTGTTGCAAGTTAGTATGAATGTTGAGTCAGATATAGAACATTAAACACATGGAGATGGTTAGATAGTAGAATGTTAAAGTCAGGTACCAAATACATATGGACTGGACATTGAGAATGTACGTTAAGCCATATAACCCTTATAACTGTGGTCTAATTACCTCTGTTGTACTGTATTGTATTTATTATTATAAGAGAAAGAGCCAAAAAAAAAGAAAATACACTTTACATCCTAGAATACTTGATAACTTTATTTTCATTACTGAAGTATACACACAAGGACTTGAATGTTGCCAAAAATTGTATGTACAATTGATATACTAGTCATCTGATACGGTTAGGAAAATACATCTCTTTTATCTGAAGTCTTAAGATTCAAGCTCAGCACGTAGAAAGTGGTTATAAAACTATATATGCCTTTTCAGAAAAAAAATACTCTAAACAAAACTTAACTCTTCTACCTCACAAACTTTGGTTTCTAAATGCTTTGTGTTCAGAGTTAAGTAAATGACTTTGCACATTGTCTCAATGATAGTTAATATTTTTTCTCAGACTCATTGATAATGTGTAGGCTTTAAGCTAACTAGCTCATTGTGCCTATTTAAAAGCACACAAAGGAGTTCTCAGACATGTGCACACGTGACTCTGGAGGTTCACCTTCCACTCTTTGGACATAGAGCTGTCATCACATTCTTCCAAAACACATTTTCCCCTGCATGCACACATTCATACATTCATCAATCTGATATCTTGAAACATTTTTGGTAGGACTCATTCCACTTTCAGCCACCTGTCAAAACAACTGCTTAATTAGGTTAAAGTGTCTGGATTTGTGAAACGGTTTACTCTGCTCAGTTGTCCCGGCCATAAAATTAATAGTTTGACCAACTTCTAAGGAGACAGATTTTTGCACTCGTGAAAGTCAAATTAAATCCACCTTTGCCAAACAGGTGAAAAAATCAGTGTGTCTGAAACTCTGAAAGCAGCATTTCATTTATTATAATCTTTAGAGTGCCAAAGTACAAATTAGGTAGAACTGCAGCTGCAAGACAGCCCAAGTTACAGCATACTGCTCTTGTGACCCTCTCAGCAGGCGGCCAACTACAGGATGACAAACGGAGGGAATGACCATACCAAAACCTGTATGGCCAGCTTCTCAAAGCAATGAACCATTCATTATATTAGTATTACTCGCACTCAATTACTACATACTCACAGCACTTAAGGGAAGGATTCTCATGGTGTTTTTCATGAACAATTTTGCTGTTAAAATTCTGGCAAGTGGAACCTGCTCTAAGGTGCATATAAATTCATTCAGGTCTTGCTAAAATGGCAGCAGAATCAACATACTTTTCAATGAAGTCAAAATGTGATTCATGATTCCAATGATTATTAAATGTGTGCAAAGTATGCAAAAAAAAAGAAAGTCTACACTCACATGGAAATTGAACAACTCTTTACTAGAGGACCACTGGGTCGGGGAAGAAATAAAGAAGGAAATTAAAGACTTCTTAAAATCCAACAAAAATGAAGACACAACATACTCAAACCTATGGGACACAGTGAAAGCTGTGCTATGAGGAAAGTTCATAGCACTAAGTGCGTTCAAAAAGAAAATTCTGACAGCTCATATTAGTGAATTAACAGCTAAACTGGGTTAATTGGAAAAAAAAGAAGCAAGCCCTACCAAGAAGAGCAGAAGGCAGGAGATCATCAAATTTAAGGCTGAAATCAAGAAATTAGAAACAAAAAGAACTGTACAAAGAATCAATAAAACCAACAGTTGGTTCTTTGAGAAAATTAACAAAATAGACAGACTCTTAGCCAAAATAACTAAAAGACAGAGGGAGAAAACACAAATCAATAAAATCAGAAATGAAAAGGGAGAAATAACAACAGACATTGAGGAAATCCAGAGAATATTTGGATCCTACTTTAAAAATCTATACTCCACCAAATTTGAAAACTTAAGGGAAATGGACAATTTTCTTGATAGATTCCATCTACAGAAGCTAAATCAAGATTATATAAACAGATTAAACAGCCCTATAACCACTAAGGAAATAGAAACAGTCATTAAAAATCTCCCAACCAAAAAAAGCTCAGGGCCAGTTGGCTTTAGCACGGAATTCTACCGGACCTTCAAAGAAGAGCTTACACCAATACTTTCCAAACTCTTTCACGAAATAGAATCTGAAAGAACATTGCCAAACTCATTCTATGAAGTCAGAGTCACCCAGATTCCTAAACCACACAAAGACCCAACAAAGAAAGAGAACTTCAGACCAATCCCCCTCATGAACATAGATGCAAAAATACTTAATAAAATACTAGCAAACCGAATTCAAGAACACATCAAAAGTATCATACACGATGATCAAGTAGGCTTCATCCCAGGAATGCAGGGATGGTTCAACATACGAAAGCCTATCAAGGTCATTCACCATATAAACAAGATGAAAGAAAAAAACCACATTATAATCTCGCTAGATGCAGAACAAGCATTTGACAAACACCAACACCCCTTCATGCTAAAAGTTCTGGAGAGAACAGGCATACAAGGACCATACCTAGAAATAATAAAGGCAATATACAGCAGGCCAGTGGTCAACATCAAAATAAATGGAGAGAAACTTGAAGAATTTCCTCTAAACTCAGGTACAAGACAAGGATGTCCACTTTCAACATATCTCTTCAATATAGTACTTGAAGTTCTTGCTAGAGCAATAAGACAACTAAAGGAGATCAAGAGGAAAAACTTCGGAAATGAAGAAATCAAATTATCCCTATTTGTAGATGATATGGTAGTATACATAAGCGAGTCCAAAAATTCCATCAGAGAACTCTTACAGCTGATGAACACCTTCAGCAAAGTGGCCGGATACAAAATTAATTCAAAAAAATCAGAAGCCCTTCTTTATACAACAAACAAATTGGCTGAGAAAGAAATAAGGGAAACAACGCCCTTCACAATAGCCACAAACAACATAAAATACCTGGGGGTAACTCTAACCAAGCAAGTAAAGGACCTGTACAACAAGAACTTCAAGCCCTTCAAGAAAGAAATGGAAGAGGCCTTTAGAAGATGGAAAGATCTCCCATGCTCATGGATAGGTAGGATCAACATAATAAAAATGGCCATCCTACCAAAAGCAATGTATAGACTCAATGCAATTCCAATCAAAATACCAATGCAATTTTTTATATACTTGGAAAGAGCTATTCTCAATTTCATATGGAAAAACAAAAAGCCCTGAATAGCTAAATCAATCCTATACAATAAAAAAACATCTGGAAGAATCACCATCCCAGACTTCAAGCTGTACTTCAGAGCAATAGTTGTAAAAACAGCATGGTATTGGTATAGAAGCAGACCAGTAGATCAATGGAATCGAATTGAAGATCCAGAAATAGACCCACACACTTATTGCCACCTAAGTTTTGACAAAAAAAAACAAAACCACACAATGGAAGAAGGACAGCATCTTCAACAAATGGTGCTGATCCAACTGGATGTCCACTTGTAAAAGAATGAAATTAGACCCATACTTATCACCTTGCATAAAACTTAAGTCCATGTGGAACAAAGACCTTAACATAATGCCTGTCACACTAAATCTACTAGAAGAAAAACTGGGAGAAACCTTCAAACTAATTGGCACAGCCGACAACTTCCTAAACAAAACACCAACAGCTCAGGACTTGAGATCAACAATCAATAAATGGGACCTCATGGAACTGAAAAGCTTCTGTAAGTCAAAAGACACTGTCATTTGAACAAAATGGCAGCCTACAGACTGGGAGAAAATCTTCACCAACCCCACATCTGACAGAGGGCTAATATCCAATATCTACAAAGAACTCAAGAAATTAAATGCCAAGAAACCAAATAATCCAATCAAAAAATGGGGGAGAGAGCTAAATAGAGAATTCACAAAGGAGGAATCCCTAATGGCTGAGAGACACTTGAAGAAATGCTCAACATCCTTAATCATCAGAGAAATGCAACTCAAGACGACTCTGAGATTCCATCTCACACCTGTCAGAATGGCTAAGATCAAAAACTCAAATGACAGCCCATGCTGGTGAGGGTGTAGAGAAAGGGGTACCCTACTCCATTGCTGGTGGGAATGCAGGCTTGTGCAACCACTATGGAGGTCAGTCTGGCGATATCTTAGAAAACTTGGAATAGCTCTGCCTTAAGACACAGCCATACCACTTCTGGGTATACATCCAAATGATTCCTGACCAAAGCACAAGGATGTTTCCTCATCTATGTTCATAGTAGCCTTATTTGTAATGGGATGGAAGGGTTAGGATGTAAGGAAAAAAAATGAAATGTGATGTTTCGGCCTTTTACTACTAACTGTCATAAACTGTTTAGGATAATTAAGAAATGCAAGGTAATTGTTATGCAAGCCGGTCATTCTGTTAGGTACTATGCCAGCCTATTATAGTTACTTGCTAAGCTAATCAGAAATAAACCTGCTAAGAGACAAGCAATATCTGCTTACCCTAATATAAGAGATAGATAGGGCCTCTTCAAAAACCTCAAGAGATCTACAGAATATGGCATTCAAAGATGTTTTCGTAACTTTAGATTTTTTTATATCAAGACATATCAACTCCTGACAGCACCCCCTATTCTCCTCCAAGTAGAAGATGAGCATCAAAGAATCTCCAGTGGGAGATGATTGAATTAGTCGCAAGCCTATCTCTTGGTAGGAAAAGCCCCTTGCTCCAACTGTAGACAGAATACTGTCCAAAAAAGACAAAACCTGGAGGCAGGTAAGTCGACAGCCTAGCGCTGCCAAGACAGGGTAGGTAAGTCCTTCATAACCCCTGCTCTACAATCAATGTCTGTCAGAGAAACGGGGCCAAAGGACTAAATATCGATGCTGTAATGTATGGAGAGAAAATAGGAACTGTCCAGGCAGCCACTGGTATGTCATTTCTTAGTTTGGGAAGCTGCAGACCCTGTACTTCCTATAAAATCAGATATATTTATTCCTCTCAGGTCTCTGAGGTGGTTAAAGAATAGATAGATAGAGTCTCATAATTAAACTTTGAGTTGTTTAGGAATCAAGAGGGTGTTATAGATCTAAAAAGATGCTTTTAAAATTGTGTTGCAAGTTAGTATGAATGTTGAGCTAGATATAGAACTTTAAACTCATGGAGATGGCTAGATAGTAGAATGTTAAAATCAGGTGCCAAATACATATGGACTGAACATTGGGAATGTATGCTAAGCCATATATCCCTCATAACTGTGGCCTAATTACCTCTGTTGTTTTGTATTGTATTTATTATTATAAGAGAAAGAGCCATTTGTTGGACTGAAAGGGGAAACTCTAGGGGAAAATAAGATATACCTTAAACTTAAAAGAAATTAAAAGGGAAGAGGATGGGGGGTTGAGGGTGGGAGGGTGGAACTGGAGGGGGAAATAGGGAGGTGACTGCGATTGAGATGTAACTTGAAGAAATAAAATGTAACGAAATAACTGTTAAATTGTCTTGTTAAGCAAGATATAGGAGATTAGATTCAAGGACTTTTCTATTTCTTTTTCTTTTCTCTAACCTTCTTTCTCTCTTATATAGGGAGAAAAGACTTGAAAAGAAAAAGAGGGGGAATATATGTATATAATATAGAAATTATATGATATAAGGATAGATTATTGAAACTTCTCTGAAACTCAAAACCATTGTTATTTTTTAAATAAGGTTATCTTTTGATACATTTGGTATAGAATTTTTATATTGATACAAAAATAAGATTAAGTTTGATTCATTAGTATAGAATTTTATATTTTGATACATAATAAGTATATTTCAACTCTTATATGAGGTAGTGTGCCTATACAATTCATTTAAAAGTATAGGTTTACTTCCAATCCTTTTATGGGTTGCTATTGCAATCTATTTAGGAGTCTGGATAATACAAGTTGACTGGCCTGTTGAACTTCTGGTCATGTCAAATATTAGTCTTAATTTATCACAAAATAGACTTAATAGGTTTAACAGATGGTAAATAGTTTAAAATATAGTTGGTTCATAGATAGATAGAAGATAGATGATAGATAAATTTATAAATAAATCGATAGATGTCTTCAAAACCCTCAGAGGCATACAGAAAATGGCATTTAAAGATGTTTTTTTATTATTTTAAGTATTGTTTGACTTAAGACAGCTCCTGACAGCTCCCATTTGACTTGGAAGAAGACAATGAGCATCAAAAAGAAATCTCCCATCAGGAGATAATTCCTCAGAAAGAAATTTCCCATCAGAAGATAATTCCTCAGAAAGCGAGCTCCCATCAGGAGATAATTCCTATTGGGCAAAAATGCCCCTGCTCTCTCAACAGACTATATGTAGTCCAAAGATGGACAAGAGCTTAAATGTAGGTAAGTCAATGTCCTGATTCTGCAGAGACAGAATGGGAAAATCCTTATTATTTCCTGCTGCACAATTTAGTCTGTGAAAAATGCTTGGCCAGAAGGCTGAAGATGATGCTCCAATGATATCAAGAGATATTTGGGACTGTCTAGGCAACAAACTGTCATATTTCTTTTTGGAAGCTACTCTCCTATGCTTCCTACTCACTCAAATAATAACTTTATCCCTTGTTATGTCTTTGATGGGGTTGAATGCATAATAGTTATAATATTTCAATTGAACTTGAGTTGTTCAGAATTTAAAAGGATATTTTCAAGTCTAAATAACTTCTTTAGGTTTATAAATATAGTATATGATAGAAATGATTTAGGTTCAGAACTTTAGGCACACCAAGATAGATGATTTTTTTTCTTCTTCAAGATTGCCTGATACAACATAGGCTATACATTATGTGAATAACTTTTATGTATGGTTTTCTTGATTGTTTCATATTTCTTCTTATTGTTTTTACAATATGAGTTTAAAAATTTAGCCTTTTTTTTAGACAAAAGGAGGGAATTGTTGGGGTAGTGTTAAGCATTCTGAATGTTATTAATTAGACCTGCTTTCTGTCTGTTACTTACATTGACACTGATTGGTTAAATAAAATGCCAAGGCCTGAGATTGGGCAAAGACAGAGAAAGGTGGGACTTCCTGAGATTAGAGCAGGCAGCCTGCACTTTAGACAGAGGATTAAAGCATTCCAGCCAGGAGCAGGAAGAAGAAGACATACGCCATGGGTTAGAGAAAAAGAACCTCATTCCACATGCACAGGAACATTGGCCTAGAATGGAGAAT
Source organism: Lophiomys imhausi (assembly GCA_907164525.1). Taxonomy (NCBI): domain Eukaryota; kingdom Metazoa; phylum Chordata; class Mammalia; order Rodentia; family Muridae; genus Lophiomys; species Lophiomys imhausi. The sequence goes on along the minus strand of CAJQZJ010033026.1, from coordinate 185,611 downwards.
GGCAGTCCAAGGGGACATATGTATATCTGGGGTCATATTTGGGTAATAGAATTAAGAGCTACCTTAGATCGGCCAAGATTGCTCCATCCAGGTCTAGGCTTGTGAAAATCCATGTGGTGTCTATGTGCTCATTTATAATGTCTGGATAAGAATTAATGGCTGCCAGGGGGGCCAAGATGGGGGCGAACTGCACGGACGCATTTTGAATGTGGGAGAGAAGAGCCATAGAAAACACAGAGTTGTTGGACACTGTGCAAAATCCGGAGGGTCTGGCCCCTCCGGGAACACTCACAGCTCCCAAGGGACTGTTAAAAGTCCCAGGGCAAGGCTCTCCCCCCATCTCTCGCAGACACGGAAGCCACTAAATCCGGGATTCGGGAACTCCCATTTGGAGAGGCGCCTGGTAAGATCGATCCCAACACACAGCAGGCAGAATCAAAGGCCACATGGTGATCGCCCACTAGCCTACTGGGCTTCCCACACCTCAGGAGGACCTTATAACTACTTAGGAAAATTTGCAGAATAGTTGAAGTCTTAACAAGTAAGAAACAGGGTGCTCGGCGGGTGATCCGCAGCCGCTCGAGCTGGAGTGGGAGGCTGGTGGGCAGAGCAGTTGGGGTGGGAAGAGGGCGCAGGTGGGCGGGGCTGGAGCCCGGCGCACCCACGGCAAAGCAGCTAGGGAAGGAGGCCGGCTCAGTCGGCGGGAGGGGCCGAAGCTCCACACACCCATGGTAAAGCACCTAGGGTGGGAGGCCGGCTCAGGCGGCGGGAGGGGCCGAAGCTCCACCCACACATGGTGGAGCAGCTAGGGCGGGAGGCTGGCTCAGGTGGTGGGAGGGGTGGAAGCTCTGCCCACCCACGGTGGATCAGATAGGGAGGGAAGCGTCCAGGATGTGGCGGAGAAGCCTACTGGGTAACCAGAAGCCAGGGGACCATAGCTGTATTCTGGTAAACCCAGACATACTAGGTGTGGAGCCGGGCCCTGTCAGCCTCCGTGACGACAAACAAAGCCCACAAAATCTGTGCCTGGGCAAACAGGTTCATACCATCAGAACCATTACAGGCTGATCACTCAGTGTGCAACATAGAGAAGTCTGAACTGGGAGCAGTGAAACAATCCCGGACCATTGCTCACTACCTGGGAATAGGCTGCACCAGCTCACAGCAATTCAGGCTATTAAAACCACAGTGACCCTGAGATCCCCCTGTAAGCAATGACAGATAGCTAAGCAATTCGACTCCTTCACCAAAGCATCCCCTGTGGATCCAAGCAGAGAAAACGACAAGAACAGACAGCTAAACACACCCACATGGCCAAAGGTCCAAGAAAAAAATAGAAATCAAGGAAATATGACTCCAACAAAGCAGAATTATCCTAGCTCATCCAATTCGGATGACCTCACACCAACAGTAACACATGAAAACGATGACAATTCTGCATCATGAAAAGTGATAGAGTCCCTCCAAGAAGAACTTAATCAATGAAGGAATTCAAAGGAGCCACAATTTTACACGCCAAAACAATGAACAACACCATTAAAGAACTCCAAGCCAAGGTGACAGAGCTTGAACAGGAAAAGGACAAAGCAATGAAAGATTTTCAGACAAAAACAAGCAAGCTGGAGAAGGAAATGTACAAAACGAACAATACCATACACACATGAAAATAGAACTAGAAACAATAAAGAAAACACAGTCAGAGTTAAAAGAGGAAGTGGAGAACCAAGGGAAGAGAACAGGAACTACGGATGTGAGTATCAACAATAGGATGCAAGAGATGGAAGACAGGATCTCAGGCATGGAAGATTCGATGGAAGAAATCAGTACAATATCCAAAGAAAATGAGAAGGCTAAAAAATCTCTCACCCTCAACATCCAAGAAATCAAGGACTCCATGAAATGATGGAACCTAAGAATCATAGACATAGAGGAAAGAGAAGGCTCCCGATTCCAAGGTCCAGGAAATATCTTCAACAAAGTCATAGAAGAAAACTTCCCAAACCTGAAAAAAGAGATGCCAATAAAAATCCTAGAGGCTTACAGAACACTGAACAGATTAGATCAGAAAAGAAACTCCTCTCGCCACATAATAATTGAAACACCAAATGTAAAGAACAAAGAAAGGATATTAAAAGCTGTAAGAGAAAAAGGTCAAGTCACATACAATGGCAGATCCATCAGAATTACACCTGACTTCTCCTCAGAAACTTTAAAAGCTAGAAGGGCCTGGACAGATATCCTACAAGTCCTGAGATATCATAGGTGCCCAGCCAGACTACTATAACCAGCAAAACTCTCTATCAACATAGATGGAGAAAACAAGATATTCCATGACAAAATCAAATTTAAACAACATCTCCCCACAAACCCAGCCCTACAGAAAATCCTAGAAGGAAAATTCCATTCCAGAGAAGAAAACTTCACCCAAGAAAACAAAGGGAATAGAAAACCCATCAGCAACTAAACCAAAAGAGACACAGGACCATCACCTATACCAAACTAATGGGAAACAACAACCCCAGGTCACTAATATCCATCAACATCAATGGTCTCAACTCCCAAATAAAAAGACACAGGTTTACAGAGTGGATCCACAAGCAAGACCCGTCCTTTTGCTTCATACAAGAAACACATCTCACTACCAAAGATAGACACTACCTCAGAGTAAAGGGCTGGGAAAAGGTTTTCCAAGCAAATGGACCCAGGAAGCAAGCTGGAGTAGCCATCCTAATATCAAACAAAACAGACTTCCAACTGAAGTTAATGAAAAAAGACAAAGAAGGGCATTATATACTCAATAAAGGGAATATTCATCAAGAGGAAATCTCAATATTGAACATCTATGCCCCAAATACAAAGGCACCTACATTTATAAAAGAAACGCTTCTAAAACTTAAAGCACACATCGATCACAACACATTAGTAGTGGGAGACTTCAACACCCCACTCACAACAATGGACAGATCATCAAGACTGAGGCCAAACAGAGAAATATTGATTCTAACAGAGATCATGAAACAAATGGACCTAACAGATATCTACAGAATGATTCACCCAAATACAAAGGAATACACCTTTTTCTCAGCACTCCACGGAACCTTCTCCAAAATCGACCACATAGTTGGACACAAAGATAGTCTCAACAGATACAAGAAAATTGAAATAACACCTTGTTTCTTATCAGACCACCACGGAATAAAGCTGGTCTTCAACAGCAAAAGAATCAACAGAAAGCCTATACACACATGGAAATTGAACACCTCCTCACTGGATGACCACTGGGTCAGGGAAGAAATAAAGAAGGAAATCAAAGACTTCTTAAAATCCAACGACAATGAAGACACAACATACCCAAACCGATGGGATACAATGAAAGCTGTGCTACGAGGAAAGTTCATAGCACTAAGTGCATTCAAAAAGAAAATTGTGACAGCTCATATTAGTGAATAAACAGCTAAACTGGGTGAATTGGAAAAAAAAGAAGCAAACACTCCTTAGAGGAGCAGAAGGCAGGAAATCATCAAACTTAGGGCTGAAATCAACAACTTAGAATCAAAAAGAACTATACAAAGAATCAATGAAACCAAGAGTTGGTTCTTCGAGAAAAATCAACAAAATAGACAGACCCCTAGCCAAATTAACTAAAAGGCAAAGAGAAAGAACCCAAATCAACAAAATCAGAAATGAAAAGGGAGAAATAACAACAGACATTGAGGAAATCCAGAAAATATTCGGGTCCTACTTTAAAAATCTATACTCCACCAAATTTGAAAACCTAAGCGAAATGGACAATTTCCTCGATAAATTCCACCTAACAAAACTAAATCAAAATCAGATTAACAGCTTAAACAGACCAATAACCCCTAAGGTAATAGAAACAGTCATTAATAATCTCCCAACCAAAAAAAAGCCCAGGGCCAGATGGCTTTAGCATGGAATTCTACCGGACCTTCAAGAGGAACTAACACCATTACTCTTCAAACTCTTCCACCACATAGAAACAGAAAGAACACTGCCCAACTCATTCTATGAGGCCACTGTCATTCTGATTCCTAAACCACACAAAGACCCAACAAAGAAATAGAACTTCAGACCAATCTCCCTCATGAACATAGATACAAAGATACTTAATAAAATACTAGCAAACCGAATTCAAGAACACATCAATAATTTCATACATCATGATCATTAGGCTTCATCCCAGGAATGCAGGGATGGTTCAATATATGAAAGTCTATCAATGTAATTCACCATATAAACAAGATGAAAGTAAAAAACCACATGATAATCTTGCTAGATGCAGAAAAAGCATTTGACAAAATCCAACAACCCTTCATGCTAAAAGTTCTGGAGAAATGGACATACAAGGACCATACCTAGAAATAATAAAGGCAATATACAGCAAGCCAGTGGCCAGCATCAAATTAAATGGAGAGAAGCTTGAAGCATTTCCTCTAAACTCAGGGACAAGACAAGGATGTCCACTTTCACCTTATCTCCTCAATATAGTACTTGAAGTTCTTGCTAGAGCAATAAGACAACTAAAGGAAATCAAAGGGATAAACATTGGAAATGAAGAAGTCAAATTATCCCTATTCGCAGATGATATGTTAGTATACATAAGCGACCCCAAAAACTCCACCTAAGAACTCTTACAGCTGATAAACAACTTCAGCAAGGTGGCTGGATACAAAATTAACTCAAAAAAATCAGAAGCCCTTCTTTATACAACAAACAAGCATACCGAGAAAGAAATAAGGGAAACAACCCCCTTCACAATAGCCACAAACAATATAAAATACCTGGGGGTAACTCTAACCAAGCAAGTAAAGGACCTATACTCATGAACTTCAAGCCCCTGAAGAAAGAAATGGAAGAGGCATTTAGAAGATGGAAACATCTCCCATGCTCATGGATAGGCAGGATCAACATAATAAAAATTACTATTCTACCAAAAGCAATATATAGATTCAATGCAATTCCTATCAAAATACCAACACAACTCTTTATAGACCTGGAAAAAGCTGTACTCAACTTCATATGGAACAACAAAAAGCCCAGAATAGCTAAATCAATCCTGTACAATTAAAAAGCATCTGGAGGTATCACCATCCCAGATTTCAAGCTGTACTACAGAGCAATAATAATAAAAACAGCATGGTATTGGTATAGAAACAGACCAGTGGATCAATGGAATCGAATTGAAGACCCAAACATGGACCCACACACCTATGGCCAACTAATCTTTGACAAAGAAGCCAAAACCTCACAATGGAAGAAGGACAGCATCTTCAACAAATGGTGCTGGTCCTGCTGGATGTCCACTTGCAAAAGAATGAAATTAGACCCATACCTATCACCTTGTACAAAACTTAATTCCAAGTGGATCAAAGACCTTAACATAAGGCTGGCCACACTAAGGATACTAGAAGAAAAAGTAGGAGAAACCCTCGAACTTATTGGCACAGGTGACAACTTCCTGAACAGAACACCAACAGCTTAGGACTTGAGATCAACAATCAATAAATGGGACCTCATGAAACTGAAAAGCTTCTGTAAGGCAAAAGACACTGTCATTCGAACAAAACGGCAACCAACAGACTGGGAGAAAATCTTCACCAACCCCACATCTGATAGAGGGCTATTATCTAAAATCTACAAAGAACTCAAGAAACTAAATGCCAAGAAACCAAATAATCCAATCAAAAAAATGGGAGACGGAGCTAAATAGAGAATTCACAAAGGAGGAATCCCCAATGGCCGGGAGTCACCTGAAGAAATGCTCAACATCCTTAATCATCAGAGAAATGGAACTCAAGACGACTCTGAGATTCCATCTCACACCTGTAAGAATGGCTAAGATAAAGAGCTCAAATGACAGCACATGCTGGCAAGGGTGTGGAGAAAGGGGAACCCTACTTCATTGCTGGTGGGAGTGCAGGCTTGTGCAACCACTATGGAGGTCTGTCTGGAGATATCTTAGAAACCTTGGAATAACTTTGCCTCAGGACCCAGCCACACCACTTCTGGGTATACACCCAAAGGACACCTCACGGAGACATAGGGAAGTCTCCTCATCTATGTTCATAGCAGCCTTATTTGTAATAGCTAGAAACTGGAAACAACCCAGATGTCCCTCAACTGAAGAATGGATTAAAAAACTGTGGTTCGGGCGGTGGTGGTACACGCCTTTAATCCCAGCACTTGGGAGGCAGAGGCAGGCGGATCTTTGTGAGTTCGAGGCCAGCCTGGTCTACAACGTGAGTCCAGGACAGCCAAGGATACACAGGGAAACCCTGTCTCGAAAAACCAAAAAAAAACAAAAAACAAAAATAACGGTGGTACATCTATACAATGGAGTATTACTCAGCTATATGAAACAATGAAATCATGCAATTTGCAACCAAATGGATGGATCTAGAGAAGCTCATCCTGAGTGAGCTAACCCAGACTCAGAAGGATGCACATGGCATCTATTCACTTATAGTAGGATTTTAGCTATATCGTACAGGATATCTGTACTACAACCAACACACCAAAAAGAACATGGACATAAACTTTTTTTCATTTCTTTTTCTTTTTCCTTTTCCTTTTTTTCATTTTCTTTTTCCTCTCTTTTTTTGTTGTTGTTCCTTATTTTTGTGGGTTTGTGTGTCTGTTGGTCTTTTTTTTAGTTTTCCCCCCGTAGCAAGGAGACACCTTTCACTGGCAGTACTGCCTCGTAGGCCCCCGGTTTATGAAGAGGCTCTTGGCCCTCGTATGACTCCTGATCTGTGGTGAGAGACTGTTATGCAGGGACACTCCACCCCAGAGGATCAAGATGGAAGGGTCAGGGGGTAGAGCATGGGAGGGTGGGCCTGGGAAGCGGGAAAAGAGGACAATATGTTAAGGATGTAACCTGTAGCAACTAACAAATAAATTTATTAATTAAAAAAAAAGCTGGTAACAACGTTAAAACACTGTAAATAAAATAAAGGATACAGCCGTTCAACCTGGTTTTATAAACCTCCAAGTGTCAAAAAAAAACGTAGAGCTAAGGTAAAATACAGGTGTAATGTGGTGTTAACCCATGCCTTTAACTTCAGCAGAGATGGGAGGAGCACAATAGAGTTAGTGGATTTATAAATTCTAGAGTGACACGGAACAGGGTGGTGAGGGTACACACCTTTAATCCCATCATTCAAGAAGAGTACACCCTTAACCCCAACACACTAGAGACAGAAACAGGCAGATCTCAGAGCTCAAGGTCAGCCTGATACAATACAAACTCTAAATAGAGAAAAACTTCGATCCAGAAGTGGTGGAACACATCTTTAATCCCTTCAGATGGGAACCACAGGTCTCTGATCCCAATAATTAGAATGCAGAGACACACACATAGAATTTGGAAGGACCTAAGTTTAAAAGCTACTTACAAAAGGCCCACTCAATACAAACAAATTGTCCTTCGAGATCTCAAAATATATACACTAAAGCTGGTTTAGCTCCAAAATAACAAAATAATTTCTTCTTTAAACCAGATTGAAAGATAACACTTTATATATTGTCAAAAAACCAAATTTGCTTCAGGAGAAATATTACCTACCCCCCTGCAAAAAAAAGAGGGTGATTGTCCCTGAGTGAGGATTAGGGCAGGGCTCTGTTCTTATCTTTCCAGGAGAATCAAAGTATCCATTCAAGGAACCCAGGGACAACTGGACAACGGAAACCTCAGCAGAAAACAGAATCAGACACCAAAAGAAGACGAGTGACCCAGATGATTCAGCCTGACAGACTCCCTCAATAGTTGTCTCCATCAAAAGCCTACAACCACAACAACTCAATATCGCTAAGACCGTTCAGCTCTACACAATGCCCCAGCCACAACCTCAGTAAAGCCTGGAAGTTCAGCTTCTGCCTACAAACTCCTTAGGACATCTAAACAGCTGAGAACAGAAGGACTGAATATAAAAGGATTGTACTAACATTTTTAACCATTTTTCCACTTTGGTTCGGGCCCCAAACAGGTTTACTACGACCCAAATCAGCAGGAAGTCATTTTAAGAGAGTGATGTTCCATACCCAGAGGGTGGGGAGGGTGTTTCTCTGCCTCCCCCCTTTTTTGGTTATTTGAAGGACAACTGAAAACTCTGTTATTTAGGGGAAGAGATTACAAGTTGTTAAATGTTCCTGTTTAATGGGTTTTGGAGGTTAGACCCAGGGTATTCCTTCTTTCCCTTTTCTGTATCCTTCTTTATCTCCTATATAGGAATGCACGGACTTGAGAAAAATTGAGACATAGACATAGCACAGGAAGGACCAAGAAGAAGAGTCAGATTATTGAATATGCCCTTATACCTTTGTATATTGATACAAAATTAGTAGTGTATTTGGCTAAAGTGGTACTGACCATTGTTTATTGTGCAAAAATAAGATTATATTGGACTATGTCAGTATTGATATTTATATATTGATACAAAATTAAGATTATAGTTGGCCACAATGGTATTGACCCTTGTATATGGATACAATATTAAGATTGTGTTGGGCCACATAGGCATTGATCTTTGTATATTGATACAAAATTAAGAATATATTTAGCCACATTTGATTAGATCTTTGTATATTAATACAAAATTAAAGGTAACGCTTCCTAATGGTATCGTACCTAGAGATACTTAAAAATGAAATGTGAAGCTCTGGCCTCTTGATACCAACCGTCTTAAACTGTTTAGGATAGTTAAGAAAATCAAACTCCTAGTCATGCATGCATGTCATCTTTTTAGCTACTATGACAGTCTATCACAAATATTCTCTAAGCTACTCAGTAATCAAGTAGTTAAGAGACAAGCAACATTTGCTTATCTAGATACAAGAGATAGATAGGGCATCTTCAAAAACCTCAAGAGATCTGCAGAATATGGCATTCAAAGATGTGGTCTTAAATTAAGATTTTTTTTTGATATTGTGACATATCAGCTCCTGACAGCACCCCCTATTCTACTCCAAGTAGAAGATAAACATCGAAGAATCTCCAGTGTGAGATGGTTGAATTAGTGGCAAGCCTATCTCTTGGCATGTAAAAACTCCTTGCTTCAACTGCAGACAGACTGCTGTCCAAAAAGGACAAAACTTGGTAGCAGGGAAGTCAACAGCCTAGCTCTGCCAAGACAGGGTAAGTTAGTCCTTCATAATCCCTGCTCTACAACAAATGTCTGTCAGAGAAACAGGACCAAAAGGCTGAAGACTGATGCTGGAATGTATGGAGAGAAAATTGGAACTGTCCAGGTAGTCACTGGTTTGTCATTTCTTAGTATTGGAAGCTGCAGGCCCTGCACTTCCTTTATAATCAGATATATTTATCCTTCTCAGCTCTCTGAGGTGGTTGAAGAATAGACAGCTTGAGTCTCATAGCTAAATTTTGAGTTGTTTAGGAATCAAGAGGGTGTTCTTGATCTAAGAAGATGGTTATAATAGTGATGCAAGTTAGTATGAAAGCTAAGTCAGTTATAGAACTTTAAACTCATGGAGATGGTTAGAAGGTAGAAGGTTAAAGTCAGGGGCCAAATATGTATGAACTGGGCATTGGGAATTTATACTGGGCCATTTAACTCTCATAAATGTGGCATATTTAATTCTGCTATTTTGTATAGAATTTACTGTTATAAGAAAGAACCATTTGTTGGATTGAAAAGGGAAGCTGTTGGGGGGAAGAGGGTGGAAGTGTGGGACAGGAAGGGGGAATAGGGAAGGGTTTTTGACTGAGATGTAACTTGAAGAAAAAAAAGTACTTATATTAAATCAAAAAAACAAAAAAAGAAAAAAAACAAAAAAAGAACAAACTCTATAAAAAAAAAAAAACTAGCTAGCACACCCATCTTATTTTACATGGGCTCAGGGGTAGAACTCAGATCCTTTTGTTTGCTAGGCAAGCACTTTTCTGATTGAGCCATCTTTCTGATTCCTGAAATGTGATTTTTATTATTACCAAATAATTTTAGTGAGGTTTTTTTTCTGTCTATGAAAAACAAATCTGAGGTTGTGCTTTATAAAGAAAAACATTTATTTAGCTCCTGCATTTGGAGGCTGAAAATGCAAGACTGTGTATCCTTATTGGTTTGGTCTCTGACAAAGATTTCCTAGCTATGTCACCATAAGGGAGATGTCACTGTGGCTGGAAAATATGTGACAGGAAGTGACCACATGGAAATACAAGAAACAAGAGATCTAAGAGTCATGTTCACTTTTTCATAGCAACCCATTCCTAAGAGAATTAAATGGCTTTGGCAGGCCAGTGGTTAATTTCTGCTGAGATCAGTAACCCTCTACCCCAACCTAATCAGCTCTTACTAAGCCTCACATTGAAAAGGTTTCTTAGTTCTACCACTGGGGACTAAGCTTCCAATACATGAGCTATTGGGAGACAAACACATCCAAGCCACAGAACAGTCATGAAATCACACAACAGACACCTAACTTTAAAAATAAGAGGGAAGGGGAAGCAGAGTATGGAAAAGAATATATTAAAAATGTATTATATCCTTGCATGAAAATGACATTATGTAACTATGCAAAGTAAAAGGATCTAATTCATAAAAAAAATTAATGGCTGCCAAACCAATTTAATATAAATACTAGTAAGTAATTTAATTAATATATTTTTTTTTTTACATTTAAGTGAAAGGTTTGCATGATCACTCAGTTTTTGGACAAACAAGCAAGCTGCACACACGCTCACTACATAGTTTCAACAAGATAGCAAATCACAAGTAAACAGGATTCTGAAAGAGCAGAGCCCCGAGCTTTAACAAACAAAAGAACTAGATTCTTGTTCTTGTTCCAAGCATTTACTATGTCACTTAGGATTATAGGCAGGTGAATGGGTGTGTAGGAATCAAGTTTTGTTTATCTTCACCTCCCTCCATCCCTCCCAGACTTTATTGTTCCCATCCCTTATTTTCCATTCTTTCTTCTCCCCTTGCTTTCTTCTTCCCTTTCTCTATTCCTTTTTTCTTCTTTTCTTTTTTGCCTTCCTTCCTTTCTCCTTATTCTCCTCCCTCCCTCCATTCCTCTCTCCCTCTATCCCTTCCTTTCTTCCTTCCTTCTTTCCTGTATTCTAAAGACTTGCTTTTGACCCTGATAGGAAAACTTATTGACATTAGGTTATATTTCCAATAACTTCTTATGCTTTCTGAGGTAACAGTTGCGTGAATTATACTTTCACCATTGCACATTACATTCAGTTCTTAAGATCTGCAACACAAGAAAAAACTCAGGTCCTTCTCTCTGCTTATGAAGTTCAAATGCATATTCTGGGTATCATCAGTTTCTGAGCAAGTAGCCAAAGCCTTGTCCACTGGTTTGTTAAAATGAGGTCTCGGGACCAACACCGGGGCTCATGACTTAATCTGCACATTACAGTTACCTGCTGATCACCTATAAGCACACTAACATTTGGATAATTCAGCTCTCCAGCAGGTCTTTAAAACCACTTTAGGCATCATGGGCTATACCTAGAATATTTGATGGTTAGCCTCCATTGTCCATTTGACTGGATTTGGAATCACCTAGGAGACATACCTTCAGACATGTCTATGAGGGGTGTTTGCAAAGAGCTTTAACTGAGGAGGTCAGACTCATGCTTAGCGTGGATAACATTGTCCCATGGGCTGGGGAGCTGAACTAAATAAAAGGAGAGAAAATGAGAACTGTCCAGGCAGCCACTGGTATGTCATTTCTTAGTCTTGGAAGCTGCAGGCCCTGCACTTCCTATATAATCAGATATATTTATCCCTATATAATCAGACATATTTATCCCTCTCAGGTCTCTGAGGTGGTTGAGGAATAGATGGCTAGAGTCTCATAGTTAAATTTTGAATTGTTTAGGAATCAAGAGTGTGTTCCTGATCTAAGAAGATATTTTTAAAATTGTGAGGCAATTTAGTATGAAAGCTGAGTTATATATAGAACTTTAAACTCATGGAGATGGTTAGATAGTAGAATGTTAAAGTCAGGTGCCAAATACATATGGACAGGACATTGGGAATGTATGCTAAGTCATATAACTCTCATAATTGTGGCCTATTTATTTCTGTTGTTTTGTATTGTATTTATGGTTATAAGAGAAAGAACCATTTGTTGGACTGAAAGGGAGAGCTGTAGGGGGGAAAAAGAAATACCTTAAACTAAAAAAAAGGGTAGAGGCTGGAGATTGAGGGGGAGGAGGGTGGAAGGGTGGGACTGGAGTGGGGAGTAGGGAGGGGATTGTGATTGAGATGTAACTTGAAGAAATAAAAAATAAATTATTAAAAAATATAAAAGGGGAAAAGGAGAAATTATTTGAGTGTCAGCATTCATCACCCTCAGCTTCTTTACTGTGGGTACCTCCTCAAGCTCCTGCCTCATGCCTTCTTGCTGTGAGGAATGGTCTACTCCAATTGTGATCCAGAACAAAACTTTTCTACCTTAAGTTGCTTTTGGCAGCTATTCTATAACAAAAGTGAAAGGAATGTAACTGATTAAATCTTTCACTTCGACAGCAACAACAAAAGTTTAAAGATCTAAAAGCTATGGGCAGATTGTGAGATGAAAATCGTATTATCTCATTCTATTCCAAGTAGATGATGAGCATCAAAGAATCTCCATTTGGAGATGGCTGCATTAGTGGAAAGCTAGTCACTGGGCAAGAAAAAGCCCTGGCTTCAAGTGTAGACAGAATGCTGTCCAAAAAGAACAAAACTTGGAAGCAGTTAAGTCAACAGCCTAGCTCTGCCAAGACAGGGTAGGCAAGTCCTTCATAATTCCTGCTCTACAATCAATGTCTGTCAGAGATACTGGGCCAAAAGGCTGAAGATAAATACTCCAGTGTCATAGAGAGAAATTGTGAACTGCCCACACAGCCAGTTGTCTCTCATTTCTTAGTTTTGGAAGCTGCTGGCTCTGCACTTCCTGTACATTCAGATATATTTATCCTTTTCAGGTCTCTGATGTAGTTGAAGAATAGATACTTACAGTCTCACAGTTAAGTTTTAAGTTGTTTAGGAATTTAAAGTCTAAGGTTATAGTTATAAGAAGATATTTTTAAGTTGGTAATGCAAGTTGGGATGGAAACCAAGTTAGTTACAGAACTTTAAACTCATCGAGATAGATAATAGAATATTATTATCAGTTGCCAGATACATATGGACTGGACATTGGGAATGTATGTTATACCTTATAATTGTCTTAATTTTTGGATAATTGTTCTTTTTTTCTTTTATTTATTACTTCAGGTTACATCTCCATCGTAGTGTCCTCTTTCCACCCCTCCCAGTCCCACCCTCTACCCCTTATCCCTTCCATCCCCCTCCTCTGGAATAGAGTTTCCCTATATAACAGTCCCCTGCCCCAGTTCAGCATTAATATGAGGGCCAAGGGCCTCCTCATACACTGGGGGCATATAAGGCAGCACCACTAGGGTAAAGTGTCTCACTGACAGGAAAAACAGTCTATGTTCATGTTCCCTTTGGTGCATTCATTGTAGTATAGTTATCCTGCACTATATGGCTAAAATTGGACTATAAATGAATAGATGCCATGTGCATCCTTCTGGGTCTGGGTTAACTCTTGTCTTGTGTTATATTTATTTATTAAGAAAAAAGTGAAGCCAGGCGGTGGTAGCGCACGCCTTTAATCCCAGCACTCGGGAGGCAGAGGCAGGCGGATCTCTGTGAGTTCGAGGCCAGCCTGGTCTACAAAGCAAGTCCAGGACAGCCAGAGCTACACAGAGAAACCCTGTCTCGAAAAAACCAAAAAAAAAAAAAAAAGAAAAAAGTGCCTTTTATTGGACTAAAAGGGGGAGATATTGAGGGGGAGATATACTTTAAATTTTTAAAAATGAGGATAGGAGGAAGAGGGGGAAGAGAGTAGGATTGTGGGACTGGGAGGGGAGGAAGGAGGGGGCTGTGATTGAGACGTAACTTGAAGAAATAAATAAATGTTGAAAAAAATCATATTATCATGGATTTGGCTCACATCAAAAATTTATGAAGACAATTTTCTAATGAAGAAATTAAGAGTCAGGAGCTCAAAGGGTAAATCAGGTAGGAACTGGAAGACAGAAACTGCCTCCATTCTGTCCAGTGTTAGGTTATGTCTTTCCCAGTAACTTGTATTTCTTCAACATATCTTTATTTTCACTGTGCTCAGAGACATGAAGGTCAGTGTTCACCAACAAATGATAACCCCGTTGATTTAGCAGGTTCCACACTGTGCTAAGGTTTCAGTATGTGTAAAACCTTTTAAATATTAACTCATAATCTTGATGTCAATTCTATACAAGGGTCATCATTATCCCCTGTATTCACTTGGGGACTGTGTTGCACACATGGACTCATAGCAGTTGTGGCTATCTGCACAATATCAAACCAGTCAAAATTTTAACGTGGATGGGGAGGGGCCTCTGTGTCCCCACTTCTAGTGGAATTACTGTTGTCAGATGATGGCTGATGGGGGTGAAAGAGAGAGTCACTATCCTTTGGGGACTTGGCTGTAGATCGGTTGCCCATGCAGTGGATGGCCTACAGATAGGGAGAGTACTAATTGGATTCAGGGACTTATTAATGACAGTTTAAAAGAAAACATGAAAGTAAGGAGACCAAGTGAGAGGCACTAGGAGAAGTTGGAGGGAGGTACTGGTGGACAGATAGGATCAAAATACATTACATAACTGTGATAGACTGTCATAGTAACTAACAAAATGACACGTTTTCATGACTATTAGTTTCTGTTTCTTAATTATCCTAAACAGTTTATGTCGGTTGGTAGCGAGAGGTCAAAACTTGACATTTCATTTTTAAGTATTACTACGAACAATACCTTTAAGAAGCGTTACCCTTAATTTTGTATCAATATACAAAGATCAATGCCAATGTGGCCAAATATAATCTTAATTTTGTATCAATATACAAAGATCAGTACCGATGTAGCCCAATACAATCTTAATTTTACATTAATATACTAGGGTCAATACCATTGTGGCCAAATATAATCTTAATTTTGTATCAATATACAAAGATCAATACCGATGTAGCCCTATACAATCTTAAATTTGCATTAATATACAATGATCAATACCAATTTAGCCAAATATAATATTAATTTTGTATCAGTATACAAAGGTATAAAGCTATATTCAATAATCTGTCCTTTTTTCTTGTTCTTTCCTATACTATGTCTATGTCCCATTTTTCTCAAGTCTGTTCACTCCTATATAGGAGAGAAAGGAGGATACAGAAAAGCAAAAGAGAGAAGTCCCTGGGTCTAACCTCCAAAACCCATTTAACAAGACCATTTAACAACTTGTAGTCTTTTCCCCTAAATAACAAAATTTTCTATTATCTATCAAATAACCAAAGGGGAAGAACACCCTCCCCACCTTCTGGGGATGGGACGTTGTTCTCTTAAAATGACTTCCTGCTGATTTGGGACGTAGTAAACCTGTTTGGGGCCCAAATAAGAATGGAAAATGGTTAAAAATGTTAGTAGAATCATTTGATGTTCAGTCCCTTTGTGCTCAGCTATTTAGATGTCCTACGAAGTTCATAGACAGAAGCTGATCTTCAGAACTTTACTGAAGATCTGGCTGGAGTAGTCTGTGGAGCTGAACGATCTTAGCGATTTTGAGTTGTTGTGGTTATAGACTTTTGAGGAAACTGCTATTGAAGAAGTCTGCAAGGCTGGATCATCTGGGCCACTCGTCTTCTTTGGTGTCTGATCTGTTTTCTGCTGAGGTTTCCGTTGTCCAGTTGTCCCTGGATTCCTTGAATGGATGCTTTAAATCTCCTGGAAAGATAAGAACAGAGCCCTGCCCTAATCCTAACTCTGGGACAATTATCTTTTTTAGGGGGGGTCAGGTAATATTTTTCCTGGAGCAAATTTGGTTTTTTGACAATATATAAAGTATTACCTTTCAATCCGGATTAAAGAAGAAATTATTTGATATTTTGGAGCTAAACAAACCTTTAGTGTATATATTTTGAGATCTCAAAGGACAATTTTTTTGAATTGCAGCCTGCCTTTTGTAAGTAGCTTTTAAACTTAAATCTTTCCAAATCCTATGTGCCTGTCTCTGCATTCTAAATTTTGGGATCAAAGACATGTGGTTTCCAACTGATGGGATTAAAGATGTGCTCCTCCACCCCTGGATCAAAGTTTTTTCTCTGTTTAGAGTTTGTTTTGTATCAGGTGGCCTTGAGCTCTGAGATCTGCCTGTTTCTGTCTCTAGTGTGTTGGGATTAAGGGTGTATTCTTCCCCAATGATGTGACTAAGGGTGTGCACCATCACCACCCTGTTTCTTGTAACTCTAGAATTTATAAGACAACTAACTCTATAGTGATCCTCCTGTCTCTACTGGAGGTAAAGGCATGGGCTAACACCATGCATTATTTTACCTTAGCTCTAAGTTTTTTCAACTCTTGGAGGTTTGTAAAACCAGGTTGAACAGCTGTCACCTTTAATTTATTTACAGTGTTTTAAACCTGTTACCTGCTTTTTAATGCCAAACCATGGAAATAGCCTATACCTCTACAAAAAAATTTTCTAAGCTACTCAGAAATCAAGTTGCTAAGAGACAAGCAATATTTGCTTATCTAAATATAAGAAATAGATAGGGCATCTTCAAAAACCTCAAGAGATCTGCAGAATATGGCATTCAAAGATGTTTTCTTAACTTAAGATTTTTTGATATCGAGACATGTCAGCTCCTGACAGCATCCCCTATATTACTCCAAGTAGAAGATGAGCATCGAAGAATCTCCAGTGGGAGATGATTAAATTGGTGGTAAGCCATTCTCTTGGCAAGAAAAACCACTTGCTTCAACTGTAGACAGACTTCTGTCCAAAAAGGACAAAACTTGGAAGAAGGTAAGTCGACAGCCTAGCTCTGCCAAGACAGGGTAGGTAAGTCCTTCATAATTCCTGCTCTACAACCAATGTCTGTCAGAGAAATGGGGCCAAATGGCTGAAGATTGATGCTGTAATGTATGGAGAGAAAATGGGAACTGTCCAGGCAGCCACTGGTATGTCATTTTTTAGTTTTGGAAGCTGCAGGCCCTGCACTTCCTATATAATCAGATATATTTATCCCTCTCAGGTCTCTGAGGTGGTTGAAGAATAGATACCTAGAGTCTCATAGTTAAATTTTGAGTTGTTTAGGAATCAAGAGGGTGTTCTGGATCTAAGAAGATATTTTTAAAACTATGAGGCAAGTTAGTATGAAAGCTGAGTTAGATATAGAACTTTAAACTCATGGAGATGGTTAGATAGTAGAAGGTTAAAGTCAGGTGCCAAATACATATGGACTGGACATTGGGAATGTATGCTAAGCCATATAACTCTTATAATCGTGGCCTATTTATTTCTGTTGTTTTGTATTGTATTTATAGTTATAAGAAAAAGAACCATTATTTGGACTGAAAGGGAGAGCTGTTGGGGGGAAAAATAAATACCTTAAACTAAAAAAAAAAAAAAAAAAGAAGGGAAGAGGATGGTGGGGCTGAGGGGGAGGAGGGTGGAAGGGTGGGACTGGAGGGGGGAGTAGGGAGGGATTGTGATTGAGATGTAACTTGAAGAAATAAAAAATAAATTATTTAAAAAAATACATTACATAAACACATGAGAATTTCAAAAATAAATAAAAATGTTATTTAAAAATGAGCTACACTACACAAATTACATATCCTACACACGCAAGTCTGTGACTACCAGATTGGAAGCCTCATGTATGAGCTCTCTGCAATGCATTCTACTATACTATACTATTATACTATAAAGAGGTGGAAGCCTGTAAGGACCACACTACCCATCTATGTGGACATCAAAACCACCTGTGTTCTTCCTGAATAAAGTGTAGCCACTTGGGAACTGGTGTAGGCTTCTCATTTTGTAGATGGATAATCTTACCCATGCTTGTTAAGTATTCCAAGTGCTTCTGGTGTAAGACAAAGTCTGATGAATGCTATATTCTCCTAAGACAATTCCTTCAATTCTAGTTGACAAAGTAGATTGTAACTTGTCTAGCCAGGTTAGTGATACTGTGTTTTAAAACAAACAACATCAAAAACAATAGAAAGGGCTGGTGTAGTGATATACCCAAGCTGACCTGGGTTATAGCCCCAGAACCTTAAGAAATGAAGAATCTTTTTTTTTTTTTTGCTTAAAAAAACTTAAGTTATTTTATTTTTCAGGTATAAGTCCTATGTGGTAGCCACAGCTGGTTCCTGTGTCCTAAGAACATCAGCTCTGCCTTGGGTTTTCACAAGACTTACTGCACTGTTCAAAATATTCAAGATAGATGGCTATTTGCAAATGAAGAGACAAATAGATCAATGGAACAGGAAAGAGTCTATGAACAGATAGATTCAAATATTGTCCACTTGTCTTTGATGGAGATGCTTAGCCAATGCAATGGAGAAAGAATGGTTTTCTAAAAAGTGCTAGAACAATTGGACATCTGATATAAAATATGAGCATACATACTGTTCTTACATTGTCACAAAGTTGGCTCAAAATGTAAAATATATCAAATGTAAATGAATAAACAATAGAACAACTAGAAGACAGCAGGAGAAACTCTAGATGGCTCTGAGTTTGCAGATAGGATAGAGAAAAACACCAAATGCATAATCTAGAAAGCAAAAACTGATTCTAGAGTCAATTGAAATTTTAAAATATTCCTTCTCAACAAAAATTATTAGAGAATATACAATCTGTGGACTAGGAGAACATTTTTGACAAATTATATAAACCTATCAAGGACTTGTAACCAGAATATATGAAGACTCCTTAAAATATAGCAGTAAGTAAAAAAAAAATCATAATTTTTCAAAGTGGGCAAAAGATACAAATGCTTCACAAAAGAATACATAGGTGGGAATTAAGTGTGTAAACAGTAAGTATGAAATGTGTCCAATGTAATAAGAGAACTTCAAGTTAAAACAAGGAGATAACTACCCACCCGGTGGAGTAACTGAAATAAAAATGCTGACTTACCAAATGTCAGCAGGGAGCTGCACAGGGCATGCTCTCACTCTTTGCTGATGGAGATGCAGAATGGTTCATCTGCTTTGGAGAACAGTTTAATACTTTCCTACAAAGACAATATTAATCATAGGGAAAACTGTATTGGAGAAGAGACCGAATATATGGGACTTCTACATACTATTTGTTGAATTTTCTATAAGACTTCAATAGTGCCAAAATATTTTCCAAACTTACCAAACTATTTTTGGAGTATACATTCAGTAATAATGGTCCAATTAAAGTAGTCAGTGGGGTCTAAACAGATGGCTCAGCATTTAAGAGCTTTCAGAGGACCAGAGTTCAATTCCCAGCACCCAAGCCAGGAGGCCATTACCAAGGGTAATTCCAGGTCCAGGGGATCTGGCACCCGCCTCTGGCCTCAGTAGTCACTTGTGTGCCTGAGCACACACTTGTGTGTGCACATGAACACACACACACATACAAATGTACATAATTAAATAGTAAAATAAAATATGTGTAGAGCAGTTATTTGTACAAATAGGTAAACTAAATTGGAGCAATTGAAACTTTGGAGTGTCAAGAACTAGAAACACTGAGAATTTGGCTTATGATCCAATCACAGATCTGGAGATTAATATAACTTGGATCTTGAAGCTAGAATAAACTTGGCTTTCATTAATAATATTTCATCTGGACAAGTTGAGGAAATTTTCCCACTTGTGACACATACTATTGTTCTGTTATTGCTCATGTATAGAAGGGGAGGCAGATGGTTGGAGGGGTTGTGAGGGTGTGACTGGGGGGAGAGGAGGGAGGGGGCTGAGATCAGGCAGCAAAATGAGTAAAGAAATTAATTAATGAGAAATAAAGAAAGATGAACTTGATTTTTAAAAAACTGTAATCTTGTATTTTGTTCTCATCCAAAAGTCTTCAGGTTCCCAAACTTCCATCTTTGACCTGAATTTATCTCCCAGACTCTGAAGTAACACAGGCAGCTCGAGCCATCTGGGCAATCTCTAGGACTTCATATCAAAACCAATTCCCCTAACTTGCTCTACCTCCGGCTTTCCTTCTCAGTTGAGGGTAAATACTCAGGCCAGAAGTTCTCGGATTCATCATTCTTCTCTTTTTCTTTTCTTTGTAAAAAATGTTTATTCATTACTTCAAGTTGCATCTCCATCATAGTACCCTCTTTCCACCCCTCCTGGTTCCACCCTCCCACCCTGTCCTCCCTCTCCCACCCATCCCACTCTTCCAATGTGGAGTGTTCCTGCATATCAGCCCCTCTCAGTTCAACAGTCATGTGAGAGCTAAGAGCTTCCTTTTTCACTGGGGGCCTACATGGTAGCAACCCAAGGGCAAATTGTCCCACTAATAGTTAACAAAGTCTATGTTCCTGACCCTTTTGGTGAGTTGGTTGTAGGATAGTTATCCTGTACTATATGGCTAAAATACAATTATAAGTGAGTAGATGCCACGTGCATCTTTCTGAGGGTGGGTTAGCTCACTTAGGATGAGTTTTTCTAGTTCCATCCATTTGGCTGCAAATTGCATGATTTCCTTGTTTCTGATGGCTGAGTAGTATTCCATTGTGTAAATGCACCACAATTTTTTAATCCATTCGTCGGTTGAGGGACATCTGGGTTGTTTCCAGTTTCTAGATATTACAAAAAAGGCTGCTATGAACATAGATGAGGCGATGTCCAGTGGTTCTATGCTTAGACTCTTCAGTCAACCAATTGAGAAATATTGCCATTCCCTTGCCCTCTCAAATGTAGCCAGAAGAATCAGAGCAAGGCGTCAGTGAGTCAGTTCTAGGCCACAGCATCTTTGTCTCCTTTCTAAATGACTTGACAACCTCTTGCCAGTTTTTTTCCAGTTCTTCACTTGCCCTCTAGTTGCTTTTTCATTTTCCTATAGCTGTTGTCAGAACAGCTTTCAGATTGGTCTTTGTTATGGATTACTCTGCCGCTCTGGCCTGTTTCTTCACAGTAAAAGTCAAAGCTCTTCCAATGACCTATGAAACTCTTTCTGAGTTCATGGTCTACCACTTAGCCAGCAATACAGGATGTGGCTAATGCTATACATTTAGAAAAGTCTGTGAACTTGACTACTTTTGCTACTGTTCAGAAAGAACTTACATTGTGGATCATCCAAGAAAGAACACACACAAAAAAATTAACTTTAATTGATCTTTGATTAGTGAAGATGTGAATGTATTACATTTGCATACATTTCAATACATTTGAAGATCTTTATATTTTCATGTCATTTTCTCTATTTTCTACAATGGGCCATGTTAGCTTTAAAATTAGTAAAAATACTTTTTTTTCCCAATGAGGTATGGGAATTTTAGGTTAGAACATAAGTGTCATTAGTCTTTTTTTTTTTTTTTTACAAGAAAAAGGTTTTATTTTAGCACACAATTCTAGGTTGCAATCCATAGCTGAGATGTCACATGGGTAGAATTTTTTTCCTTTATTTTTTATTTCTTCAAATTACATGTCAATCGCAGTCCCCTCCATATTCCCGCCTCCAGTCCCACCATCCCACCTTCAACTCCCCATCCTCTTCCCTTTTTTTTTTAAGTTTAAGGTATAACTTATTTCCCCCCTACAGTTTTCCCTTTCAGTCCAACAAATGGTTCTTTCTCTTATAATAATAAATACAATACAAAACAACAGAGGTAATTAGGCCACAGTTATGAGGGTTATATGGCTTAGCATACATTCCCAATGTCCAGTCCATATGTATTTGACACCTGACTTTAACATTCTACTATCTAACCATCTCCATGAGTTTAAAGTTCTATATCTAGCTCAACATTCATACTAACTTGCAACACAATTTTAAAAGCATCTTCTTAGATGTATAACACCCTCTTTACTCCTAAACAACTCAAAATTTAATCATGAGACTCTAGCTATCTGTTCTTCAACCACCTCAGAGACCTGAGAGGGATAAATATATCTGATTTTATAGGAAGTGCAGGGCCTGCAGCTTCCAAAACTAAGAAATGACATACCAGTGGCTGCCTGGACAGTTCCCATTTTCTCTCCATACATTACAGCATAGATCTTTAGTCGTTTGGCCCCGTTTCTCTGACAGACATTGATTGTAGAGCAGGGGTTATGAAGGACTTGCCGACCTTGTCTTGGCAGATCTAGGCTGTTGACTTACCTGCTTCCAGATTTTGTCCTTTTTGGACAGCATTCTGTCTACAGTTGGAGCAAGGGGCTTTTCCTCCCAAGAGATAGGCTTGCGACTAATTCAATCATCTCCCACTGGAGATTCTTCAATGCTCATCTTCTACTTGGGGTAGAATAGGGGGTGCTTTCAAGAGTAGATATGTCTCAATATAAAAAAATCTAAAGTTATAAAAACATCTTTGAATGCTATATTCTGCAGATCTCTTGAGGTTTTTGAAGAGGCCCTATCTATCTCTTATATTAGGGTAAGCAGATGTTGCTTTTCTCTTAACAGCTTTATTTCTGATTAGCTTAGAAAATAACTATAATAGGCTGTCATAGTACCTAACAAAATGACCGGCTTGCATAACTATTAGTTTGCATTTTTAATTATCCTAAACAATTTATGACAATTAGTAGTAAAAGGCCAAAATATCACATTTCACTTTTTCTTTACCTCCTAACCCTCCATCCCATTACTCTGGGGTGGGGTGTCCTTATATAACAGTCCCTCATGTCAGTTGAGAGGTTGTATGAGGGCCAAGAGCCTCCTCATTCATTGGGCATCTACGAGGCAGTACCACCAGTGAAAAGTGTTTCATTGCCCGGGAGAGAGAACTAAAAAACAAACAAATAAGCAGAAAAATAGATAAAAATTTCTAAAAAATAGAAAGAAAATATAAAAAGTAAATAAAAAAATAAAAATAAAAAATAAAAAGTCTATGTCCAAGTTCCCTTTGGTGTGTTAGTTGTAGTATCGATACCTTCTTCTATATAGCTAAAATACTACTATAAGTGAATAGAGGCCATATTCACCCTTCTGAGTCTGGGTTAGCTCACTCAGGATGAGCTTTTCTAGTTCCATCCATTTGGCTGCAAATTAGATAATTTCATTACACCTGAGAGCTGAATAATATTCCATTGTGTAGATGATGTACAGCAGTTTTTTAACCCATTTTTCGGTTGAGGGACATCTGGGTTGTTTCCAGTTTCTAGCTATTACAAATAAGGCTGCTATAAACATAGATGAGGAAACTTCCTTATGATTCCGTGAAGAGGCATTTGGGTATATACTCAGAAGTGGTATGGCTGGGTCCTGAGGCAAAGCTATTCCAAGTTTTCTAAGATATCGCCAGACTGACCTCCATAGTGGTTGCACAAGCCTGCACTCCCACCAGCAATGGAGTAGGGTACCCCTTTCTCCACACCCTCTCCAGCATGTGCTGTCATTTCAGTTTTTGATCCTAGCCATTCTGACAGGTGTGAGATGGAATCTCAGAGTCATCTTGAGTTGCATTTCTCTGATGATTAAGGATGTTGAGCATTTCTTCAAGTGTCTCTCAGCCATTAGGGATTCCTCCTTTGTGAATTCTCTATTTAGCTCTGTCCCCCATTTTTTGATTGGATTATTTGGTTTCTTGGCATTTAATTCCTTGAGTTCTTTGTAGATTTTGGATATTAGCCCTCTGTCAGATGTGGGGTTGGTGAAGATTTTCTCCCAGTCTGTAGGCTGCCGTTTTGTTCGAATGACAGTGTCTTTTGCCTTACAGAAGCTTTTCAGTTTCATGAGGTCCCATTTATTGATTTTTGATCTCGGGTCCTGAACTGTTGGTGTTCTGTTCATGAAGTTGTCACCTGTGCCAATTAGTTCGAAGGTTTCTCCCACTTTATCTTCTAGTAGATTTAGTGTGACCGGCCTTATGTGATACACTTGGACTTAAGTCTTGTACAGGTGATAAGTATGGGTCTAATTTTATTGTTTTACATGTGGACATCTGGCTGGACCAGCACCATTTGTTGAAGATGCTGTCCTTCTTCCATTGTGCCATTTTGGCTTCTTTGTCAAAAATTAGGTGGCCATAAGTGTGTGGGTTTATTTCTGGATCTTCAATTCGATTCCATTGATCTACCTGTCTGTTTCTATACCAATACCATGCTGTTTTTACAACTATTGCTCTGTAGTACAGCTTGAAATCTGGGATGGTGATACCTCCAGATGTTTTTTTTTTTTTATTGTACAGGATTGATTTAACTATTCTGTGCTTTTTGTTGTTCCATATGAAATCGAGAATAGCTCTTTCCAAGTCTATAAGAAATTGTGTTGATATTTTGATTGGAATTGCATTGAATCTATATATTGCTTTTGGTAGGATGGCTATCTTTATTACGTTGATCCTACCTATCCATGAGCATGGGAGATCTTTCCATCTTCTGAAGCCCTCTTCCATTTCTTTCTTCAAGGGCTTGAAGTTCTTGTTGTACAGGTCCTTTACTTGCTTGGTTAGAGTTACCCCCAGGTATTTTATGTTGTTTGTGGCTATTGTGAAGGAGGTTGTTTCCCTTATTTATTTCTCAGCCCATTTGTTTTTTGTATAAAGAAGGGCTTCTGATTTTTTTGAGTTAATTTTGTATCTAGCCACCTTGCTGAAGGTGTTTATCAGCTGTAAGAGTTCTCTGGTGGAATTTTTGGACTCGCTTATGTATACTATCATATCATCTGCAAATAGGGATAATTTGACTTCTTCATTTCCAATTTGTATCCCCTTAATCTCCTTTAGTTGTCTTATTGCTCCAGCAAGAACTTCAAGTACTATATTGAAGAGATATGGTGAAAGTGGACATCCTGGTCTTGTCGCTGAGTTTAGAAGAAATGCTTCAAATTTCTCTCCATTTAATTTGATGTTGGACAGTGGCCTGCTGTTTATTGCCTTTATTATTTCTAGGTACGGTCCTTGTATGCCTGTTCTCTCCAGAACTTTTAGCATGAAGGGGTGTTGGATTTTGTCAAATTCTTTTTCTGCAACTAGCGAGATTATCATGTGGTTTTTTTTTCTTCATCTTTTTTTATATGGTGAATGACGTTGATAGACTTTCGTATGTTGAACCATCCCTGCATTCCTGGGATGAAGCCTACTTGATCATGGTGTATGATACTTTTGATGTGTTCTTGAATTCGGTTTGCTAGTATTTTATTAAGTATTTTTGCAACTATGTTCATGAGGGAGATTGGTCTGAAGTTCTCTTTCTTTGTTGGATCTTTGTGTGGTTTAGGAATCAGGGTGACTCTGGCCTCATAGAATGAGTTTGGCAGTGTTCTTTCTGATTCTATTTGGGGTAATAATTTGAAGGGTTTTCTTGTTAGCTCCTCTTTGAAGGTCTGGTAGAATTCCATGCTAAAGCCATCTGGACCTGAGTTTTTTTTTTTTGGTTGGGAGATTCTTAATGACTGTTTCTATTTCCTTAGGGGTTATAGGGATGTTTAATCTGTTTATATAATCTTGATTTAGCTTCGGTATGTGGAATCTATCAAGAAAATTGTCCAGTTCACTTAAGTTTTCAAATTTGGTGGAGTATAGATTTTTAAAGTAGGATCCAAATATTCTCTGGATTTCCTCAATGTCTGTTGTTATTTCTCCCTTTTCATTTCTGATTTTGTTGATTTGTGTTTTCTCCCTCTGTCTTTTAGTTAATTTCTAATTTACATCTGTCTATTTTGTTGATTTTCTCAAGGAACCAACTCTTGGTTTTATTGAGTCTTTGTACAGTTCTTTTGGTTTCTAAGTTCTTGATTTCAGCCCTAAGTTTGATGATCTCCTGCCTTCTGCTCCTCTTGGAAGTGGTTGCTTCTTTTTTTTCCAATTCACCCAGTTTAGCTGTTAATTCGCTAATATGAGCTGTCACAATTTTCTTTTTGAAGGCACTTAGTGCTATGAAATTTCCTCGTAGCACAGCATTCATTGTGTCCCATAGGTTTGGGTATGTTGTGTCTTCATTTTTGTTGGATTTTAAGAAGTCTTTGATTTCCTTCTTAATTTCTTCCCTGACCCAGTGGTCCTCTAGTAAAGAGTTGTTCAACTTCCATTTGAATGTAGACTTTCTGTTGATTCTTTTGCTATTGAAGTCCAGCTTTATTCCAAGGTGGTCTCATAAGATACATGGGGTTATTTCAATTTTCTTGTATCTGTTGAGGCTATCTTTGTGTCCAACTATATGGTCGATTTTGGAGAAGGTTCCATGAGGTGCTCAGAAGGTGTATTCTTTTGTGTTTTGGTGAAACATTCTGTAGATATCTGTTAGGTCCATTTGGTTCATGATCTCTGTTAGACCCATTATTTCTATGTTTGGCTTCTGTCTTGATGATCTGTCCATAGTTGTGAGTGGGGTGTTGAAGTCTCCTACTATTAAAGTGTTTGGATCAATGTGCTATTTCAGTTTTAGAAGCGTTTCTTTTATAAATGTAGATGCCTTTGTATTTGGGGCATAGATGTTCAATATTGAGATGTCCTCTTGTTGGATATTTCCTTTAACGAGTATGTTATGCCCTTCTCTGTCTTTTTTTTATTAACTTCAATTGGAAGTCTATTTTGTTTGATATTAGGGTGGCTACTCCAGCTTGTTTCCTGGGTCCATTGCTTGGAAAACCTTTTCCCAGTCCTTTACTCTGAGATAGTGTTTAACTTCAATAGTGAGATGTGTTTCTTGTATACAGCAAAAAGATGGGTCTTGCTTATGGATCCAGTCTGTAAGTCTGTGTCTTTTTATTGGCGAGTTGAGTCCATTGATGTTGATGGATATTAGTGACCAGGGGTTGTTCTTTCCCATTATTTTGGTATAGCTGTCTGTCTTGTGTTTCTTTTTGTTTAGTTGCTGTGGAGGTTTCTATTTCCTCTGTTTTCTTTGGTGTAGTTATCTTCTCTGGGTTGGAATTTTCTTTCTAGGATCTTCTGTAGGGCTGGGTTTTTTGAGGAGATATTGTTTGAATTTGATTTTGTCATGGAATATTTTGTTTTCTCCTTCTATGTTGATAGGGAGTTTTGCTGGGTATAGTAGTCTGGCTGGGCACCTATGTTCTCTCAGGGCTTGTAGGACATCTGTCCAGGCCCTTCTAGCTTTTAAAGTTTCTGAGGAGAAGTCAGGTGTGATTGTGATGGGTCTGCCATTGTATGTGACTTGGCCTTTTTCTCTTACAGCTTTTAATAACCTTTCTTTGTTCTCTACATTTGGAGTTTCTATTATTATGTGGCGAGAGGGGTTTCTTTTCTGATCTAATCTGTTTGGTGTTCTGTAAGCCTCTTGGACTTTTACTGGCATCTCTTTCTTTAGGTTTGGGAAGTTTTCTTCTAAGACTACCATGGAGTCGGTAGTCTTCTCTTTCCTCTATGCCTATAATTCTTAGGTTCCGTCTTTTCATTGAGTCCTTGATTTCTTGGATATTGTAGGTGAGAGATTTTTTTAGCTTTCTCATTTTCTTTGGATGTTGTATTGATTTCTTCCATCGAATCTTCCATGCCTGAGATCCTGTCTTCCATCTCTTGAATCCTATTTTTGTTACTCAAATCCATAGTTCCTATTCTCTTCCCTTGATTCTCCATTTCCATTTTTAACTCTGACTGTGTTTTCTTTATTGTTTCCATTTTCATTTCTTGAGTGATGTTATTTGTTTTGTACATTTCCTGCTCCAGTTTGTTTGTCTTTGCCTGGAAGTCTTCCATTGCCCTCTCTTTTTCTTGTTCAAGTTGACTCATCTTGTTCTGAATTTCTCTAATTGTGTTTCCCATGGCTTTCGCATGTGCAATTGTGGCTTCTTTGAATTCCTTCATAGATTTAAGTTCTTTTTAAAGGGACTCTATCACTTTCGATCATGTAGAATTGTCATCGTTTTCATGTGTTTCAGCTGTGGTGAGATGGTTCGGTCTGGATGGAATAGCGTTGCTTTCTTTTGTTGGAGTCATTTCGCTCTTTTTTTTTTTTTTTTTAGTCTGGGGCCTCTGGCCATGTGGAATTTTTTTGCTGTCTTCTGGACTTGCATCCAAAGGGAGCACTTTGGTGTAGGAGTCAAGTTGCATTACTCCACTCCTATAAGGTGAGTCATTCAGCCCCACCTCCTAGGTGGAGACCTAACTAATCCAGGGGGTGGAGCTGTGTACAAGTAAGCTCTGGTTCCCTGCTGGAAGGGCTAGTACTAGTACCAAAGTCTGATATACAACAGTATA
Source organism: Lophiomys imhausi (assembly GCA_907164525.1). NCBI lineage: Eukaryota > Metazoa > Chordata > Mammalia > Rodentia > Muridae > Lophiomys > Lophiomys imhausi. The sequence goes on along the minus strand of CAJQZJ010033026.1, from coordinate 157,430 downwards.
AAATACCTCACAGTTTGTCCGGGGTTGGTTCCTGTGGTGGGTAAATCTGCCCTTCACTCCCAATAACCTTGCCGCTCCTACATCCTGGAAACTGGCCAGTGACGTCACAGCAGTGTGTTGCAATCTGCAGTCTGAAGGCATTTTGAAGCTGAGCTGGGCTCACTTCCAAGGGTTGCAACCTTTCACCAGATAGCTGAATCTTCTGTGGGAGACCTGGGGGTGCCCAGCATGGTGGGGATTATCTCTGCGTGGGATTTGAATCTGCCGGCTTGGTATTAGATTGTAACTTGTCAGCGTCTCTCCTGGTGGGGGATGGGGGGATCCCAATTCCCAGGTCCAGCGGCTTCCTTGCATGTCCCAGAGTGGGAAGGAGCATCCTGCCCAGGGACCCTCAGTGGTCCCTGGGTAGTTGGGTGAGATCTAGGGGTGGTTGAGTGGTTTGTACAGCATCTTGCAACACTCGCTGCCCTGTGACTGTTAACCCCAAAATCAAAATACGTTCGTGCAGGCCGCCGCCATCTTGGATCCCCCGAAATGAAGAATCTTTATAAACCAGGTTCAGCACTACCAGAGTTCTGATCCCATATCCTCATTTACCCCATTGAGTGTTTGGAGGACAAATGGACTCAGTTGTGTCCTCCTGTCCCACATTTGAGGCATGAGGCCTGCTACGAACAAGTTATTTGGAGCTGCAGATTTACCATCTGCTTTCCAAGTCCTCAGGCTGTGCCTTCTCATGGCCAAGCCTCTCTGTTTTGCCCATCATCTTGACCTTAGCCCACTGCACTGACTAGCCAGCTGCTCTATGGGTTCCTGAAGAGGGTCATCATAGTAGTGGCGCCTCATCAGCTCCTCTGGTAACTCACACTCCTGAGTGCAAATAAGTCTCCTCATTGATAGGAAGGATTGATATATTATGGTTGTTCATTGTTATGTCTCCAGCAACTACTCTGGTCTGGTTTCTCTAGTTTCCAGTCTCCCAATTTTACATCAGCTCCACATTCTATAGCCAGCTCCTAGATGATGCTCTGACTTTTTATTTGTGGTTCTCCAGGCTTCCCAGACACATTCTCTCTGCTCTGAGGATGGGAAGCCTCAACTCTATGTCCCTTCTAGCAACTCCTTCAAATTGCTGGGATCCTGCAGGCAACTCTGCTTTCAAGCTATATTTGCTAGTGGTAGCAGTGATCTTCTGGCTATAATATTTATAGAGCAGTTGGTTAAAAGCCCTTAAGTCGATCTGGCTGTTTGAACTGGGGGCTGCTTTTGGCAGCAATATTTTTAAGCATCTTGCTTGGCTGGTATTTTTAATTAATACAGCTAAATGCCTTGTGACATTAGCCCAAGACAGCCAGGCAGAATTAACAGAGAGACAACACAGAGATGTTGACAAGACTGAAGACCAGTATGGAAGGGTCTTCTCTTAATCTCATTGCCAAGTTAAATGGAGTTGTATTAAATCCTTTACTGAGATCCGACTCTGAAACTGAAAGCTTTATCTTTCAACAGTATGATGTTCTAGGAAAAATCCAGAAATGAGGATTTTGGAAGCCAAGGATTATTCATTGCAAATACATATCTACCAAAGATGCTAGCATCGATTAATCTATTTTGATGGCCAATAACAGTTTTAAATGACAAAGAATCACTGATTTGTGACCTTCTTTTTCTAATGCTCATTGGAGGTAAACCCTATCCCTGTTTTTAGATGTGAAAACTGATTCTCAAGAACTGGAAGTGATATTTTAGGGACTAAATATGGGATAAAATATTGTGAGTATGTACTATGTGCTGAAGCTGTGAAAATTTTACACAGCTCTTGTCATGCAAGGCTTGACATGTCCTTGTCATGACCACAAAATATTCAAGTTAAGCAAGTATTCATAACTGGTAAAGCAAGTGATCACTTGGAAAGTACTTTCTCACTGAAGAAAAGGAGACCACTCTGAGTATGGTATATATGCTCTATCCTACTGAGACCATGTGTCAGGGACATTCTATTTGCTACAGTTGACCAGCAGAAGACATTAGAGTTGGGCGCTTTATGTTTTGTCTGAATGTGGACAAGTTCTGAAGTTTGCCCCTTTGGGCTTGAGGAATATTGTTTTATGTAACAAAATTGAAGGAAGAGGGCAAGGCAAGAAATAAGAGAGGGTTGAAGGGGAGGAAATCAAGGGTAAAGAAGGGAGGAGATAGGAGAAGAGAAGAAGGTAGAGAAGAGGAGGGGTGAGAAGAAGAAGAGGAGAAGGAAGAAGGCAGAAGAGAAGAAGTGATGGGAGAGGTAGTACTATTGATTCAGAATAGAGAACTCTTTGTTCCAGGCCTAGAGTCATACACAGTAAAATGGACTGGGTTACTCCTTCCTTTTCAGGATGATCCTGATTCTAATGTTCACTTGACCATTAGAAAAACAGTTTAGCAGATAGCCTTGGAAATTGCATTGTTACTTAGGCAGAACTAAATGGACTAGATCAATTTTTTAGCAGGTATGTTTTAATTCCTAAGCTGTTATTTATTTAATAAGACACACATCTCAATAACAAGCTGATAACTTTCTGCAGAACCTTAAAAGATAAAGCTAGATGTTTGAGGGTCCAGGTATATCCAGAAGGTAGGATGTATATCAGCTTCTATCTGCATCTAAATTCACTATTGGATCATGGATATGTCTGTTTAGATGGTATTGTCCCCATTTTAATCTCTTAGAGTAGAAAGCACAGATGAAGATCACTGTAGGGTGGACATCTATTTGAGAACTGGATCCTGGAAAACCTCACCTAAAACCACCATACTTCCCCTTATCTGCAGAGTGACAATCCAACTCCTATTTAAAAGCATGATTTTTCAGGGTTTCTTTTGTTCTATAGAATAGCTGGTGTAATATTTCATCTTCATTGTGTGCAATATGAAGTATACATTGTGGAATGGATAATCTGACTATTGAGTTTGTTGCCTTACACAGTTAACATTGTTTTTGAGTGGCCACAGTTAATATCCTCTTTATTTGAACTTTGGAAGAATATATACTCTTACTCCCAGCTTTCACTTGCCAGACACTAGATCTCTTGAAGATTTTTTGCTTATAATTCTATTTATTGTTTATTATTATTATTATTATTATTATTATTATTATTATTACTTATTGTGGTGGTAGTGTTAATGATTAAGTGAGAATGACTCCCGTATGCTCATATACTTGAGTGCTTGGTCCCTAGTTAGTGGAACTCTTTTGTAAGGATTAGGAAGGATGGCATTGTGGGAGGAAATGTGTCACTGGGGATAGGTTTTGAGGTTTCAAAAGCTCACACTATCCCAGTTAGATCTCTCTGCTTCATGGCTGTGCATTCAACATGTAAACTCTAAGATACTGCTCCAGTGCCTGCCTACCTATCTGCTGCCATGCTTTCCACCACAATAGTTATGAACTCACCCTTTGAACTGTAAGAAAACTGCCAATTAAGTGCTTTCTTTTATAAGGTTCCTTGATCATGGTGTCTCTTTATAACAATAGAAAAGAAACTAAGACAATATTATTATGATTGTCATTACTTGAGACAGGGTCTCACAATGAAACCCTGGTTGGACTCAAACTCATTGTCTTTCTTCAGCTTTTAGAGTGAAGGGATTGAAGACATATGTCCCTGAACCTGACCATTGTTTAATCTCTCCTCCCAGCCTCTATCAGCCACCATACTACTGGCCATTTCCACAAGATTAACTGTTATGCACTCCATACAGAATAAAACCATGCAGTATGTATTTTTCTGTGCCTGGGTTCATTTAATTTATGTTCTCCAGACTCATCCATGTTTCTGAAAGTGAAAAACTGTTCCCTCTGAAGATAGAATAGTATTCAGATGCATTTGGGTACCACACACTCTTTATCTCTTTATACATTAAGAAATCCTTGGTTTGATTATATGTCATAGCTATTGTAAATGGTACAGCAATCTCTTTGATGTAATAATTCCTTCTCTGATGCATTCATCTCATTTCCTTTGGCTATGTTGTCAGCAGCTGGGTGGCTGGATTTTATGCTAGTCTATTTTATTTCTTTGTAAGAATTTCCCAAACTGTTTTCTATAATGGCTATACAAATTTATAGTTTCCAAGAATTGTCTCAAAGAATAATAGTACTATTTTCAAAATATCATTAGCTACAAATTACTATTTAATGAATATTATTGCTGACACTATTTGAGTATTTAGTGTATAATATACATATACATATATATATATTTAATACATATAAATTCACTTATCTTCATAATAACAATATGAGACAGAGAATATTATCATTTTAAGTATAATGAAATAAAGCAAAAAGAATTGATACCCACAAAAGATTGATTAGTCATTTACAAATATATATTAAGGGCTGGCTCATCGAGTAAGAGTTCTTACTGCTCAAGCCAAATGACATGAATTTGGATCCCCAAAACCTATGGCCGCACAAGTGTCTAAAATCCCAATGTACTCCTATGAGACAAGGCAGAGACTGGAGAATCTGCAGAAGTAGTCTGTCCAGCTAGGTTAGTTTACACGGGGTGGGGAAACTTTCTCAAACAAGAAGAAAAGTGGAGACTGACCCTCAGAGTTGCCCTCTGACTTCAACACCTAAACTGTGACATGTCCTTCTGATGATACTCATAACCTCTCCTCCCTCTTGCTTGCCTTCCCCTCCCACCCTCAAGGATCCAACATCCAGCTCCTGAGTGCTGAAATTATTGACATGTGTCGCCACACCTGTTGTTTGTGGTTCCGGAGTAGAACTCTGCACTTCCTGCATGCTAGACAAGTACTCTACTAACTGAGCTACATCCCTAGTCTTATGCCCTCTGAGTCTAAAATTCTATGCAAAGGTGAGGTAGAAAGTGATCTCATTGACTTTACAACTCATGTACAATTTATAAGATCTCCTCTCTCCTGCCATTGACAAACCTATCACTTTCCTCTTCTAGCACTGTCCAGAACTGATGGTTAGGCTGATGAACTAGGGATCCCTTTGATGTTTAGCAAGTAGTGAGACCTGGAGGTGGCTGCAACATTCACTTCTCCTGAGAGTCAAGCCATCTAGACCACACTGTGAATGACCGAGCTTATAGATTTTTTTCAGCTTGTGCTGAGTATTTGTTCCTCTGCCTGGGAACCTGGAAGAGGAAACAGACATCTGAATACAGAAAGGTGTGTGAGACTGATGACAGCAATTTGTCACATTCTGTTAACTGAATTAAGCCATCTACTCTTATCAGGAAAAGAAATGGAAACTGTCAACTCTGAAAGGGCAGAGAATGAGTCAATTAAACTCTTCTTGTGAAGCACTCATCTGTTCATATGCCTGACGAATAAATATGTATTGATGTGGCCACAAAGGGAGGTGAGATTCAGAGAATACTGACATACCTTGAAAACATTGGTCACAAAGTCTTAGCTGAGATTCCACCAGTATTAACAGATTTCTTACAGTCTCGGGTTTTTGTTTTTTTTTTTTTTACATAATTTAGACAGAATTAATGTGCCTTGATGTTTTGGACAGCCACTGAGCTGGGCGTGGGTGATGAAGACATAGTTGCTGCTCTCAGAAATCTTTATATTTTATTCAGTTGTCATAGTTATGATGACTGATAAAGGCTCTTTGAAAACAGAAAAAATCACAAATAGTATGAAAGTTTACTAGACAGTACAAGATACTGAGACAGAACAAGGAGGAAAACCTAATAGACTCCAGAGAACCAAAGTACACCAGAATTCTCCAGGATGGTGGATCAGTGATGGAATGGACACCAAGAAGGAGCCCTAGGAACCTGAGGATATTAAGGGCATGAGAAACATGCTTACTGCCTAGCTTTATGAAGTTTCTCCATGAGTGTTTCTATATGAAGGGGAGGAGGACTGAGACCCTGGTCTAGACTAGTCCTCAAGATGGAAATTTAACTAGAAGTTAAAAACAAAGGTTTGATTCATCAGTGAGCTTGATGGTGTTGTCTTTACCTTGAAGAGCTGCATGGAAGCTTTAAAATATTAATGTACCCTCTCAGTTTCAGAAAGGAAAAGCAAATATCTCATGATGTGTAAGATTTTACCACTGAAATCAGTGCCTGGATCCACTTCCTTCTGGCACTTAGAAAAAGGCAAAAGAGTCATGTAAACATGGCAGTGCACTATTAGTGCATGTACTTAAAATCAAGAGAATAGAAACCTCAATGCTGCCTTAAAGTCATTGAAACTCACATTCATGTGTAAATGTCACCATTTCTGTTTCTGTATCAAAAATCAGATGTTTATAAGTTACATTTCAAATCAGTGGCCATTCTCTATCTAGTAGCCACCAGCAATGGAATGTTAAGAATTGTCTCTACACAGTGTACACACCCATTCATGCTGTCTTTTCAGAGAGTGGACCAGCAACCTGCTTCTCCGCTATCTGAGTGGTGAGTGGTTGGTGCTACAGTGCAAATTATCCATGTTGACTCTACAGCAAAACTAATAGCAGAAAATGAGGTACTCCGCTCGAAGTTCCCATGTCTCCTCTGAGTCTTATTCTGAATGGCTGTGTTAAGCTGTGTCTGTGTAGTGGTGGGAGAAACATAAAAATTAGCCTGACTATCTTCCTCCTGACCCTCCTGATATCTCCTGGGATCTGAACAATGCATTTGAAATAAAAATATTCACTTGAATAAATTAACCTCTCAGTATTTGAGACTTAAACTCATACATGGTTCCACCACACACACACAGATGTCATAATATGAAGAGACTGGGTATCATGTATGTGTTAGGGAGGGGAAGAAGGAAAGAATGATTTTTACATTTGTAAGTCATGGGAAACAAGGAACATATTCTTAGACCAACAAGAGAGTTTTTTTTTTTCATACCTCAGCACCAATTCTAAATGTACAGGTTTGAAACAGCATCTTCGGCATGCAATTGGCTGTGTGGATTATGAAGTCATTTGTTTATTCACTCATTTGTATACCGTCTTCATTGCATCTTCATTGCTACAACATCTGGGAGCCTGACATTACTTAAAAAACACAATTAAATCTGAATACCTCACACTAGAGCCTTATTACAGACTTGTTGTTTTCCTTCACCTAATCTCTCCCCATTACTCCTAATTATAGTTTTCTATCATAAACAGCCTTTCAATTCTTTTCTCCCCTGGGGAATTTACAATCTTTCTTCATTTCATTATTTTTGTCTCTTAGCTAGTGACAATTGGGTACTAACAGCCCATGCTGCTTACAGTTTATACAACCCTCCTAGAAAGGGGACTAAAGACCATAGGTCCTGCCCAGATGACTGCAGCTTCTTGGTAGGTAAATATAAGATGAAAATACACATAAGGCTTCCAGTTTTTTAATTTTGCTGGAGTCTAGGTAAAGATGTTTTTTATCACTGAGATTATGATTCCTAGTCTATAAAATGTACATTAGAGACTCTTCTACCTGTTTCACAAGTTATTTCAAGTTAAGAACCCAGAAGTGTGTTTTTCAACCCTAGAGTCTCATTCAAATTTTAGAAAACACACACACACACCACACACACGCACACATAGAGAGAGAGAGACAGAGAGACAGACAGACAGACAGACAGACAGACAGACAGACAGACTGGTGCTGTCTCTTCAGTGTAAATGGGTTTGTGGTTCCATGTGCATAGTAGGATGTAGGAAAAGGGGTAGAAATAAAGCAGAAAATATGAGTTTGAAAATGAAAATGAAGGTAACAAAAAGGGCAGGAGGAAAAATGGTAAACGAAAGTAGAGGGGAAAGAAGAAAAACTGGAAGAAAGATGGAGGAACAAGAATAAATAAGGAAAGGAAGCTGGGAGAAGGGAAGAGAGCAGAGGCACACAGCAAAGACAACAAACACAACAAAACCTTTAATAACTGGAGTTTGTTCTGATAGCGAATGGGAATTCCACATCCCACTCACTCCTATGTGAAACCCAATTCATTCATGCACACAGATGCAGACTAACCTAGGCTAAAGCTCTAAGAACTAAATCCACAACCTAGACCCAGATCTCCTGGTGTGTGCCACGTTTGTGCAGATGCCTGCATAGACCAGAAGAGGGTACTGGAAGACACAGAACTGGAGTTATAGGTGGTTATGAGGTCCCTGACATGGGTGACCAACAATACTGTTAGCTGCTGAGTCATCTCTCCAACCCCTGAGTTAATTCTTTTATAGTTGTATAATTCTTTTTACTTTTTTGCTGTTTATTTATTATTTCAGTTTACATCTCCATCACAGTCCCTTCCCTCCACCCTTCCAGGGCCTGCCCTCTCACCCTCCCACCATCTCCCTCTTCTCCCACCTATGCTACTCCTCCAGTGTGGGGTGCAATACATATCAGCCCCCTTCAGTTCAGCAGTCATATGAGGGCTAAGAACTTCCACTTGCACTGGGGGCCTACATGGCAGCTCCACTAGGGCAATGTATCTCACTAACAAGTGACAAAGTCTATGTTCCTGTTACTTTCAGTCTGTTGGTTGTAGGATAGTTATCCTGTAGTATATGGCTAAAGTCCAGTTATAAGTGAATAGATGCCATGTGCATCTTTCTGGGTCTGGGTTAGCTCACTCAGAATGAGCTTTTCTAGTTCCATCCATTTGGTAGCAAATTGCATGATTTCCTTGTTTCTGATAGCTAAGTAGTATTCCATTGTATAAACATACCACAACTTTTTTTATCCATTCGTCCATTGAGGGGCATCTAGGTTGTATCCAGTTTCAACCTATTACAAATAAAGCTGCTATGAACATAGTTGAGGAGATGTCCTTGTGGATTGGTGAGGAATCGTTTGGATGTATACCCAGAAGTGGTATGGCTGGGTTTTGAGGTAGAGCTATTCCAAGTTTTCTAAGATTTTGCCAGACTGATTTCCATACTGGTTGTACAAGTTTGCATTCCCACCAGCAATTCTTTCTCCACAACCTTGCCAGCATGTGCTGTCATTTGAGTTTTTGATCTTAGCCATTCTGACAGGTGTGAGATGAAATCTCAGACTCGTCTTGAGTTGCATTTCTCCTATGATTAAAGATGTTTAGCATTTCTTCAAGTGTCTCTCGAACATTAGAGAGTTCTCTTTTGTGAATCAGTTTATCTATGTTTATTTTGTTTCTTGGTGTTTAATTTCTTGAGTTCTTTATAAATTTTGGATATTATCCCTCTGTCAGATATGGTGATGGTAAAGCTCTTTTCCTAATCTGTAGTTTGTTCTTTTGTTCTGGTGACAGTCTCCTTTGCCATAGAGACGCTTTTCAGTTTCATGAGATTCCATTTATTGATTGTTGATCTTAGAGCCCGAGCTATTGGTGTTTGTTCAGGATGTTGTCATCTGTGCCATTGAGTTTGAGAGTTTTCCCCACTTTCTCTTCTATTACATTTAGTGTGTCTGGCTTTATGTTAAGGTCTTCCATCCACTTGGAATTAAGTTTTGTGAAAAGTGACAAGTATGTGCTACTTGCATTCTTTTACATATCAACATCCAGTTAAACCAGCACCATTTGTTGAAGAAACTGTCCTTTTTCCATCATACAGTTTTGGCTTCTTTGTCAAAAATTAAGTGACTATAGGTGTGTGGGTTTATTTCTGGGTCTTAAATTTGATTCCATTGATCAATTGGTTTGTTTCTATACCAGTACCATGCTGATTTTATTACTATTTCTCTATGATATAGCTTGAAATATGGGATGGTGATACCTCCAGATTATTTTTATTATACATGATTGATTTAGCTATTCTGGGTTTTTGTTATTCCATATGAAGTTGAGAATTGTTCTATTAAGGTTTGTAAAAAAAATGTGTTGGTATTTTGATCAGAATTGCATTGGATCTGTATATTGCTTTTGGTAGAATGGCCATTTTTATTATGCTGATCTTACCTATCCATGAACATGGGAGATCTTTCCATCTTCTGAGGTCCTCTTCAATTTCTTTCTTTAAGGACTTGAAGTTCTTGCCATACAGGTCTTTTACTTTCTTGGTTAGAGTTACTCCCAGGTATTTTATATTGTTTGTGGCTATTGTGAAGGATGTTGTTTCCCTGATTTCTTTTTTGGCCCATTTATATTTTGTATAAAGATGGGCTACTGATTTTTTTAATTAATTTTGAATCCAGCCACCTTGATGAAGGAGTTTATCAGCTGTAAGAGTTCTCTGGTAGAAATTTTGTGGTCACTTATGTATACTATCATATCCTCTGCAAATGGGGATACTTTGACTTCGTCCTTTCCAATTTGTATCCCATTATCTCATTTAGTTGTCTTATTGCTCTAGCAATAACTTCAAGGACTTTGTTGAAGAGATGGGGAGGGTGGGCATCCTTGCCTTGTCCCTGAATTTAACAACAGAGATAACAAAAAGCCTACACAATGGAAACTGAACAACTCTATAGTTGTATAATTCTACACTGGGCATCTATATCACATATCCACCATCTAGTCTACACAGACTTGTGACTAAAGGGATTTTATGCCTTAGATGTTATAAATAATGGCAGAATAACATGGGTGAACAGATGCCACTAGTACAACACACTGTGATGTACTTGCTTATGTACTTGTATGGTATATTGCCAGAGTTTGACATATTGGGTCATGTGAAAATTCAAATTTCAGTTTGAATTGGAAACTTTTTTCTAATGAATAAATACATTTGCAGTTTGTATATGTTATTATGAAATCCATTTAGGAAGGGGGTAAAGCCATTCCTTCTCATTTGCTCATTTGGGGCAAAACTTCCTGTCCAAGTGCTGCCTAGCAGGCTGGGACCACCCCAGATAGCAGCGATCCAACTGCACAAGACACAATATTTACATGTTGATTTATACCATTAACAGCATGCTGCTAGAATTCCTCATAAAAGACCTAATTATTTGGTAAGTGCAGGGCTTAAATAGTTGCTTAAATTCATTGTAATTAGAACTAATCTGCTTTTCATAAGAGCTCTTTCATCCTTGAAGTTGTTTGAAGATGAATCATCTGACCTCATGCATACAGATTAGTCCAAAGGAACTGAGATCCTGGTACAGCCCAGTCTCAGGAAACACTCAGACCCTGGGGTTCTCTGAGTTCAGTCATATGAAATCTAACATTATCCTTATCTAGACAATTCCTACAAATGGTTATGAGCACCATAATTAGAACTGGCATCTCTTGCAGTCTTGTTGGTGGTGTTTAGACTATAGAACTCCAATCTTGCAGTATGTACTACCTTATATTAATGCATGGATCAGCTTCTTGCCCTCAGTTGTTCCCTCAACTGGACGTTATTTTTTATTCTTCATTTTTGATAAGTGCCTTATGAAAATTTTAAAATTTGCAGATTTGTCAGTGTTTACCCATTATCATTGAGAAGTTTTCTAATTTCTTTCTGGTACCCATCATTTTCCATCATGTGCTAAATGGTGAAATCTACTTTATTATTCATGCTCCTTATATCTACTCTCTTGGTTAACTCCAGAGAATTGACAATTTTATTGTTTTACTGACTGGAACTTACAGCAACAGTTCAACAATCCATCTCTGCTTACTCAATAAGCAGCAAAGATGGGACCGAAGCCCAGGTTTGTCAGCGTAGTCCAGGGGTTACATGCTTAGCTTGCTTCCCTCTTATCAATGCCCCAGCAGGCTCTCTCTTCCATTCAGTTCCTACAGACCTGAACTGACTAATATGCTTCAGAAACATACTGAAGTAGAGTCTCCAGGCCCTTGTTCAAAGGTCTCCAATGCTAAGTGTTGTAGGAGTACCTGTTTCATCAGTGCCATTCATTGACTGACCTGCCTAGACTTGGGGAAAATCAATTCCTTGGAAATGAGTTGGATCATTGTGCTGTGAAAACTGTCAGTTGCTCTCCTTCTTCACAGAGAGATGATTAGGACACAAACCATCCTCATCCTGGATACTACTCTCCTACCCCTGTGCCCCTCACTTCCTCTCTCTTTGGCTACCTCGAACACTGCCTCTCTGCCTGTCTAATGGTATCTCTCTTGTTCCTGCTGTGTTGCTCTGTAGAGGTTTGAATGAGAAACATCCCCCACAGGCTCATGTGCTTGAACGCTTGGTCTCCAGTAGGTGGTGCTGTATTTTGGAGGTAATGGAACCTTTAGGAGTTGGATCCTTGCTAGAGGAAGTAAGTCAATGGTGGGTGGGCTTTGAAGTACTATAACCTTACCCCACTTCCTGTTTTGTTCTCTCTCCCTCCCTCCTTCCTGTGTGAGGATGAAAATGTGATCAACCAGCTCCTTGTGCCCATCAACATGGTTTTCCTGAGTCTTTCCATGCCTCCAGAGGCATGATGGACCTCCAAGTCTTCATCTAAGAGCCACAGTGAACTCCTTCTCTCCTTACATTGCGTTGGTCAGAGTGTTTTATTACAGTGACAGAAAAGTAACTAATACAGGCTCTCTGGCCAATGGCTTCTTTTCACCTGAACCTTGACTGACAGCCATGTATAACACTAAGTCTTGTCTCCCAGAGTCTCCAACCAAAACGTATTAATTTCAAAGGCCTAAGAATAGATACTCCTGTGGAACAGATGTAATATTGAACTTCCAGTGAACAAAGATTGAAGGCATTGCAAAGTTTCCTGTATCTTTCTAATGGTCACTAGCCCTGTGGGTTATGACTCTTGCTTCACCAACACCAAATTTCGAACTACTGATTTGCCCTGTCTAGACTCATACTGCAGCTCCACCAGAACCCTACCCCCATGACTGACCAAGGTCCCAGGATTGCCTCTTGTCTCCCTGTGCATTTCATGCTCACTGTCACCACCATGATTTTGTACACAGAATCCTTCTCTTTCAATGAAGAGAAGGTTTCATGTTGGTGAGCAGAGCATTCGAAAATCCCTCACAGGGCATTCTGTGCCTTAAGAATGTCCAACCATTCCATCAACCACTTCACCACTTTCCGCTGCACCACTTCTGATTGCTGTATTTTGGTTAGTTTGCATGCAATTCTCCACTCATAAAGTAAAAATTGTGTTATTTATATTCCATCAGTAATGAAATGATTATTTATCAGCCAAACCAGGCGTGGGCTGGGGATGCAGTTGCTCCTGCAGTGTGATTTGTCACCCTTGTAGAAGCAGTATGAACCAAGAACATCAAACATCAATCTTTCTATAGAAGGAGGAAAATGGGACTCCCAGAAGTTCTCACTGTATAATACATGGTGAGAACTGAACTCTGTCACTCTAGTGGTGATTCATATATGACAAAGGCTTTATCATAGAATATCTTGTGATATACCATAAGAAACCTCAATGTATACATTGAACTATATACCAATTCAGATTAAGAGAGATGCTCATACAGTAAATGCTGCAGAGAGAACACTCCTTCTTAATTAACTTATGTGATGGATTAATTCCATAAGAGGCCATCATTGTAGTTTCATTAATAATTATATTCATTTAAAGGAAAATGTAATTGATTTGTTAGAAACTAAAATAAACAGCCAGGGTATAACTCAGTTGTAGAACAAATGTCTGTCAGGAATGAGGTCTTGGATTTGCTTTTATTACTCCAAAGAATTAGAAAGGAACTAAATTGTGTATATTTCTGTAGTCCCCTAATCTTCTGTTATTACCTCTTTTGCATTTTGATCCTTCATATGATTAGATGTCCTGATTTCTATTTTGGTACAGTGGGATCTCAGCAGGGTTTCCCTGCATCCTGGCAAGCTCAGACAAACACAAGAGCAGCTACATCTGTGAAGTGCTAGACACCAAGGGAGTGAACTAAATTTGTTTTTTTATAGCCATTCCTCAGTTTATTCAACAGCTTTTGGACATATAACCCATTAATATAATGCCATGATTTATTTTTATGCATTTCATGGTGCTTTCAGGATCATAAAGGAGTGAGCTCAAGAATAGTTTTCTAGCTATATGATAATGATTCCATGGATTTATTTATTTATTTTTGTTTGTTTGTTTTGTTTTGTTGTTGTTTGTTTTGGTTTTGGTTTTCTGAGGTTGTTTTTATTTTGTTTTAGGTTTTTATTGTTATTGTTTTGGTTGGGTTATTTTGTTTGTCTTTCTTTTCATTGGGAGTTTGTCCCTACTGGTCTTAAAGCTCTGTGGGTCTTAAACACATAGAGTGTGGGTTTGGGGAGCTGGTAACATTTAATAAATGGGGATAAAAATGTGTGCTTCATACCAAAACTCTGGCACTAAACAGCCTCCTAAAAATCCTAGACTCTCTCCTTATGGGCAGCAGCAGCAATTGAACTGCCCTCTGCCATGTATCAGGATAATATCTGTTCTCACCAGTAAAAATCTATCTTAAAATGGTAGAAAGCAATACAAATTCTCTATGTATCATTCCACACACTGAGGATATATAGATAAATACTATAAATAGTGAGATTTACAAAATGTTTCGAGGGGAGGCATTTCAAAATTCCCAGCTTTTTCTATACATTTACCTTCATCTTTTAGAGATTTTCTTCTTCAACTCCACAGCAGTTACTTAAATACATCTGAAAAAGGAGTCTTTCCAAGATGAGTTGCCACCCCAGTGGTGTTCTTTCACACCTTGTTGGTCAGAAATATGTCCCATGACCATTGTTCTTCACAGGTCAATCACTGGAAAAGGTACCACATATAGAGTTAGTCAAACTGTCATTGGGTTTTGAATCAGGGAAACACAGCTCTGCACTCACAACACAATGGAGCAGCTTAATTGACTATGCCTGGCCTAAATATGTAAACATGGCAAGCATAAAGTAGAATCTCCAAGTGTGTAGTTTTCAAAATCTTAGTCTGATCAATGGTGATATCATGGTACCTTCTAAATATAGATAGGGTTACATGGACAAAACTCACTATCTAAATCCTCTCTAGTCCCTGGCTTGGAGAAGTAGCCTGTATATGAAGTCATTTTGATACCCTACAGCAGATAATGAGAAGGTACCAGTTGTTCACCTTCTTCTTATTGAAAGATTCATCTTTCAAACAAACATCTCTACAGGGGATGGGAAGCACCATGAGTCATACATTTAGTGTGGTTAATTCAGCTGTATGTGTGTTGCCTTACACACATGTATGTAAATCCCAATTCTTTGTGCAGTACAAAGTATCCTTCCTTCAAGTGTAGAATAAGAAAACAACCCTAACCAGATCATACCCACCCATCCACACAAGCATGTACACACACACACACACACACACACACACACACACACACACACACACA
>CAJQZJ010033026.1:112519-142207 GCA_907164525.1 Lophiomys imhausi | reverse complement strand
ACACACACACACACACACACACACACACACACACACACACACACACACAAACACACACACATCTATTGACAACAAAAGGGGAAAGAGCTTAGTCTTCAAACCACCTTCAACAAGCACACTGAACAAAGAGACCACTGAAGCCATTCTCACTGCCTGATACATTCCAACTCTGAATGCCAGTCAGGAAATTAATAGATGCAGATGTCAGGGATATAATTATGAAAAATAATTCTTGACCTGTGAATGCTGACATCTCAGATAACAGAGTAACTCTGCTGGCTGAGTAACCACATAAATAAAGAAAACTTCAAGCACCATCTGCTCCCTGTGTCATGTCACCAAATCTTGTCAAGCTAACTTATCTTATGACATGTATTTATGACTCCTTATACCAACTTTCTGAGATCTTACCTAGAGTTAATAGATCTAATTTTAATTCAGCTGTGGACTCTTAAAGTTGCACTGCCTTGGATGTAAGCATCTCCTTTTAGTCAATTTAAAAGCTTCAAGTGATGAGCAGTAGTCCTTGCTATTTTAGAACATTTTGATGAAGAATTCAAAATGAAGCTGCCTGCTTCAGAATTTTGGGCTGTTATCATGGATTAATATCCATGTGATGGAAAGGCAGAACCACCACACAATAGGAAGAAACCATTGTTTCTGTTACCTGTCAAGTAATAAACTTGACACTATCCTGTCAACTCAGTCATGTACACTGGGCAAAAAGAAAAAAAATTACATACTTTTACTCTCAAAGATTAATTTAGTCTTTAATTATGTAGTTTCCATTCTGATGAATCATCAGTTTGTCATATTAGAAACAAAAGAATGGCTCAGTTTTGGCAAAATAAAATATTCTCAGAAGTTCTGCATCACTTGCAAATGAGAACTGAGTGATTCTGGGAAGGGAGCCATGGCATCAAGTTGCTACTAACAGTTACTTGCTGAAGGGTCTCCTAAAGACGCTCCCCTCATACAGTCACAAAGCTTCATTTCAGAAATTTTTAGTGGTAGTTAATCTGTTGTTTTATCTAAAAATCTGATGTGAACTGCATAACTCCATCAAAGCTCGTGTTTTGACAGAGGCAGTAACCCACATTCCAAAGAATATCTCATAAACATTCTCAGTAATGGAGAAAGCCCACTGTCTTCCAGACCTCAGCATCCAGGAATCCCAACAATCATGCAGACACATGATAGAAACCACAATACCTTTGGCAAAGTGTAGGGAACAGAGTTCATGATGGCCTAGTCATTACAGAAAAAAAAAATCATTAAGGAATTTGAAGAAAGTAAAAAATTAAAAAAAATATATAAATTTAAAAAAATACTTTTCACAATAAAACAGAGAGAGAATTTTTTAACAGCATCTAGGATAGCAATATGCTATTGGGAAATTTAGTTAGCTTGGTGGATCCTTAATTGAAATGTCTGAAGCTATAAATAGGAATTTTCAGTATAGTAAAGTTGGTAATAAACCCACAGTCTATAAGTTCAACCTAAAAATTCAAACAGATTTTTTTAACAGGGTTTGACAAGCTGAATGTAAAAGTTTTGGAAATTCATTTGATATGGAATAAACAAAATGTTTTTCAGTGGTAGTGATCCAACCCATAACCCTGTGCATAAAACATTCTACCCCAAAATGGTCTAGTTTGCCTAGACCAACAAAACTGTTTAAAAGAGAACAAAGTGAAAAACTAACTGAGATCCAGGCCTCACTGTAGAGTTCTGACACCATTGAACAGTGATGTTGGCCCTTGGATCTTCAAGTCTATGAGTCAGGATGGATCTCAGAAGTACCATATTCAGTCTGTCATTTGAGCTTTCATAGAAATGCAAAGCTAATTCCTCAGGAAAGTAAATGTTTTAAACAAATAGTACTGAGAATTCTAGATACCCTTATACAAAACTATAACAATCTATTTCTCACACTGTATGCAACAACTAATAAAGGGTAGGCAATAAGTGTAATGTCAAGCTAAAACCTATAGAGTAAAACATAAGACAAAATCTTTGTGACTTTGCATTAAGCAAATTAATAGAAATGAGACCGAATTGATAAAATGGGCTCCCAAAATCAATAACCTCACCCCATTTAGAAAATGAGAAATTACCAAACCAAACAACCCCGTTCATGAAAGAATACATATGGATAAGTGCATAAAAAGATACTGAATTTCATTGGTAGGTAGGAGAATATCAGTTAAACCCACAAGAAGACACCATTACAAACTTGCTACATTGATGAATTTAAAGATTAGTCTTACCAAGTGTGCATGAGAGTGCAGAGGGTGTGCACAATACTGAGCTAACTTGCTGTGTCTTTGATTACACATTGCAGTGCTCCATTGCAAACCTATAACATACAATTGATTTAACATCCCACAGCCTTGCTACATTTACTTATTATTTGAGTATTGTTTTGTAGACGCATAGGGCTATCTTTATATGCTCACTATTTTGCAAAGAATGTTGAAGTTTTATTAGGCTTACATATAACGAGTGGGATACTACCTCTGTGGTAGCCCTCAGATCAAGGTATCAAAGACTTACCAAATTTGAGTTCAATTTGCCCTAATTTCCCCAATATGAAGAGGTCACTTCAATGTGCCCAAGTGAGGTTAGGACTAAGCCAAAGCCCTTGTGTCCGTATTCTGTTTAAGTGTGATTCGTCCTATGCCTCTCACGATGTGCTCATCAGAGCCCTAGTGAATACCATTTCATATAAATTGAAATCTTTGTATTCACATAAAATGTAAAGGCCTTTAGTAAAGAAAATCTGGCTTATTATATGAATGATCCATTTCACAAAATTGGATTTCTTTCAGAAATCAGGGAAGCCATGTCTGGGTGAAATCTCCTTTTCCTTCCTTATGGATATATAGTTTTGTATCATGGCATATATCCTAGCATAGTTTCCCAATTATTATACACCAATCTTATTAGATGAAAAATCAATCTTTAACCTACATTATCAGACACATTTAAAATGATACCTCTATAAACATACCCAAGAAGTTAAAAATGGGTATTAGATAGTATTAATCACATACTACCTTATGATAGAGACATCAGGAAGTCTCTAAAATCTCCATTCTTTTGGACAAATTCATTTGATTTGATATAGTACTCTCTTACTGAATATAAAGGTAGTCTCAAATTTATATATTGTAAATCTTTTATGAAACTACTCTGAAATTGTACCTCAGAAGTCATATATGAGGCATGAAGCCTTCAAATGAGACTAAAAGTGGGACATTGCATACAAACATTTGTTCCACCTGCTTCCAAGGCTTCTTGCTCGGTGCCCACTGTGCAAGTGTGCACACAAACTTGAAAGTTCTCTTGTCAAGATGGACCATACTCGGTAATTATGGTTATAATTAGGTTAAAACAGTAAAGCAGAATTTATTTAAAGCTTACTTAAAGCCCAAGTGAGGGAATGAATGCAGTATATAAACTAATAAGAAAATAACTATTGACCTATATAGTCAATACTATTGATTCATTGGAAATGAATTATTATTTGTGTGTGTGTGTGTGTGTGTGTGTGTGTGTGTGTGAATGCACATAACTGTCAGTAAAGGTGCACGTAGAGGCAAGAAAACAGTGTCACACTCTCTGGAACTGGAGTTAAAGGCAGTTGTGAGTCACCTAATAGAAGTGCTGGGAACTGAACTGGAGACTTCCCCATGAACAGTGCATGCTCTTAAGCAAAGAACCATCTTCCTTGCACTATGGGGAAAAGGTTTCTTATACGAGTGGAAATCTTTATGATCATAAACTTAAAGAATACTGGACTTACATGTGAAGGGAACAATTCAGAAAATGGACTACAGACCACATTTTGCTCTACAAGTTCACTTATGCACAAGGAAGTAGATTATCCTTTCAGAAAAATGGAAAGGCTGTTTGCCAGAATGTTCCTGAATGTCAGTGAGTGGTGAGTACTCCTTGCTGCGGAATATCTGTGCGTGTATTCTTCCATAGCCAGGGGCTGACTTTTGTCATTGCCACTATCACATACTTAGAGAAAGCCTGGGTGAGGAACACCAGTGAGGAGTTTTAAATTGCATATAAATCATTACTTTATCAGGGTAGGCCAGCTTCTTCCCTCTCCACTAAGCTCATGTGCCTCTCACACATAAAATATATGAAAATCAATTTCTCCACAGCTTGGCTCGGTAGAGCGAAGGCAAGCTCTGTTAATCACAGATCTAAGGTCAGTTCTTGGGGCTCAGTGATGCCATGTCTGTGGCTTGGGAAAATTGCTCCATTCTTTCCTTCTTTGCAGAAGACTCCCTGTTTACATGCATCGTGAGGTTTATAAACCATGCAGCTTAATAGCCCTTACATTGGTGGACAAGTCAATAGTAATGGTGTGTGATTTGTATAGGTGAGAACAAATAGAACACTTTAAAAGTTACCTGGGGAGCAAGTGCTTCATCTTGGTTGCTAGTTCTCTCCTCTCTAACCTCTCAAACATTACAACACCCCGCACTCAGGGCTACTAGCCTCTGAATGAATGTGTACTGTATGGTGTTGGCCAATTGCAATGTTTGCAAGCTTTCAGTAGAGGTGAAAATTTACTCCCTAATAATGCAGGTGCCAGTGTGTGAGGTCAATGACCACACTGCAGACTCACCACGTAGAGCTACAGAACTATGAGATCCATCACTGAATACTGTAGGAAATGCTTTGACCTTCCCTGGAACAGCAGTTACTGGGTAGAATTATTTTTCAGCTTGCATGTAATTGCAGATCTCAGATCGCTATTTAAACTGCTTCCTCCTGGATTCATACTCATTCTTCATGTTCCTGTTGTTGATAACCTAGGCAGCAGCCTATGGAGTGTTGTAAAGCTCTGTGCCCTAGTGTGACTATAGAAAGTTTGGGATTCAGAAAAACAAAATTTAAACACTGCTTCTTTTCATTTGTTTTTGTTGTTGTTAATTGTATGACTATTGCCAAATCATACCTTTATGCAGAAATGATGTTAAACATCATGATCATAAAATATTGTTCAGTTTAAGCTCTAACATGGAATGAGCTGGATGCTAGCAACTCCAAACTTTTAATAAAATAAAGTGTGAATCATGTTAAATATCAGTGATTCCTGTCAGGTCTGTCAGAAAACTGAAGTTTCCAGACAATTTTTCCCCCAAAATCTGAAGAGCTAAGCACATTTGAAGGACACACTTAAGATGCATTTACCTAAGAACCTTCCTGGATTGGAACCAAGAGGAAGATGGGTCAGTGAGACTGGGTGCAGCTGGATTGAGTGGAAAGATATGATGGTGGCTGAAGGCTCAGGAATGCCTCTATGTGTCCATAGACCTTTCTACAAGTTCTGTTAGCTGCCTCTGAAGAAGACATAAATAAACAAAAGAGACCTTCACGAGATCTCAGAGATAGGAAGGGCAAGTTTATGAGATATACTAACCATTATTTGGGGGGGGGGATATCCCACAGCACACAGATCATAATCAGGACCTTATCCTAGCAACAAGGAGACCCCTCTTCTCTCTACTCCTAAGGATCCTATTTCAGCTGAGAGGGTGAAAGACATCCCATCACGGGTAGAAGCTTCCTGGAAATAGGTTAGTAATGCTATATTAAGGGGCTATTAAGGAGCAGGTGTGGGGTGTAAGGTGTTTGGTAAGGTCACAGTGCTAAGACCCAACCATATTGAAATGCTGAGGTGTATCTAGAATAGTTAGGATGTTTCCACTTTCATGTTCCTTTGCACTGTACCAAGAACTCTCAAAAAAAAAAAAAAAACAAAATATGATTGTGTCTTGGAGAAAATGAATGGCCTAGAAGATCTACCAAGGATGTAGGGTAAGGAGAGGAGAAAATCAAGAACAATGGGAGCTTTGTCATCTGTAGATAGAGGGCACAGTAGAGCCAAACACCTTACCTTACAGCTCCCATCTTTATCCCCAGTTCTTGTGGCTCAGCATCTTCACACAGAGACATGCAGAAGACACAGCAGTTATTCATACTTCAATTTCAATTCTATTCAAACTTAGCATATCCAAATAGCAACCAAGATATTCTTCAATTGAATCAATGGATAAATTTGAAATGTTATTCAGCATCAATAAAAACAAAGTAACTGTCAAGTCCCTAAAATCACAAAGAAGCATTACTCAGTCTTAAAGAAGAATCAGTCATGTTATTTCCATTAAAAAATGAGCAGAACACAGACATACAAGTATCATGTTTTCTCCCTCTTGTACAACAAATCTACATTTACAGAGAAGAAATGAAAGTATAGAAAGGGCCATTTAGGAAAAAGAAGGGGGGAAGGAAAAGGTGAGTGAAGTCTGTCAAAAGGCTATGAGCATCATGAAAGGGCATTATATACATGTGTGAAAACATCACAGTGAAGCCCATTATTTTGTATAATTAAGAAGCCTTAAACATGTATAAGCACAGGGATTTAAAATGTATATTGATAACTAAATGAAGAAAATCTGAAAAGGTTATGTATTATATGATTTAATCTTTGTGAAATTCTAGAAAAGTAAAAATCCACAAAGGTGAAAAAAATGGGCCAGAGAACCCTAGAGTGGATTGCCAGAGGTCCAGGAACCAGAGGAATAAATATGCAGAACACAGGTGATTTTAAGTAAATTAAAGCTCCTCGAGCTTGACACCAGACATTTATTAATGCTGATAGAATTCCATGAATCAGTGAACTCTAAAGCATGAATTTTCACTAATAATAAATTATTGAGACTAGCTCACTAATCAGTTAATCATGACAAATAACCTGTAGTCAGAGAAGATGTTGAGAGCAGGTGAACGAAGACGACTTGAGAACCTATTGCCATCACCAGAGGCTTTCGTTAATAGAAGCTATTCCACATGATGATTACCATTTTAATACAAAAGGTGTGTGTGGGGTTTCCCAGTATTAGTTACGTTTGTGATGCTGAGTACCATATATAATCTAAATTCAGTTCTGCAGAGTTACTCTAATGTTGCTGTGGAAGAGCATTTTCTGGAAAATTAAATATAAAATGTAATAAAGGATAATCGTATAGTATTAGGAGATTATAGATTGAAAGTTTAATAATGAACAGCTCAATGAATCTCTATTGAGCACAATTTAATTTATCTTTCTGACATTTCAGATGGCACCTGGGGATCTTTCAAAGCCTCTAAGTTGTGATTATAAACATCAATTACTTCTGGAAGCATGGCAAGCAGAATTTCACTGACAGACTGCATATTATGGGAATGCCAATTTCAATTTGTTTTGGAATTTGGATTCATAACGTCTAGTCCCAATTGTTTGAATTGGTCACACGCAAAACCAATCAGCATGGAGGTAAAACTTGCTCTTAGGCCACCAATGGGGGAATGTAAAATTTTCTGTGTTAGTCACATGAACTAAAACAGGTGAGCAAAGGTTTAAGAGCTAGAGTTAGGAGCTGGCAAAATGGCTCATCAGGTGAAGTCACAGAGGGAAGGAGGGAGAAGAGTGGGACAGATAGGAATGAAGAAAGAGAGGGAAGGAATTCAGAAGAGGCAAGATTCAGCTTCTCCAACCAGAAGGAAATTCTTTAATAGTTAATGCTCCTCTTTGCATCCATATCCTTTACCATCAGAAACAAGAAAATAACTTGTAGACACTTTGAAGGGAGAACATTTTATCATACAATGTGCTTGGACACACAATTAAAATATAAAGTCTCTTTAGCCCAAGGCAGATAAGCCACTGACTGCAAAACTAATGCTTTCTGAACCCACAGACATGAAAAACAATTATTTCCTAGTCACTAATGCAGTGTTTAAAACTATTAATAGGTCCTTCCTATTCTCCTCAGTCATTTCAGATAAGGTCTGTGTCCTCAACCAGCTTAATGTTGCAAAAGCTAGTTAAATCAACACATTATCACCCTTTTTACAGCTTTAGTTTAAGAGTTTGATATTATTAATGCTTTAAGTCTGTTTGCATTAAAGAAAAAGGGAAAAAAACTTTACTATACATATACAATCACTCTTAAAGGATCTTTTATTCCCAATTTACTTGCATACCAGCCTAAAAGTATTATGACATTCAGCATCAGTAGATGTAGTTAGCACACATATTTCCATACATAGTATATAATACCATACCTAATTTTAATTTATTTTAGGGCTACCCATTGTGGATGTTCTACAATGAGAATTATAGTAAATGTGGAAAGAACAGTGTTTGGAGCTGGGACAAATATGAAGACAGGCAGATCTTAGCTGTATTTTAGTTACTTTCATCTTCACTATGAAAAAAATGCCAGATATAAGTGACTTAAGGAAGAAAGGTTTAGTTTGGCTCACAGTTGGAGTATAGTATACAGTGCTGCAGATGGCATGGCGGCTGGATCTAGAGACAGCTGGCCTCATGCCCCCAGTCTGAAAGTAGAGAGATGGTTGCTGACACACTGTTTTCTTGTTCTTAGTCATTCTAGGACCCCATTCCATAGGATGGAACTATCTACATTTAGGCTACATATCATCATTTTAATTAACCTAATCTAGAAAATCCCTCATTGACAAGCTCAGGGATTTGTTTCCATGGTGACTCTAGAGCCTGCTGTGCTATCAGTCAGTATTCACCCTATGATACTTTGGGGGAGAATCTACCCAGAGAATCTAGGACTGTAACACATAGATAATACCAGTCATACTCACAATTATGGATCTACAACACGTTGGTAACACCAGTCACATCCATAAATCTGACAGATCTGGCAGAGAGTAATTGTGATGATGATCTGAATCTATGTGTGTATGCTATTAGTAAACATCTGGCATGGCACACTGTTCAGTAGATGACACGGTCTACTCTGGCAATAGTGTTCAATACATTTCACATTCTTATGACAGAGCGACTGGGCCATCAATTTGAATATTAAATTGAGTCAGCCTGGACAAGCAATCTAATGAAAGAAGATCATGGTTGGGCTAATCTTAAAAATGGGGACCAAATAGTTCATTGCTCCTGGGGTTGCCAACCTTCACCCCAACCAAGTTTTTGTAACTGTCTCAGGTTACAAATTGCTAATGGCTGCTTGTGAGGACCAGTATGGGAGTAGGACAGAGAGTGAGGATTGGGGAGGGCCCCTGCAAACTATGAAAAGTAGATTAAAGTTTGTCATCATTGTTCTTTTTTCCTCTCTCTATGGTTAGTGTATCTGTTCTGCATGTCACTTTCCAGGTATGAATCACTGGCCTGCCTCTCTTCAACAGTCACTTCACTTTCCTGTACTTTCATTTTCTCTGCATGGGTCTTTTCTCCAGAATGTACTACTTTTTGTACATCTCATTGAATGAACTCAGTAGTCCTTCTAGGTGACCATACCTTATCCAAGATCTATGTAACACTGGAGGCTCATTCAGGCTGAACATCATCAGTTCCTAGGAAGAAGGAAATGGAAAGACATTGGAAAGGGCTGTAAGGAGGAACTTGTTGGAAGTCTGTTCTTATACCTAGGAAAGAGAACCTCCATTCTTTATTGTGCAAGAGATTTTTGGAGAGATGCAATGTACAAACACACATATGCCTGAGACATCCTCACACATGTACACAGATAGACACACATGCATCCACACACATGTGCACAGACTGTTCACAGACATACACACATCTTCATAGACATGCATACATACACAAACTCATATGCATGTACATACATACACACAATCGCAGACATACATACATTCACATACACACACAAATATGTTTATTCACATAAACCCATATACAGAAACTCATAAAAACATATTCACTGCCCCTAGAGGCATTGCAGATGTGACTGCTATGTCATATGTGCATCAGTAGATGGCAGAGAGGAGAGAGACTATATCTACATTCAGTGTTCTGACCTATGAACATCTGAATGAATAGTAGCCGAACATTCCTCAAAAGAAAGCAAGCTGGATACCAACACAACGTTGGCACCATAGGGTAGCCTGTGATGACTACCAGACCAGTACCAGGCAAAAACCAGATGGGCTCCCAGGACAGAAAACAAGCCAGAAACTAGAAAAACTCTTCCTGGCTGTAGAAGTGGGTGAGATCTTCCTCAGATGGGGTCACAAGAGCAGGAGATATGTCTCTGCCTTTCACATGCTGCAGCACTCAGAAGAGCAGGCCCTGCCCCTTGCCTGGGTAGTATACTTCAGCTGGTCCTGGATGTGGGGGTTGTGGGTGAGCCAGTCCTGAGGGAGTGAGTGAGGGAGAGCCAGCCCTGCCTTATGTCTGCTATGGGGTGGTGTTAGCTAGGGAGAGATTCCCTCCCCTCCCTTTTGCCCTCACCACCATTGGCTGACAGGAGATCTGGCCCAGATAGGGTCACAAGATCAGGAGATCTGTCGCTGCCCATCACATGCTGCAGCACTCAGGAGAGCAGGCCTGCACATTTCCATCACAGAACTGGTCCTGCAAGAGGGAGTTGCAGGTCCAGAACCAGAGCTTTGAGTTGGCCCACCCCAACATCTACCCCATAGATGAACTGCTGGAGTGCAAGAAGAGTCCAGCACAACCCAAAACTACAGGATCTCCATGACACAGGACAGTTGCAGCATATCTGAAAGGAGTCCCAGTGAGGTTTCAGTATTGAGAAAGTAGTAGAAACCAGAAGCCTCGTACCAGACCAAGGTGTCATTTTAATAAACATTTGTAAGCAAAATGTGTGGACAAAAGAGACTATTATGGGACATGCTGAGACACACTGCAGCTTCCACAATGAGATTTTATTTTTTTATGCTGGAACAGATTGCAAGGGTGGAGGGTGGGTCTGAAGGGAGGCAGGAGATGAGAAGGAACAGGGTGCATGTTGTGAAATTCACATAATAAAATTTTTTCGATAAAAAATCATATTCAAAAATAAACACACTTGTAAACAGACATATACATACAAATACATGTCTACACATATGTACAAATATAAACACATATATGCACAGACTTATACACATATGTACATATACACATATACATGCACTCATATACATATGCATACATACACATATATGCAAACACATATATAGCAGACACACACACAGACATATCAAACAGATATTCAAACAGACACATACATTCACACAGACATGTAAGTATATACACAGACATGTGCACATTTACACATGTGGACAAACACATATACAGACAAACACAGAGAAATACAAACACACAGTTCAATACACATACACATCACACACACATAGACACAAACACACAATTATTCACACACACACACCCTCAAACATATACCTGCCAAAATGATACACACATACTCAAACATATATATAAAAATACACACATATATACACATGCACACATACACACCATATACATTATATATACATACATATATACAGACACATATGTACACATACATATACATACATTCAAACACATATGCAGACACATACACACATATATACAAACACACATACACACATATACAAACACACAGACACATGCACACACAAACAGGTGCTCATTCCAGAGAGGGAACACAGGAGAAAACAAAGTAGCAATTGCAGTTAAGTCCAGTGGGAGTAACCAGTAGGATTTTAACAGGTGTATATGTGAGAGATCACTTAAAGGAACAGAGATGACTAAAAAGCAACCCTGTCATCCAAAAAGCCTACTTCAACATTATTTATCCCTTGTTCTCTCAAATTCATGGCCTCTATTTCTATAGTTGTTGTTACATATACAATATATATAAGTGAAACTTGCTCAGTCTATATAATTTGTATGAATATTATTTCAAGGCTAACTACTTGGTATTGACTGTTTAGCTATTGATGGACCCAGACATAGGACTCAGTAACAGATCTAGAAGGCATAAAATATTTTGAAACTAACCCCTTTAAGCCAGAATGCTGGCCCTCTCCAGAAGCAAGCCCTGTATGAGTTATATTTTTCCTTCATGTTTTTCCTCTCTGAGACTCATTTTGGCCTCTGTGTATGAGTCAGACTCCAGTGGCCATTCTACTGACACCTTTACATGTCGAAAGTCACAGCTGTAATCAACCGTTCTTCCCTTTAGACTCTTACCTTTGAAGCTGAACTTGATGTATGTCAATGACAGAATTTAATCTGAACAGTCTTTCGAAGGCTGTAAGTAATGAATCTGGGACTGCCAGTTTATGGAATTTGTGGTTAATCCTCTAGGTGATGTTTTCCTT
This sequence comes from Lophiomys imhausi, assembly GCA_907164525.1. NCBI lineage: Eukaryota > Metazoa > Chordata > Mammalia > Rodentia > Muridae > Lophiomys > Lophiomys imhausi. The sequence continues at coordinate 130,009 of CAJQZJ010033026.1, read as the reverse complement.
GGCATATTTCCATCAGTGTTGTGACTTTGTAACTATTCATTCTTCTGTCCTTATGGGTTTAGTCCAGCCTTGTTATTCCTAATCCTTCATACTCACACCCTCCAGGTACACCTAGTCCTTTCTGTTCCTGTTTACAAATGTCCCCTGACCCAGGTGACACTGTAGTCCATTCATTAGCCTACATGTTTCACTAAACTGTAATAAAGTGCCAGGATTTAAAAGTTAGTGTTCCTCACAAATCAAATAATCACTAGTTAAGAGTTTTAAGACATGTGGGAATTGCCTACTTGGAAAGCTGGGTGGGGACTTTTTTTTTTAACCTCTAAAGGTTAGAAAAATAGTCCTGGGCATTCTCTGCTTTGGTTTTGATAGTATTTGCATATAGGTGCCAGAATTAAGGAACATGAGGGATGGTGTTTTCATGGGAATTCTAACAGTGACTCTGCCAATGTGCAATGTCAGAGGCAGAGACAAGAGTGATGACTCTAATGGTGGAACAAAAAGACTCAGCTTAAAACCAGAAATGAAGGAAAGGGCAAAATGGAGTCTTGCAGAAACCCTCCAAAGACCATGGCCCCATTTAACAGTGATTCTGAAAAGGACATACGTTAAAACCTCTCCTGCTTTCCTGAGCTGAGATATTTATTATATTTGTATGAGAAGAGAAAAAAAAAAGAAAAGAAAAGAACCAGATAAATTCTCCTAAAGTTTTGCTTAATTCTAGAAATACAAATACAGTTCTGTTGTTATTGTCACTTCAGTACCTGCCCCACCCCCAGATTTTGCATATATCCCTTGCAGCAATTATTTGTTTAAAAGTTGCTTTTAAAGGCACTGGGATGTCCCGGTAAAATACACCTTAAGTAGAACTGAGATTTCCTGGGTTGAATTATTGGGGGTTAGATTAGGAGCCCTGTCAGTATACTGACCAGGAAATCTAGGTTTCGTAATGTTAACAGAAGCACTTCAGGTAAAGAGATAGTGTTAAAATGCTATGCCTTCAAGTAAGATGCCCATTTCTCAAGGATATAACCTGTGTAAAGCACTGAGATCTCTAAGGAAAAACCTTCCTTTCTGTTGAAAGAGAACTTTTTATGATGCAAATTTGCAAAAAAAGTCAATCAGCAGACCAGACACTTCCTGGAAGAGGAGTATTGTTTCCTGAGCTTCCAATGGTGATTCTACAAAGCTGCGCTTTAGGAAATGACCCTTCAGCCTCTGTGAATCCTGGTGTCTGGGCTTTAACTAGGTGTCCAGTTGGATGTGACTCACACTTGAGGCAGCCTTTTTCGCCTCAGATTCCTTCAGGAGATCAACTAGACAGACAGTTTGGCTTCCCTTTTTCTGTTAATACTTCCTGTTCTGCAATATAAAGCCTTGAATACTAAATGACTTTTCATATGTGATTAACCAATTTAATAGGTAAAGAAAGTAGAGGATACTGTATTGTATTTTTCCCACCTAATGTGACTTTATCAAACTAAAGTGTAAAACAATCTTACATCTACAGAATTCCAAGGTATGGTGGATCAATATTGATAAACTTAAAAGGATGTAGAGTCATCATGGAGACAAAACACTTGGTACTTCTGGGCAGTCATTGAGATGACAAGACTCATTCTATGTTAATCTAGGTTAATTGAGACCAGGAGAGTCATTCTAAATGTGAGAGTGATGTCCACCACCATTCTAGAGGGTGATGTCCCAGGCATAAAAGTGGAGAAGCCAAACCAAACAGGAATCCTCATCTATTGCTGTTTCCTGACCCAGCGCCTTAGCTCCCATTACCAAGAAGAACCCTTGAATCAAGAGCCAGAATAATTTCTGCTTTCCTTATATTGCTTTTTATAATGTATATTGCCCTAGAAAAACCCAAACTAACTAGTACCCAAGGCTGAGTTCATCTCCATGTAAATTCAGCAATCAATCAATAAAAACAATTCAGCCTAAGTTTAAATTTATCACTGTTTTACTTTCCTCCAATTACCTCAGGGACCCTGAAGGAATAATTGGTTATGGTTTCTACTTGAGCTCAACTGGATTGTAATCACATTTACAAAGTATATTCACAATACCAATGAACTTGAATAAATAAATACTCTTAAACAAATGGATACTTAGAAACCATTATAACATGTATTATGACTTTATTCATACTAGCTTAATCATAATATTTATGTTTGCTTTTAGTAAAATAAATACTAACACCATAAACTGAACTGAAATGTTTCCAGAAACATTTACTAGTGCATGAAAACCAGGGTCTGACTGAAGAAACATAATTTTACCTCTCTCTTTGCCAGGTAGCAAGAAGTTGAACTCCTGAAAGATGCTTTTCTCACAGATTGTGGGTTTAATTTTTTTTATTGGTATAGTTTCTTTTCTTTTAGGTTATTTCTGACTGTATCCATCATTTTCTGTTACATAACAAATTATGGCAAGGCCTTATCTCACAGTCCGTATGAGTCAGGATGGTGGATACACATTCTTTAAGGACTTTGCAGGATGAAATCAAGCTGTTGGCTGGGCCTACTGTATCATCTGGTTTTCAGAGCTCTTTTGTGAATTTGCTTCTTGCAAGCAGGATGTAGTTCCTTATGGTCATAGCACTGATGGCTTTGGAGTCTGGAGTTTCCCGGCAACTCCCCTGTAACTTAGCTTCCTCCACACAGTGGCAGATTGCTTCTTCAAGGTTAGCAGAATAGTCAATGATGAGTCTTCTCCCATCTCTCTAAACCATCCTTTCATATTTACTCACCTTACTCCATGCATATTGAAAATCATCCCTCTTTGGTTGCTTTAAAAATTAATGTAATTGGGAGAATAAAAGACATGTCCACATTGCTTTACCTCTGCTGTCTAACAAAGCTCACAGGGAGACTGATACCATATTATATTCAAGGAGGAGATAATAAACTGTATGGGGCAAAGGGTGGGAATATGGACAGCTGGACAGCTGTTTTGAATCTGCCCATTACACAGTTGAGTGTATCTACAATGGCATCTCATTCTTTAAGCTGGGGCAAAGTAAAACAGTAGAAAGGGACTTAATCTATTCCTTGTTACACTGTGTAATAGGAGACACTGAGTCAAACAAAGCATACTTAAATTAGGTTTGTGAAAGCAGTAATCACAAAAAAATTGCATAATAGGTTTTCCTCAATGGAAAAAAATCAATGTGTAATAGAATCTAGATAGGATTAAATGTACAGAGAGTTTCACAGGCTCAACAGATGATCATGAGACAATGAGATATCCATCTTGGATTGACACTTGCATAGTTTCTAGGTGTAAAATCAGGCAGATGGATTTGATAAATCATGTATTGAGGTCTCTTCTCACACAGCTACCATTTAAATCCAGAATTATTCATCATTATGAACCACAAACAGTAAGCCAGAACAAGGCTGAGGAGCAACATTCAATTCAAATGTGGGTGAGCTCTCCTCAGAGAGCTCAATCCTGTAAGAGGAACTTTGACAATTGTCTGGACAAATTAGCAGCTTTTGTATAATTTTGATATTGCACGGAAGTAACACACAAACCTTGCAATTTCCACTCACACCCCAACTGTGCTAGTTGCCAAAGAGAATCAATCTGTTCTTGTATTAAATCTATACATTGATTAACTATCATAAGACTTCCTTTGAGATGAGAATTCATAGAGGCCTGAGTATCCAATGCCTGTGCCACAGTGGCTGAGATGTTATTCAGGGCATTGGCAGTCTGTATAGAACTAGACAAGGCGATAGCTGAGGCAGTAGCTCCCACAGCAGCAACAGTGATAGCAGTAACAATAGCTGCAGTGATGCCAAAATCTCTTTTAAATCTGAATAGCATCATGGTATTAGGAGCCTCTACAGGAACTGGTACATATCGAGGCATTCTAGTCACCACAGCCACAGGAAAGGCTGTGGCATTCCAGCATAGGGCATAAAAACATGTGCCTGGAGTGCATACTAACTTTTCTTCACCTAAGGATGCACTCCCATTACTTACAATCCACAGAAAAGGAGGCCAGAGACATACTGGCGAAGCTGAAAAGTTCTTGTTGTGGTAAGAATGAAATAAAGAATTCCAAGTACCAGAGCCACTACCGCTAGAGAAATCCAATCTGGTAGCAGACCCTAGGGAAAAATTACCTCTTTGACAAATTCCTCCTCCAAGCATAATGACAGGTCCCAAGTCCATGCAACTTCCATTTACTCCACACAAAAGCCACAAATCAAAAGGATTGGTGGCAGTCTGCTGAGGATCCCTAGTAGATATATCAAGCATTCCTGTACAAGACTTATTCACTATATTACTAATCATGGGGCTAAAGGAAAAATGATCTTGTTGAACCCAAACTGCTCTGCGCTCCTGACATACTCACTGCTACTATCACCAGGATCCTTAGGAAGGTCTTCATGATGAATCTTCCTCACAAGGCGTTCAGGCACCCACACTGGATCTTGTTGATTCTGAGGAAAAACACAAACAGACCCTCTCGCCCATGTTAGCATGGGGTCAGGCCCGCCAAGAGCCTGTCAAAATATCCTTCCACTTCACCATGCTTTTAGGTGAACCATGTGAATCCTGATGTCTGTCCGCTGCTGAGCGGCCTTGAGCATCCAAATTGAAAAAGTTTAAAGTAAGTAAGACTAAAGACATTCTTTCCTTGGGGGTACGGCCTTGGCTTATTCCCCCTTTTTGTTTTTGCAAGCATTCTTTCAAGGTGCGATGAGCACGCTCCACAATTCCTTGTCCTTGAGGATTGTATGGTAATCCATGATTAAGCTGTACCTCCATCTGGTTGCAGAAGGAGACAAAGGACTGAGCTGTATAGGCTGGTCCATTGTCCGTTTTTAGCTGCTGTGGTTTTCCCCATGCAGCCCAGGCTTCTAAGCAATGTCCTATGACATTGCGAGCCTTTTCTCCACTCTTAGGTGTAGCATGTATGATACCGGAGCAGGTATCTACAGATACATGAATATATTTTAAGGTTCCAAACTCTGAAATGTAGGTAACGTCCATTTGCCAGATTTTGAGTGGCAACAGCCCTCTAGGGTTCACTCCCACACTGGGAGGATGATGATGAATCACACACTGAGGACAGTCCAAAACTACTTGTCTAGCATCTGCTCTAGACAAATGAAATTTCTGCTGTAGAGTTTTTGCATTTACATGAAATAATTGGTGAAACTGTCTGGCTTGATCCAGGAATGAGCTCCAAAAAATGCATTCCATCCTGGTCCATTGATCAACTTTATCATTACCTTCACTTAATGGTCCAGGTAATCCTGTATGTGCTCTGATATGTTGAATATAAAAACACCTTTTTCTCTGCCAGATTAAAACTTGTAACTCTTGTAATAAGGCACATACAGTACTACTATTCTTAATAGGACCTGCTAATTCTAATACTTTCACTGCGTTGACCACATAAACTGAATCTGAAATCAAATTGAATGCAAATTGACATTTTTTAAACACCTCAATTACTATTTTCAACTCTACTATTTGGGGGGAGCCCGGTTGAAATTGACATAACACGGGCTCTTGTCTTTCTATCAAATAGGCTCCACAGCCTGTCTTTGAGCCATCAGTAAACACATTTGGTGATCCTTGAAGTGGTACTGCTGAAGTAACCTTAGGGAATATCACTGGGTGCTCCTTAAAAAATGATAGCAATGGATGTCTAGGGTAATGGTTATCAATCACTCCTTCAAAGCTACATTGCAATATTGCCCAGTCATCTACAGTGCCACACAAAATCTTAATTTGATAACTGGAATAAGGCACTATTATACTGGCAGGAGCAACTCCAAAAGACTGCAAGCATTGTTGGATACCATTCAAGGCTAAAGCAGTAAGTGCAGTAGGATAATATTCTATTCTGTTCTTACTTGTGTCCACATCCCCGGGCAAAAAGATCTCCCTACTTTCAGGGACTGAACTGGCTGCTCTGTCTGAGCGGCTTCTGGATATGGGGGAGGAGTTGAAGGTGCCATGGCAACGGCTTTGTTTACACCAGCTGCCGCCAGCATGGCTGAAGGCACTGTAACAACAACTCCGCCCACTCCAACTGCCGCTGACGTGTCAGACGCCATGGCAACAGCTCCTCCCACACTGACTGCCGCCGATACGCCCTTCTGTTTTACTTTTTTCTTTTCCTTTTTTCTAATAACAGTCCTCTCCAACTGTTCTATTAGAGCGTGTAGCTCTCCTTCAGAATCTGTGCTCTCTGAGTCCTCTAAATCTCTAAAATCTCTAAAATTTCTAAGATCGGGATAGAGAGGAACTTTCTTTTTGTCCTCCTTTTCACTGTCTGCCTGCTCAAATTTTTCGCCTTTGTTACTCTCCTTTTCACTGTCTGCCTGCTCAGATCTCTCCCCTTGTAGCAGTTCCAAAGCTGATTCTCCCTCTTTGATTGCATTACAACACCTCTGATCTTCTAAACAACTCCTCACCATTTTCCAAATCGGTCTTACTCCATGCTTCAGAGTCCCCTGCTCCCAAGCAAAATCCAAGTCCCTGCCTAATTTGTCCCAGCAGGATACTGTAAGATTCCCGGACACCGCAAACCACGGAGCCACAGAATCGCATTCATTCAGAAATCTCTCTAAGGTAGACTTCTTAATCTTCAAATTCCTAGCTAAAAGTAGCTCCTGAAGAGCCAGAAAAATTGGATGTGACTGAGACAATCCCATGTTTAAAAATTTTACTTTAGGTTCGCAACTTCCTGCGAAACTTTACCTTTTGTTCACAACTGCCTGCGAAACTTAACCCTTTGTTCGCAACTGCCTGCGAAACTTAACCCTTTGTTCGCAACTGCCTGCAAAACTTAACCCTTTGTTTGCTATTTCTGCAAAACTTAACTGCTTGTTCACTATCTCCGCGAAACTTTACCTTGTGTTCGCTATTTCCGTGAAACTTTATTGTCCTGATTTATCCCAGGAACTTACCAAGCGCTTCCCCTGACTGCAGGAGTTCTGAGTCTTTTCTGGTTCCCCGTACGGGCCACCACTTTGTCGCGTCCCCCCTTGTCCAGCAAGGAATGACGCAACTCGCAAAAGCTCTTCTCCTGCAGTTTATTCAGGTCCCTTGAAAACAGTCTTCCGAATAATGGGGCAGACCCAACCCACAGGCTAAATACTAATTAAACAGCCAGTCAAGTAAAGCCAAGTGGTGCTATCTTAGAGGTCTACGTATGCGGAAGCAAGCCAGATCAGCAGTCTTTGCCAAATATGAACTTATCATAAAGAGCACTCACCGTCGGGCTGGTGGAAGGTGGAGACCAGCGCCATCTTTAGGGCACGGCACTTCACAGCTCTCTACACAGTAGGATGGGCACACAGTATTATATAGAGAGGGGATGCTATACATGCCAAAAGTAAGAGAGACAGGCTGGGAAAATGGCTCAGAGGGTGAAGTGCTTATTCACAAATGTAAGGACTTCAGTTTGCATACCTAGCACTGATATAAATGCTAGGGGGGCCCTGGTTACTCACCTGTAGTTCCTATGGTGAAGGCAGAGACAGAAGAACTCTGGATCAAGGGGGATGGATAGCTAGAAGAGTTGAATCATAGCACTCTGGGTTGATAAGAGGCACCCTATCTTAATATATCAGGTGGAGTTTTATACAGGAAGACCTATGATGTCAAACTCTCACCTCTACTTGCACTAATATATATTCACCCACACCTGTACACACATGATGCCCACCCCAGGAATGAATGAACACATTCAAAAAGAAACTAAGAAAGAGAATAAGACAGAGTTCAAATTTTCATCTGTGTTTCAGAGGGAGAAAGAAAACAACATACAAAATCATACATAAAAAGCGATCATTGAAATTTAAGTTTGTTATTGACTATACAGCCATAACTGACACCTATGTAAATTGGGCTTCTAAAATTTCTTTCCATACACTATGCCATATTCTTCAGGGAAAAAAAATGCATGGGGCTGATAACAGTGTGGTATCTGTTCAAACCCCCACAGTTAGTCAGACAGAACGGGGACCTAACTACCAACACAATTACCATGTTCTTTTCTCCAATGCAAGCATCACAGATTATCTCCTAAAAGGAACTAGAAAAAAAAGAGAGAACAGGAAAAACCATGTGCTTAGTTTTAGTGAGAGCAGAGCATGAATTCCATAGTGCAGAACACACTCCCAACTGTTTGGTATCTATTGATTGATACCTGAGGATGCGGCTTGCACTGGATGAAAGGCTATGTCTGTCTGGGAGTAAAGGTTATGCGGACTTCACTGCTAAACAGAAAGAACAGAAGTGTTCAGAGGTGACCCAGAGCACTACAGTTTAGAGGAGAGCTGAGGAGGTGAGGAGGGGAGTCAAGTCTGAAGTTGCAGCTAGGAACAAAGTGAAGAATATGAAGCCCAAGGGGTGATTCAAGACAGAATGAGACATTCACATCCCATCAACACACGCAGTTACAGGGTCAGATCAGCCCTGGAGAAAAGATCAGGTGCAAGGCTCAGAAATCAGGGTATAGAGGTGAATCTTACCAGTCTTATAGTCTCTGTCCAGAGAAAGCATGTGTAGCCAATAAGGAAGCTTAAACAGAGAATGGAGTTCAGGCCATAACTAGAAGCTTCTTTAGACTGATAGTCTTCTGACTTAGAGCTGTATCATCATAACCCCTTTGGAAAGTAATTCCTCTTTGTTTGTTTGTGGATTTTTGGAGACAGAGGTTTTTTTAAATTAATTTATTCACTTTAAATCCAGATCTCAGGCCCCTCCCTCCTCTCCACCTATTCCCACCCTTCCACCCTCTTTCTCATTTTCTTCCTCCCCTTCTCCTCAGAAAAAGGGCCCCCCCCCCAACAACCCATGGTGACTCCTCAGTTCACATCAGGACTGAGTATCTTCTTCCACTGAGGCCAGCCAGGGTAGCCCATCTAAGATAAGGTGATCCACAAACAGGCAATAGAGTCCATGTTAGGGAAAGTCTCTGCTTCATATGTTAGGGTATTTACATGAAGACCAAGCTGCCTATCAGCTACATATGTTTAGGGGGCCTAGGTCCTGACCATACATGATTTTTGGTGGGTGGTTCAGTCTCTGTTCGCCCTCTAGGGTTCTAGATTACTTGACTCTTGATCTTCTTATGGAGTTCTTGTCCCCTCCAGATCCTTCTATTCTTCCTCCCAGTCTTCTATATAAACTCCCCAAGCTCCACCTAATGTTTGGCTATGTTTCTCAGCATCTGTTTCAATCCACTGCTGGATGGGGCCTCCCAGATCATAGTTATGCTAACTATCTGTCTGCAAGTATAACAGAGTATCATTAATAGTGTCAGAAATTGGCTTTCTCCCATAGAGTGGGTCTCAAGTTGTGCCAGTTATTGGTTGGCCATTCCCTTAATTACTGTGGAGGCAGGGTTTCTAAGTTTAACAGCATTGGTTGTACTGGCTCACTCTTATAGACTAGGCTGGCCTCAAACTCACAGAGAATACCTGCTTCTGCCTCCCATTTGCTGGGACTAAAAGCATGTGCACTATGCCCAGTGTTAAAATAATTCCTATGCAAAAATCGGATATATTACTGGAAGAAGGAGAGGTGATTGTATTTGTATGGGGACAGAGTTGCAATTGAGACACAAGCCACCCAGAAGGATCCTAAGCCCTTTGTCTTCCCTGAGTAACTTTCCTGATTAGCAAAGCTTGCATGCTTTCAAAACTGTCTCCTTAATAAGCCATCTTCAAAGAATTAGTCCAAGATGAAATCAGATACCCAGAAAGCTTATAGTTGAACTAACTTTATTACATTGGTTTCTATTGTGTCACTGAAGAATTGCTTAATATATTCTGATTTTTAATCAAAGATCAGTGTAAGAAATACATCAGAAATATTTCTTTATCTGTATAGAATTATAATTGAAAATATTATCCATTTCCTCCAAAATTTCCATGAAAATATTTTATGGAAAAATAAGATTTGAAAGATGTCTGGGTCTCATTTCTTACAGTTTTTTAATGGAAATATGATCTGATGTATTCTAGGTCACTAATTATTTTTTAAATGACATATTCTATATAACTTCGTAGTATGTATATTATAAGGAGGAGCTTCAGGAAGAAGTACAAGGAGTTTGAATGTAGTATTAAAAACTGTGTACTTCATAGTAGAGCCTTCTAGAAAGAACAGAAGAATCCAAAAAGTGAACTTTTGCCAAAAAGAATTCACTTGTGTGTTAAGTGTAACTCAGAGACAGAGAGAGAGAGAGAGAGAGAGAGAGAGAGAAAGAGAAATAGAGAGAGAATATGTGTGTGATTGCTTCTTTGATATTCAGAGCAATTTGCAGTGTCTTGGGGAGGGTACATGTTGGCTTTCCTGATCAGATAGGAAGGTGTCCAGGAACCATACAGTTCTTTTAGGTGGGACAGTGCCCTAAGAGAAGGGTATCCTAAGACATGGGAGCTCAAGAACCACACAGCTCTGAGAGGTGGCCTCCTCAGAAGAGGCCTTGCAGGTCATGGATAGGGGTTGGCTCCCCAATCCCAGCTGAGCCAAGGAACCTTCGCCCCTGAGCCCTGATTCTTCTCCAGCCATTGTATCTCACAGCAGAAGGTTTCCCCAACCCTAGCTGAGTTGAGGAGTCTTGGCGCCTGAGTCCCCCACTCCTTCTTTGATCCTTCTCTTCCGGGCCTCTTATCTTCTTTCAATGAGAAAGTTACACCAGGCAGCAAATCTCTTAAAAGAGATATATTGGAGGGATGGATACAGGAGAGGAGGGAGGAATCTAGATGTAGTTTCCTCTGCTCTCCTGAGAAGACAGCAGAGAGATGGGCAAACACAGCCATTATATAGGATTTTTGAGGAGGCAGAGCTTTCTAGGCTGGAGATTAACAGAGTGAGGATTGGTGGGATTTCAAGTCCTGAACTTGAGGGAGCTTAGGGATTTGTGGGGTTTGTTCAGATTTTTCACCTAAAATTAGCATAAATCTGAGAGGGGTCTTACCTGGGGATTGAAGATGGCCTTTGTGACAGAGAGGTGTTGGGGAAGGGCCTATTAACTCATGCCTTAGGGGGTTTACACAAACTTGAACTCTAAGATAAAACAACTTCCCTGTCTGTCATTTCTTAGTTTTGGAAGCTGCTAGCTCTGTATATTCAGATATATTCCTGTATATTCAGATATATTTATCCTTCTTAGGTCTCTGATATGGTTGAAGACTAGATAGTTATAGTCTCACAGTTAAGTTCTAAGTTGTTTAGGAGTTAGAAGAATGTTCTAAGTCTAAGAAGATGTTTTTAGGTTGGTAATGCAAATTAGGATGGAAACTGAGTTAGGAATAGAAATTTAAATTCATCAAAATAGATGGATAATGGAATATATTACTAGTTGCCAAATATATATGGACTGGACATTGAGAATGTATTTTATAACATATAATTTTTGTAATTGTTTCCTAATTTAGTCCAAGCCTTTCATTGGACTAAAGGGGGGAGATGTTGGAGGGAAAAAAGATATATCTTAAAAAAAAGAAAAAGAAGAAAGAAAAGAAAAAGAGGAGACATGAACTGGATGATCGAGAAGGAGTTGGGAGAGAAGTGAAGGGAGAAATATGACCAAAATACACTGTATATATGCATGAAAATTTCAAAGAAATAATAAAAATATATTTAAAAACATAAAAAACCCAATTCTCCTTAACTAAACTATTAAGTTATACTAAGGGGTCAGATCCCCAATCCTCATTCCCTCCTGGCATTGCCAGACCATGTAAAGCTCCCTGACTTGGGAGAATTGCTAGTTTATACATTGTTGCCACAGAGGTGGCTATGGGACTTATAGACCAGCTCCCTCCCCCTGAGTTCCCTGTCAGCAGATTCCATAACTGAAGACTCGGGATCTGTTGACTCTAGCTTCCCAGTTTTATTTTTTTTTCTAGGAGCATGATCTTAGGTCTCAGAGATGTGGAGATCTAGCTTGAGTAGCTATGGAGTCATGAGGTGTCCTGAGGTGTTGCTATCAAGAGATGTAAAGGGGCCAGTGTTGAACCCCCGAGGGGGCTCCCCGAAACCTGACACCCAGAGACCACCAAAGTCCCAGATTCATTGCAATATACAAGAGGTTTACTTAGGCTGACGCGCCTGGGGTCTACTACCTCCATAGAGTAGTGAACGCTGTAAAATGATTTTCAGGCCTTTTAAGTACACAAGTGGCTACAAAAAAGGTGGGGGCACAAAGGAATAGTTTTTTTTTAGCCCACCAGGTGACAGCCAGCCACAGGTGGGGATTAAGGAACAAAGTGTATGTTAAGTTAGGTGGTGATGCAAGTGGGGAGTGAAAAATGAGGGATCAGAGGGGAGTGAAAACCAACCAGCCAGCTATGCAAGTTTTGATATATTCTAGGACTGAGTTCTGTGGAATGTCTCCTGAAGAAGTCAGGTAAGGGTCTCATGAAGGAGGAGAAGGCCATGTATTCATTAATTTTTACAGTCTTACACCAGCAGAACAGCCTGCAGAACCAAGAACCCCTTTCAAGGACCACAGAGAATGACACCCAGGGGAGCTGCAGAGCTGGAGAGGGGTTACCCAGGGAAAAATGTAGGGGTACGGGGGAGCCCAGGGGCAAAACTTGAAGCAGCAGGGGCTGGCTGCTGGAGATCCTCAGGTGGGGGCCTTGTTCTGCAAAATATATAAAGTTTACAAAGTATACAAAGTTAATAAACGGAGTCTGTGGCAGGGAAGACTTTCTTGGACACTTGAGTCTTGTGAATACCCTACAGTGTGTGAGTGTAGATGAAGAAAAGATTAAAAATATGACTGGAATAGAAAGTCTACATAATGTGGTAATGACAACTAAGAGGGCCAGGAACTGATACCTCTGACACAACTGGGCTTTTGTTATTTAAAGGCAAGTAAATAGGAGCCAAAGGTTTCCAGGTTGACCTGTCCTCTTGCCCATACCCACTCTGTCGCTCTTTTCCTTCTAGTTCCATTGACCTGTTGTGGGAGTTACTTTCTTGTTGCTACAATTAAATATCACAACCAAAAGCAACTTAAGAAGAGAAAAAGATTATTTAGCCTTCCTTTCAAGAGGGACAGAAAGGCATGGCATGGAGGCAGGATCAGAAAGTTGACTTGCCAGATTTTGTCCCCACACAGGAAGCAGAGACAAAGTAGGAAGTGAGATAAAACTATATAATTCCTCAACACCCACCCCCCAGTGAAACACTTCCTCCAAAAGGCACTACCTCCTAAAAGTTCCACAACCTCACAAACAGCACCATCAGAGGAGGCCCAAGGGTACAAACACATGGGCCCATGAGAGACATATTGCATCCAAATATCCATACCATACCTCCCCAGTTCCCAGCTTATGCTTAGGGTTCCTGGTAGAGAGAGAGGCAAAAATAAATACATACTCACTAGCAAATTCTAAAACTCCCTCACCCTTGTATGGCAATTATGCTACTTTGTTTATAAGGGAGTGATTTCTTTCCCTTGCCTGTCACTGCCTAAGAGAATTCCTGACCTTCTAATTACTGTTTCTATTTACTTAATGTATAATCATCATTAGATTAACTTTCTGTCACACACTGTGTAATTCAAATTTCAAATTGATAAGATGTAGTTTTAGCTATCTTAACACTGGCAAAAAAGGTGAATTGTCACTCTTTTAAAGGTAACATATGTGACAGTTTTCATAAAAATTATAAATCTTACTTTGAGTTGTGTTGTCTAATCAAACCTCACAGTAATTCTGTGGATGAAACCATGTATAATGTAGTTCAAAATATCTAAGCAACTTCCAGAGTCTTTCCTGGGAGCTGGCTGCAACCTATTGCTTAAAGATAGATTATGATCTTTTCTGGAGCAATTTCCTGGAGACCTTGTTTGTTTTGCTTTGTTTTGTTTTGTTTTTTCTTTCTCTTGAATGTGAATTCTATCATACTTCAGTGAAGACTTGAAGAAAGTACCAAAGTATGTAATCTGACCTGGCCTCCCTGGCATTTTGTGTGCTGACAAATAGGACTGGTGTATTTACAAACATAACCAGCTTGCACTGTTGTCTGAAACATTCCCCACTCTCTTCCCATCAAATAATATCAATAGTCTTCAAACAGATATGTCCAATATGCCGTGTGCTTTTAAATTAAAACTAGGGTGTGTTCCTCAAAGGGATTTTTGGCATCTGAAGTTAATCATGTGGTTTTCAGCTAGGCTTTGTTTCTGAGGTACATCTTGTTAACAGATTTCCTAACAGCGAACACATAGCACATCCTCTAACCTCTTATTTGATCATGGTGTATTATTTTCTTATTCATGTATTAGTTTCTGATAGAGTGTTTTATCTTGTGTTGTTATAAAAGGGATATCAGTCTATAATTCCCTTTCTTCAATATGTATCAGGCTAGATATTAATATATTAAAGGGGAACTTGGGCACAGCTACCTTGGCAGAGAACTTCATAGGCACAAAGCCCTGAGATTTGGTACCCGGTATAGAATTTGGTCCCAGGTATGGTGCTGCACACCTGTAATTCTAGCATTCTAGAGGTAAAAATCAGGAGGATGATACGTTCAAAGTCATCTGCAGTTACTTGGCAAGTCAGAGACTAGCCTTGGGTATGTGAGACACTGTGTTAAAGCTCCCCCACCCCAAAATAAAAGAGAAAGAAACAGAAAGAGGGGAAGGAAGGAAGGAAAAGAAGAAGAAAAGGAAAGGAAGGAAGGGGAGGAAAGAAAAAAGAAAGGAAGGAAGGAAGAAAGAGAGAGAGATAAAGAAAGAAAGAGAGAGAGAGAAAGAAAGAAAGGATAAGCGCTTTGACATTTTCCCCCACTTTCTAAGCTCTGAAAAAAGTTAAATGTCCTTGAGAGTACTCAGGAGTGGGTCCAGTTTTCCCATGATGCCCAAGGCCTGAGTCTTTTCATTGCTTCTCAATAGCATCCTGCTTCCTGTGTGCACATTGATGATGAACATGTTCATTTCTACTGTCTGCAAATCAGTCACTAATTGACTTAAAAATATGATTCTTTTAGTGTTTATTTCCCCACCCTTCCTCTTTTATTTTGTATCTCTTTGCCTCATTTCTTTCTTGGGTCAATGACTAAGCAAGAATTGTCTGCTTGTTAATTTAGGTTCAGAATTTTAGTTTATTAAATTGTAACTATTTATTGTTTTTCTGTTTTGCCTCAGCAAAATTTTGCTGTTTATTTAATTTATTTTCTATGTTTTAAACTTTTTCTCTTGTTGTTAATATCTTAGTTGGGTGCTTAACTCACTGGTATTGCTTTTACATGAACTTGAATTTGTTTTATTTATGCTAATTTATGATTTTCTCTAATTATATGAACCTGTGTCATCAATTTTTGTGCACCATATTTTCTTATTACTCAAATTCAGAAACATCTATAATTTGAATTTTTACTTTTTTTTACTTGTACCTTATGGTTATTATTGTTTGAATTTTCAGTTTGAAGGACTGTTTACATTTTTGCATTTTTGTTATCTTTCAGTTCTACTTTGTTGTGCTCAGCATTCATTTCTACTTTTTTCAGAACTTCTCATACTCTCATTAAGACCTACGTAGGATTTTAAAGTCCCTCTGAGACAGGACTGTGTTCGTTATCAAGATGGACAGTGAACTGGCATAGCAGTAAAACTGTGTTATTGACTATGTCATTCGGATCCTCTGTATCCTATTTTTTAATCATTTGATTTCTTCTGTGCTGAAAGTTTATGTAAATTTGATCTTTTATTAATGTATTTTTAATCTTTACATCCTGGTATATCCTATACTTTTTGTTTTATAAATAAAATTGCTATCATTTTACTTATGGATATTCATAATTGTTTTAGAATCAGTCTAAATAGTAGATGTGTGCCCTTAAGAATATTGTTGAATTTCATAGGCCCTTTATTTTTGTTTTTCTCCCTTTTAAATTTTTAAATCTTTTTTTTTTTGGGGGGGGGGATGTGGAAATAAAGTGCCTCAAGCAGCACAGGCTGGTCTTGAACTCGCTATGTAGATGAGGATAGCCTTGAACTTCGGATCCTTCTGTTTCCACCTTCCTACTACTGGGATCACAGGTAGCTGCTAACAACTCCAGCTTGAGTTTGGTGTGAATTCAAAATAATCAACATCACATCTTTATTGTTGTTTCCATTTCCATAATATATATTTGACCTTCATTTTAAAATGACCTATATTTTACGGATTGATTTTAGTTGTATCTTCAGTTTACAGATTTTACTCAGCCTTTCCCTGATAGCTAATTTGAAAATAATTTTTATCTTAATAGGTAGCATCCTTTTCACATGGTTTAAAAACTTCAAGTTAAAAAATGCAAAATAATTATATCTAAAATATCTATTAGAATTATTAAATATGTTCAACTATTATGGATTTAAAAACTAAATTGGACTTCCTTAATTGGACAAACCTAACTGAGGTTGATGAAACCCCTTACAGCTTAGTACATAGGAATTCTCATGAGTTTGTCTGCCTGTGACTCTGTGAATCTCAATATGCACCTTTGGACTGTTCTCCGCAACTCCAGCCAAGTACTAGGAACTACCTGTTATGTGTACAGCTGTCCCTAGTCTCCCTGGTTCTGCCATTTGCACACACACAGCCCTAGTGCTCTGGGAGTGTAATAGGAACTCAGGAAATAGTTGCTGAACTAATTAATATGCATATAATTCAGAAGA
This sequence comes from Lophiomys imhausi, assembly GCA_907164525.1. Lineage (NCBI taxonomy): Eukaryota > Metazoa > Chordata > Mammalia > Rodentia > Muridae > Lophiomys > Lophiomys imhausi. The sequence goes on along the minus strand of CAJQZJ010033026.1, from coordinate 113,334 downwards.
AAGAGCCTCTTGAAAGCAAATCCTTTTAAATTATGTGAGTTCATTGTTCCATTCACCTGTGAAATAGAAGTCAGAAATCTTTTATCTTTCTTTTAGCTCAGGAGACATCTTAATTGTTTCAGTGCATCTGCATTTTTGTCTACCACAGTTTCTAAAAGCAAACACTTAGTGTCCAGCTATGAACCCAGGTGTGTTTACCTACACATCCTGTTCTATCCTTAGCCAAGACCACATCTCAGCTAAAAATATTTACACCATTGCCCACAATCTTCACTCAGCAAATTCCCATCTCACCTCAGATCCTGCTGCCAACCCTGGTAGTTTTACCAATGTAATTGCTGTTTTTTTTTTTTTTTAAGTTGAGAATATTTATTGGGACTATCAAAGTATTCAGAATTCTTTCTTGGAGGAGAGATATTGGAACTAGTGTGATTTCTGCCTATATCACATGTGTAACTGGAAAGTGACTTCTGTTAAATGAAGATTATCTTATAATGCTATGTGTGCCCTCTCCAATGCACAGAGACTCCAGACTTTAATATCCAGAATAAGATTATATTTTTGTTGTCAAATGATAAGAATTTCACTTGAACTTATTAATATGCTGTTTGGAGTTTAAATTTGAGGGGCAATTCTTAAATAACACATACATTGAAATTGTTAACAAATATTATTCTAATAAACTAGACTAGATCAGCAAACGAAACAATAGTGTTTGTACAATGTCTGTACATTCTACTATGTATCTTTTTTTTATATACTTTATTTTTTTTCTTCAAGTTACATCTCAGTAACAAACCCCTCCCTATTCCCCC
>CAJQZJ010033026.1:92771-112119 GCA_907164525.1 Lophiomys imhausi | reverse complement strand
TAGGGTACCCCTTTCTCCACACCCTCGCCAGCATGCGCTATCATTTGCTGTTTTTAATGAACCCTACACATTAGAAATATCTACTGGCTCCTCTGAGAAGCAATGGAGTCACTGCAGCTCCTGGCATGCTTTCTCCCAGCCCTTGGTATTCCCCTTTTATTTCCAGAGAGGCATATTGAGGTTTTAACTTTTATTTTTGGATCATTAATTTCACTAAGTCATCAGAGAGCAGGATACTTAAAGGTTCCTCAACAATTTAGTTGACGGGGGACTCTTAAAGGGCTTCAGCGGAGGCTTCCTGCTCGGAGCCGAAGGTTTCATTAGAAATAGTCAGCCCTGTCCATGGAAGAGTTATGAGTAGGCATTTGAACCAGGAATGACAGAAAATGACACAAGAACTCTCACAAATGCACAGGTGAAAACATCCACCTTCCCAATTACCTTGACCTTTATCTGCAATGAACCTGAATTAAGGAAGGTAAAATGTCCCCCAGTAGAGTGCATCAGAATGCAGTGGGGTGTGCTGGCTGGTTTCTTGCAACTCTGCACAAACCTTAGACATACCTGAGAAGATAGAACCTAAACTGAAAAATTGCTTCCATCAAACTGACAGGTCTGACAGCAGTCATATGAGGGCCAAAAGCCTCCTCATACACTGGGGGCCTACAAGGCAATACCACCAGTGAAAAGTGTCTCATTGCCAGGGAGAGAAAACTTAAAAAACACACAAACAAACAAACAAAGACTCTATGTCCATGTTCCCTTTGGTGCATTGGTTGTACTATAGATATCCTGTACTAAATGGTTAAAATCCGACTTTAAGTGAATAGATGCCATGTGCATCCTTCTGAGTCTGGGTTAGCTCACTCAGGATGAGCTTCTCTAGTTCCATCCATTTGGCTGTAAATTGCATAATTTTCATTGTTTCTGATAGCTGAGTAGTATTCCATTGTGTAGATGTCACAGTTTTTTTAATCCATTCTTCAATTGAGGGACATCTGGGTTGTTTCCAGTTTCTAGCTATTACAAATAAGGCTGCTATGAACATAGATGAGGAAACTTCCTTGTGATTCGGTGAGGAGTCATTTGGATGTAGACCCAGAAGTGGTATAGCTGGGTCCCAAGGCAGAGCTATTCCAAGTTTTATAAGATATGGCCAAACTAACCTCCATAGTGGTTGCACAAGCCTGCACTCCCACCAGCAATGTAGGAGGGTTCCCCTTTCTCCACACCCTCGCCAGCATGTGCTGTCATTTGAAATTTTGATCTTAGCCATTCTGACAGGTGTGAGATGGAATCTTAGAGTTGTCTTGAGTTGCATTTCTCTGATGATTAAGGATGCTGAGCATTTCTTCAAGTGTCTCTCAGCCTTTAGGGAATACTCCTTTGTTAATTCTCTGTTTAGCTCTGGTCCTCATTTCTTAATTGGATTATTTGGTTTCTTGGCATTTAATTTCTTGGGTTCTTTGTAAATTTTGGATATTAGCCCTTTGTCAGATGTGGATGGTGAAGATTTTTTCCCAATCTGTAATCTGCTCTTTTGTTCGAATGACAGTGTCTTTTGCCTTACAGAAGCTTTTCACTTTCATGAGGTCCCATTTATTGATTGTTGGTCTTAGGTCCTGAGCTATTGGTGTTCTGTTCAGGAAGTTGTCATCTGTGCCAGTGATTTTGAGGGTTTTTCCCACTTTCTCTTCTAGTAGATTTAGTGTGACCGGGCTTATGATAAGGTCTTTGATCCACTTGGACTTAACTTTGTGCAAGGTGATAAGTATGGGTCTAATTTCATTCTTTTACAAGTGGGCATCCAGTTGGAGCAGCACCATTTGTGGAAGATGCTATCCTTTTCCCATTGTGCGGTTTTGGCTTCTTTGTCAAAAATTAGGTGGCCGTAGGTGTATGGGTCCATTTCTGGGTCCTCAATTTGATTCCATTGATCTACTGGTCTGTTTCTATACCAATATCATGTTGTTTTTACTACTATTGCTCTGTAGTACAGCTTGAAATCTGGGATGGTTATACTGCCAGATATTTTTTTATTGTACAGGATTGATTTAGCTATTATGGGTTACTTGTTCTTCCATATGAAATTGAGAATAGCTTTTCCAGGTGTATGAAGAATTGTGTTGGTATTTTGATTGGAATTGCATTGAATCTATATATTGATTTTGGTAGGATGGCCATTTTTATTATGTTGATCCTACCTATCCATGAGCATGGGAGATCTTTCCATCTTCTAAAGGACTTTTCAATTTCTTTCTTCAAGGGCTTGAAGTTCTTGTTATACATGTCCTTTACTTGCTTGGTTAGAGTTACCCCCAGGTATTTTATATTGTTTGTGGCTATTGTGAAGGGAGTTGTTTCCCTTATTTCTTTCTCAGCCCATTTGTTTTTTGTATAAAGAAGGACTTCTGATTTTTTTTGAATTAATTTTGTATCCAGCCACCTTGCTAAAGGTGTTTTCAGCTGTAAGAGTTCTCTGGTGGAATTTTTGGGGTCGCTTATGTATACTATCACATCATCTGCAAATAGGGATAATTTGATTCTTCGTTTCCAATTTGTATCCCCTTGATCTCCTTTAGTTGTCTTATTGCTCTAGCAAGAACTTCAAGTACTATATTGAAGAGATAAGGCAAAAGTGGACATCGCCCCCCCCCCTTGTACATGAGTTTAGAGGAAATGCTTCAAGTTTCTCTCCATTTAATTTGATGTTGGCCACTGGCTTGCTGTATATTACCTTTATTATTTCTAAGTACAGTCCTTGTATGCCCGTTCTCTCCAGAACTTTTAGCATGAAGGGATGTTGGATTTTGTCAAATGATTTTTCTGCATCTAGTGAGATTATCATGTGTTTTTTTTCTTTCATCTTGTTTATATGGTGAATCACATTGATAGACTTTCATATGTTGAACCATCCCTGCATTCCTGGGATGAAGCCTACTTGATCATAATGTATGATACTTTTGATGTGTTCTTGAATTTGTTTTGCTAGTATTTTAATAAGTATTTTTGTATCAATGTTCATGAGGGAGATAGGTATGAAGTTCTCTTTCTTGGGTCTTTGAGTGGTTTAGGAATCAGGGTGACTGTGGCCTCATAGAATGAGCTTGGCAGTGTGCTTTCTGATTCTATTTGGTGAAGAGTTTGAAGAGTATTGGTGTTAGCTCTTCTTTGAATGTTTGGTAGAACTCTGTGCTAAAACCAACTGGTCCTGGGCTTTTTTGATTGGGAGATTTTTAATGACTGTTTCTAGTTCCTTAGTGGTTATAGGACTGTTTAATCTGTTAACCTGATCTTGATTTAGCTTTGGTAGGTGGAATCTATCAAGAAAACTGTCCTTTTCGCTTAGGCTTTCAAATTTGGTGGAGTGTAGATTTTTAAAGAAGGACCCAAATATCTCTGGATTTCCTCAATGTCTGTTGTTATTTCTCCCTTTTCATTTCTGATTTTGTTGATTTGGGTTTTTTCCCCTCTACCTTTTAGTTAATTTGGCTAAGGGTCTGTCTATTTTGTTGATTTTCTCAAAGAACCAACTCTTGGTTTCTTTGATTCTTTGTATCGTTCTTTTTGTTTCTAAGTTGTTGATATCAGCCCTAAGTTTGATGATTTCCTGCCTTTTGCTCCATTTGGAAGTGTTTGCTTCTTTTTTTTTTTTACAATTCATCCAGTGTAGCTGTTAGTTCGCTAATAGGAGCTGTCACAATTTTCTTTTTTTTTAATAATTTATTTTTTATTTCTTCAAGTTACATCTCAATCACAATCCCCCCAATCCCCTCCCTACTCCCCCCTCCAGTCCCACCCTTTCACCCTCCTCCCCCTCAACCACCCCATCCTCTTCCCTTTTTTTTTTTTTAGTTCAAGGTATTTCTTTTCCCCCCAACAGCTCTCCCTTTCAGTCCAACAAATGGTTCTTTTTCTTATAACTATAAATACAATACAAAACAACAGAAATAAATAGGCCACAATTATGTGAGTTATATGGCTTATCATACATTCCCAATGTCCAGTCCATATGTATTTGGCACCTGACTTTAACATTCTACTATCTAACCATCTCCATGAGTTTAAAGCTCTATATCTAACTCAGCTTTCATACTAACTTGCCTCACAATTTTAAAAATATCTTCTTTTTGAAGGCATTTAGTGGTATGAACTTTCCTCATAGCACAGCTTTCATTGTGTCCCATAGGTTTGGGTATGTTGTGCCTTCATTTTCATTGGATTAGGAAGTCTTTGATTTCCTTCTTTATTTCTTCCCTGACCCAGTAGTCATCCAGTAAAGAGTTGTTCAATTTCCATGTGTGTGTAGACTTTCTGTGGATTCTTTTGCTGTTGAAGTCCAGCTTCATTCCATGGTGGTCTGATAAGATACAAGCGGTTATTTCAATTTTATTGTATCTGTTGAGGCTATCTTTGTGTCCAACTATATGGTCCGTGTTGGAGAAGGTTCCTTGTGGTGCTGAGAAGAAAGTGTATTCTTTTGTGTTTGGGTGAAACGTTCTGTAGATATCTTTTAGGTCCATTTGGTTCATGGGCTGTGTTAGATTCATTATTTCTCTGTTTGGCTTCTGTCTTGATGATCTGTCCATTTTTGTGAGTGGGGTGTTGAAATCTCCCACTACTAATGTGTGGGGATCGATGTGCAATTTAAGTTTTAGAAGAGTTTCTTTTACAAATATATGTGCCTTTGTATTTGCAGCATAGATGTTCAATATTGAGATGTCCTCTTGAGGAATATTTATTTTAACAAGTATGTAATGCCCTTCTTTGTCTTTTTTTATTAACTTCAGTTGGAAGTCTATTTTGTTTGATATTAGGGTGGCTACTCCAGCTTGCTTCCTGGGTCCATTTGCTTGGAAGACCTTTTCCCAGCCCTTTACTCTGAGATAGTGTCTATCTTTGTTCGTGAGATGTATTTCTTGTATGAAGCAAAATGATGGGTCTTGTTTATGGATCTAATCTCTAAGTCTCTGTCTTTTTATTGGGGAGTTGAGTCCATTGATGCTGATGGATATTATTGACCAGAGATTGTTATTTCCCATTGTTTTGGTATAGGTGGTCGTCCTGTGCTTCTTTTGGTTTAGTTGCTGTGGAGTTTTCTATTTCCTCTATTTTCTTGGGTGTAGCTATCTTCTCTGGGTTGGGATTTTCCTTCTAGGATCTCCTGTAGGGAGGGGTTTGTGGGTAGATATTGTTTAAATTTGATTTTGTCATGGAATATCTTGTTTTTGCCATCTATGTTGATAGAGATTTGCTGGGTATAGTAGTCTGGCTGGGCACCTCTGTTCTCTCAGTGCTTGTAGGACATCTGTCCAGGCCCTTCTATCTTTTAAAGTCTCTGAGGAGAAGTCAGGTATGTTACTTGACCTTCTCTTACAGCTTTTAATATTCTTTCTTTGTTCTGTACAGTTGGAGTTTCAATTATTGTGTGGTGAGAGGAGTTTCTTTTCTGATCTAATCTGTTTGGTGTTCTGTAAGCCTCTTGGATTTTTACTGGCATCTCTTTCTTTAGGATTGGGAAGTTTTCTTCTATGATTTTGTTTAAGATATTTCCTGGACCTTGGAGTCGGGAGTCTTCTCTTTCCTCTATGCCTATTATTCTTAGGTTCCGTCTTTTCATTGAGTCCCTGATTTCTTGGATGTTATGGGTGAGAGCTTTTTTGGCTTTCTCATTTTCTTTGGATGTTGTACTGATTTCTTCCATCGAATCTTCCATGCCTGAGATCCTGTCTTCCATCTCTTGTATACTATTTTTGATACTCATGTCTGTAGTTCCTGTTCTCTTCCCTTGATTCTCCACTTCCACTCTTAATTCTGACTGTGTTTTCTTTATCGTTTCCATTTCCAGTTTCATGTCTTGAATGATTTTATTAGTTTTGTACATTTCCTGCTCCAATTTGCTTGTCTTTGCCTGGAAATCTTTCATTGCCCTGTCTTTTTCCTGTTCAAGTTGAGCCACTTTGGCTTGGAGCTCTCTAATGGTATTATCTGTTGCTTTCACTTGTGAAATTGTGGATTCTTTGAATTCCTTCATAGATTTAAATTCTTCTTGAAAGGACTCTATCACTTTCCATAATGGAGAATTTTCATGTGTTTCAGCTGTGGTGAGGTGCTCAGGGCTTGCTGTACTAGCATGGTTTGTTGGAGTCATTATTTCCCTTACTTCTGTTGTTTCTGTTTTTTCTCAGACCTTTGGCCATTTGGTTGTTCTTAGCTGTTTGTTCCTGGTGCCTTCTGGGTTTAGTTCCAAGAGGGGCGCTTTGGTGTAGCAGTCGTATCCCTTGGTGATCTGTCACTTTCCACTTCCTGGATGGGGCCTTGTGTGGAGATTCTCAGTGTGTCTCCCAGGGCTCACCCCTCCCCATTTTGTTTCAATTGGGGACTCAGGTGAGGGGATGTGGTGAGATGTGTTCTGTAGGTTCCTGGGATCCAACTGGTCTTCGTATGGTTGATAGTGCAGATTGGTAGGCCATAGACTGTTGAGTGGGGTTGTAGCTTCCCTGCAGCTTACGTGTCGGGACCGTGTTTGTGGTCCTCTCCAGCTGTTCTCAGGGTCCATTTGCATCTAATAGCCAGAAGCACTATGAGATGGTGTAGCCCACTCCCAGGCAAGGAGGCATGGCCCAGGGTTGTTTCACTGCTCACAAGTCAGGGCTCTCTATGTTGCACACTGAGTATTCAGGCTGCAGTGGCTCTAATGATGTGGTCCTGTGTGCCCAGGCACAAATTCTATGAGTTCTGGAGTTCCCAAGTTTGGCAGTTGAAGCCGCTTGCTGGAGTTTTGAAAGGACTCGACTCCACGCCCTTAAGGTGAGTCCCTCAGCAGTGTCCGCCAGGCCAAAACTTCACTGATCCAGAGGTGGGACTAAATATGCTTAAGCTTTGGTTTCCTGCCGGAAGGGCCAGAACTTGCAAAGGAGTCTAAAATAACCCCAAAATTTGCCCAGGGCTTGGACCCTGTGGGGAACAGATCTGCCTTCCAACCAGGCCGCCCACCTTTCTGGCACTCTCATAGCTCCACCTATGTCTGTATGGAGCTGGCTTTGGAGACTGGCAATTTGGGGCCACTATTTTCCAAGTTCTGGTACGCTGTAGCTCTGCCGGAAGTATATCCTGCTGTTTAGACAAGTTGCAGTGTTTTTTCCCTTTGTCTGTAGATCCAATGGAAGGGGCCTGTATGTATGTCCAACACCCCTCTGGGGGAAGCACAAATTTGCTTGAGCTTTCCAAAATGCAGCTGTGGACCCACCCAGGCCATCCTGTTCTGGACCTGCAGGGCTGTTGCGCTGTGGACTGGGCCTGCCTGCTGCTGCACCACCCCGCCATTGTGCTGTGGTTTTGCTAAGAGTATATTCTGCTCCCCCTAGGTCGGGGACTCTTCGTTAAATAGCCAGGATGCCTGCATGGAATCTGGGGGCCCAGGAGGCTTCTGAGTAACCCTGTCTGGAGTTTGGGTCTGCCTGCCAGGTAATTGAGTAACTCTTACCCTGAGGCTCTCCTGGTGATGATTCCTGATTCCTGGATTCAGAGGCTTCTGCCGGTCTGTTTTGCTGAGAATCTGAGAGAAGGGAGGAGAGTCATGCCCAGAGACTTTTAATAATCCCTGGGTAGCTAGATGAAACCCAGCACATTCAAATCACTCAAATTGTTGCTCAGCATCTTATAACCCTGTGGCTTTATAGCTGTTTTCACCACATTCAAAATGAGTCCACGCAGGCTGCCGCCATCTTGGATCCCCCTCCATCTTTGCAATTCTTAGACACTATGTAGTAAAAATATAAAAATGTAACATTTTCCTTATAAGGAAAGATGCTTCATAAGCATAAAGAACTGTAATAAATGGCAAAAGGTAAAGGAACTGTTGCTAATGAAGGGATCTAGTTTTCCTGTTTAATGATGAGATTTTTAGTTCTATCTTGTTGTCTAGAGTCCCTATCAGTAAGTTCTAGTTCTTCACACTGGCCTGCATGGTAGTTTGGATAAAAAGTGTCTCCCAAAGGGTTGTCATTGGAAAAGTTGGCCCCCAGTTGGTGATGCAATTTAGAGAGGTATAGGAGATATAGCACTGCCAGAGGGAAAATGCCACTAGAGGTAGGCTTTGAGATTAAAAGCCTTGCCCTGCTTCCACTTTACTCTTCCTCATATTGCTCAGGATTGAAAATGTGAGCTTTCAGCTTTCTGATCCTACCACTTGCCTTTTGCAGTCATGCTTGTTCACTGTGAAGGACTCATCCCTCAGAACTGTAAACCCCAAAGAACTCTTCTTTCCATATGTTGCCTTGGCCATGGTATTTTATCACAACATCAGAAAACTAATACAAGAGATTACCATAATATCTCCTTATTGTTTTCTTCCTCTCCTCTTCTTTGGCTCTCTTCTTTCCTACTGACATTTTCTACATATCCTACTTATTGCTGAATATTTTTTCTCAAATCTACTTCTGGAGAACCCAAACATAATGAGGATGAAAGCAACATGTAAATAACACAATACATTATGAGAAACTTGTCTGAGATGAAGTCATCTGGGGATGCAAATTTGAGAAAATATCTCTCAGTTATTGAGGATAGGGATAAAAAACCAGAGCCCTGAGGAGAAGGGGATACTATGAAGAAGAAAGAGGGGTGCTAAAAAGAAAGAGTGCTACAAAAAACGAGAGGGGGCCCTACAAAGAAGAAAGAGGTCGCTGCTCCCCCAAACAACTGCTGGTTCTTCCTGCTGCTGTTTCCTGGTTTGCTTGTTTGCTAGACTTCTGGATACTGAGGTTGGTATTGCCCACAAAGAACCCAACAACCTTAATCAGCAGGAAGTCACTCAAAAAGAGACCTCTGTACATTTTCCCTTTAACGTTTCTTCTTTCTCTCCTACCAACTGTTGAGGGGGGGGGTTGGAAGGAATAAGGGTTGGAAGGGAGAGAGAGGTATTAAGCATAGAAAAATAAATTACAGTATAACAAACCAAAAATAATAAAAGACATTTTGTTAGAAGTGGTGCCCAGACATAGGGCAAGGCATAATGGAAAATTTCGTATGTATGCTGTGGAGGAGACAGCAGGATTTGAAGGAGTGAGCAGTATATTTCAGGACATCAGCAAAAGGCTTATGATGGCTTCTGCTACAGGGTTCTTTTCTGCTTTATTCTCAGAGAGGATTGTGTGTGTGTGTGTGTGTGTGTGTGTGTTATTATTTTTCCTCTTGTATGATGTTTCAAAAAAGATGGGGAGAATGCTTGAACAATTTGAAAAGTTACAAGTGTATATGGAGGACTATGATAAAAGGATTGCAGGAATGGCTATGCTACTAGAGAGTGTGCTAATGGAAGTTGAAGCATTTAGAAAGCAAAAGCACTGGAGAGAGAAGAACACGCAGCTTTAGAACCCGTAAAAGAGAAACAACCTGTTCAGAGAGAAAAAGGGTTAATCTCAAACTAACTGCACCCCCAGAGGAGCTGCCTGGGATTACAAGATTACCACCATTAGCTTTCCCAGTAGCTGCCAAAATCCTTAGATATCAAAACACTCAGTCTTTTAATTGTGGTAAATTTGACCATTTACAAAGAAATTGCAAGGCTAATAGCCTCAGAGACCAAAATGTCCAGCCTTGTGAGAAATAGAGTACTTTCAAGCCAGATCCCAAAATGGTCTGCACGTTAACTCTGGGAAATACAGTAATAGCACACAAGTTGTTTCTTTCCCTTTCTTTTATGTTTATTTATTGCTTAAAGTTACAACTCCATCACATTGCCTTCTTTCCACCCCTCCTGGTCCCACCGTCCCACCCTCTAATCCCCTCTCCCACCTATCCTACTCTTCCTGAGTGGAGTGTCCTACATATCAGCCCCCCCCCTCCAGTTCAGCAGTCATATGAGGGCTAAGAGCTTCCTCATGTATTGGTGGCCTACATGGCACCTCCACTAGGGCAAAGTGTCCCAGTAACAGGTAACAAAGTCTATGTTCCTGTTCCTTTCAGTCTGTTCATTGTAGGATAGTTTTCCTATACTATATGCCTAAAATCCAATTATAAGTGAATAGATGCCATGTGCATTTTTTGTGAGTTAGCTCACTCAGGATGAGCTTTTCTAGTTCCATCCATTTGGCTGCAAATTGCATGGTTTCCTTGTTTCTGGTGGCTGAGTACTATTCCACTGTGTAAACTTACCACAGCTTTTTAAATCCATTCTTTGGTTGAGGGACATGTGGGTTGTTTCCAGTTTCTAACTATTACAGATAAAGCTGCTATGTACATAGTTGCAGATATGTCCTTGTGGTTTGGTGTTTCTGGTGTCAAAAAGCCAAGATTTCCTGGAATTTGAAAACTCTTTGGGAGAGGACAGCATGGGACAAGTGAATGTATGTCCAAGAGGGATACACAAGGTAATCTTTTTCAGTCACAAAGAAACTTTGGGGCCCTACCTCGAGGCCCCACAGCAAAATGTGTAAGCCATTTCAGACAAGACCAGGTTATAAAACAACAACAAACAAAGAAGAAATTACTGAAACAAAAAGCATTTAATTCATTGAAAATATCTTTGTTACTCATTTAAAAATGCAATTTTTAGTTTCAGTCCATTTGAAAGCTACTATGGAAAAACTGTATAGGATAATGCAGAAATATGCAGTAAATAGAAATAAGAAATATATATCTATTTGGATAGATAGATAGACAGGCAGACAGACAGATGACTTTCAAAAAGCTCAAAGACCTATAGAAAATGGCATTTAAGGTGTTTTAATAGGAAAAAAGTTTTTCTGACAGAGAGACATCTGCTCCTGACAGCACCCCCAATCTACCTGATACAACATGATATGCATTAAATAAACAAATGTGGCAAGATAGTCACTAAACAAAAAAACTGCTGATAGCAGGCTGTCTGTCCAATCTGTGAACAAACAGGACACTGAAAAATTAACTGCCCAATATTGCAAAGATAAAGTAGGCCAGTTCTTCAACATTGCTGCTTCACAGAAAAGTTTGTCAGATATTCTGGGCCAGTAGGCTGAATACTGGATTCCCCAATAACACAGAGAAACCATGGGTGACTGTTCAGGTAGCCAGCAACCTCTGTCATTACTATAATTTTGGAAGTTGTTTGCTCTACCCTTCCTACATACTTAGGTAATAATTTAATTTTCTTTGAAAGTCTCTGATGGAGTTGGAGTCTAAATAGTTATAATCTTACAATTAGGGTTAGTTGTATAGGATTTAAAAAATGTTTTAAGTAAAAGATGATATAGGTTGGTAAATGGAAATAAGAAAAGAAAATGATATAGGCACAGAACTCTAAGTTAAGTATAGATAATAGATGTTTTTTTCCAAGATTCCTAAATAAAAATAGACAGGACATTGTAAATACAATTCTTGTTAGATCTGATAAATATTTTATTGTATATAATATATATGCCATTTTTAAACTAAAAGGGGGAAATGGGTAAGATTTTTTGTTTATCTATAAAACCAGTTATGAGAATTTTTTTTAATCCCAGGTGTGAGGCTGCTTCATTTAAGATCACAGGTATAAAGTATCAGTGATGCCTCCTGAGCTTGGAGGGGCTTGACTCAGGAAGCTAAGCAAGTTTAACTCTGAGTACTTTAGAAAGGGGGAAGGGTTAAGGGGTAGAAAGTGGGAGGGCAGGACTGGGAAGGGTGGAAAGAGGACACTATGATGGAGATGTAACCTGAAGCAATAAATAAATAAATTTATTTTTTTTTAAAAGTCAGAGACCAGAAGGGAAGTGAGGGCTACAGAGAAGAAAGAGAGGGGCTACAAAGAAGAGGAGAGAGGGAGTTACAAAGATAAAAGGGGTTGCTACTCTCTCTGCTGCCAGTGCTCCCCCAAACTGCTGCTGTTTCCTGATTTTCTGGTTTGATGGATTTGTGGACTGAGATTAATATTGTGCCCGAAGAACCTGACGACCCTAATCAGCAGTAAGTAGCTCAAAGAGACCTATTTATGTTCATTTCCCCTCTAACCTTCCTTCTCTTCCATATAATGTTGGGGGTTGGAAGGAACAGGTTTGGAAGGGAGACAGAGGTATTAAGTATAGTAAAATAATTAGAGTAAATAATAAAACAAAAAAGTAAAAGCCACCATGTTACAGTTATGACCTGTGTTGTTCCTATGTGCCCAGAGGAATGCATGTCAGCATAGCAGAGAGATTGCTTGTGTTTACTGGTTCATACTTCACAACCAAGACATGAATCAGCCTACATGCCTTTCAACACAAAAATGGATAAACATCAGGTGATATATACAATGAGTGTAATTGGAGTTCATTGTATGAAGTAGAATAAGGCTGACTTAGAATAGAAAGAATAATGCCATATAGTATCTAGATTTCAAATCAATATTTGACACAAAACTAGAAGAAGGCTCTCTGGAGAATGGAGGGAAAAGGGGGAAGGAATGGGATGGATATGATAAACGAAACACATATGTGAAAAAAATAAAAAAGAAATGTATTGCTTTAAACACTAATTTTTAAAAACATTTTTATGAGTTTAGAGAGATGGCTCAGTGTTTAAGAGAACGGCTGCTTCCAGAGGACCAGAGTTCAGTTCCCAGCATCCACACTGGGTGGCTCATAACCATCTGTAACTCTGGCTCCAAGGGCATCCAGTGTCTCTGACTTCCTTGGGCAGAGGTATCTGTGTTTACACATGTACATAACAAAACACACATAATTAAATATGTAGCAAACCTTTAAAAAAGAAATACTTTATTAGGTCTTAATTCCATATCTGCTTTTGGAGATTCAGTTATGCAAGCAAATACATTCTCTATAATTTAAAGTAATTTTTCAAGGGATTCATGTGTTTTAAAAAATTAATTAAGTTAATTAACAGTATTTAGATTATATTAATTGGTTTGGCAGCTAATCATTAACCACCCATTATAAATAAATACACATAGATACCACGTGGATTTTAACAAGACTTGGCCTGAATTGAGCAATCTTGGCCCACCTAAGTTAGCTCTTAATTCTACTACCTAAATATGACCCCATATATACATACGGCCCCTTGGACTGCCATTCTTCACGATATGCTGATGTTCCTGGTCATGTGGAATGAGGTCCTTTTTTCTAACCCATGACATGTTTCCTCCTTCTTCCTGCTGCTGGCTGGAATGCATTAATCCTTTGTCTAAAGCACAGGCTTCCTGTTCTAATCTCAGGAAGTCCCACCTTTCTCTGTCTTTGCCCAATCTCAGGCCTGAGCATTTATTTAACCAATAAGAGATAATGTAAGTAACAGACAGCAAGCAGGACCAATTAATTAGCATGTAGAATGCTTAACACTACCCCATCAGTCATGTATTGCTTCACTCAGTTTGCTTGTTTGTTTGTTTATTTATTGCTGGGGATAAAACCCAGGACTTCATGAAAGCTGGCAAGCATTTTACTTACTAGTGTGTTATACTTCTTACACTCCCATTTCTTGGGAGACAGAAACAGGTTCTTCATGACAGAACCTAATATATTAGAATAGTATTGTGTGTAGAATTAAGCAATAACCCCATAATCTCCTTGTATAGAAAAGTGATCTTGTACAACCTTTTAATGTAAATATATCTTTGTCAGACTCTCAGTGCTCTCTCAAAAGGGAAATCAGTCAAGTATATGTGTAAAGTTTGAAATCCAATACTCAGCAGCTTAAACCACATCTTTTGAGGTAAGTGATTACATGGAATTGTGAAAGTAATGTGACATGGTTGCTTAGGATTAGAGTCAGCACAGCTAGTGTCTTGGAGGAAGTCTTAGGAAACAAACTGACAAACAAGCTGTTTGTTCACATAGCAACCCATTATCTTATGAGAAGTATTTGCACAGATGAGTAAACTGTTTGTTCTGATGGATTGGTATGCAGCCATATTTGCTGTAATCAAGAACAGTATTTATCAGCTTAAAATTGTCTTGGAAGTAGTGTCTGGGTCTTGCTGACACAGGTGTTCTGCTTTCAACTCTGGTGGTTAAGAAAGTGTTGCAGGGAGAGAGAAAGGGGACCATACCTCAGAAGATCTTCCAAGGAACTGATAAACTACTAAAAACAAGAAGCAGACAGATTCTCCTGGATGAGAATGAATATACAATTGGTGCAGGAGGTAAAGGAGAGGGCTTTTGGTTAAATGGTAGAGAAACAGGAATAAGTGTTCTGTCTTCTGTTGTAAATCACTCACCTTTGGGAAATCATGAGTTTGAATGAAAATTGTTTTGCTGTGAGGCTCCAGGCTCATGTTCCCATTATGTCTGACTTCTCCAGAATTAGTTCATTTTTTCTTTTCATCTTACATGTGAAACCTTAGGTTTTTTTAAGAGACTATGAAGTGCAAAATATTATTCACTTAAAATTACTTCTCAACTTCTCTTCAGGATTTAAATCTGTCTCATATGTTTAAATACCCAGACTCATGCTTTAATCATTGATTGAAAAAATTATCCACAAAACCATGACAGTGTGAGAGTGAGCATGTGAACACCTGGGCTTCATCATGGCTTCTGTTGCTACAGCCACAGAAAAGGCAGTGCTTGCTTCAGAGTTGGGGATGGCCCACAGTTTAACACATACCTCCAGTCCCATAGGAGCCACAATTACAAAAACAATATTGTGAGTTAGATATGGGGGGGGCAGATCAGAATGCCTGTGTCATTCATTAGTGTTTAGGAAATAGAAAACCCCTTGTGATCACTTCTTTATGGTGTTCACATCTGTTAAGATTTCTAGAAGTCTTATATTTATTTTTATTCTTGAGTATTGGTTCCTGATTTTTTTTCTGCTACTTTATGAAGTAACTGACAAATAAATTCTCTACATATTTCTTGATGCACTGTGATACTTTTCAAATATGTTCAACCTAGAGCTTTAAAGTCCAAAAAACTGTCATCTTTGTCTCTGGGCTATCTCAAAAAAATGTATATTTTTAATGGAAACTTCCCGTTTTTCCCCCTGTAAACCACACAATTAATTCTTATAACTACAGTAACACACTGTGCCACAGAGCACTTGAACTGAAGCCTCCTACTTTCCTCTGCTTTGATGTTCTTTACTGGACCTCTATTGTCCCTCCATCCTACCCTTCAAGCTTCTCTGACCACTGTTCTGCTAACTGCTTCTCTGGTAGCAATTGTGTCTTTATCTTCTACAGTATGTGAGAGACCATACAATGTTTATCTTTCTGCAGCTCTCTTATTTCACCTCAAATGTCCTCTGCCTCACCTGCATTGCCATGATGGACTTCGCTCATTTCTAGAAAACACACATCATGGCCTTAGGAAGCTCTTCAACAGATAGGTTTCCCTTGCTCTGGGTGCATGCCTTAGTAGTGAGAAAAATGGATTATGTAATTGTTTTATTTAAACATTTTTGAGATAGCTCAATATTATCTTTCACAATAGCTGTTCTGGTTCATATTTCCACTACCAATATATAAGAGCACCTCCACTTTACATTGTCACCTCACTGAAGGTTTTTGTTGTGGTGGTTTTTTTAATAATGAGTCTAACTGGATTAGATAATATAATATCTCATTGTTTTTAGGTTTGCTTGATTTGCAACATTTATATGCTGTTAATAGTTTGTATCTCTGAAGAAATAAATGGGTTTATATACCACACCCATGTCTTAATCAGATTTCTATCCATTTTCTTGACTTGTTTATGTATACAGGATTTTAATTCTTTATCAAATGAATATTTTTCAAATATTTCTTCCTTTTCTATAGATTTTTGCTCAGAGTAGCATTCTATTGTGACATATATTGTTACAATAACATCGTTTTCCTGCTTTGACTTTTTTTATTGTGATTTTGAGTTCTTACCCAAACTCTTTTCTCCATATCACTACCTTGAAATATTTTACCCATTTCCCCTATTATTCTTAAGGTTTGGGATTTTTAATTTAGATTTTCAGTCCATTTCATATTGGTTTTCATGCATGGAAAAAGTTCAGCTTAGTTTCATCTCTTTTTACACAACTGTTCCATTTTCCCCATGATGTTTACTGAAGAAACTTTCTTTTCAAATATGGGCTTTGATGAAAATAACTTGTCCACGAATATGTAGGTTCACTTCCAAGTTCCCTAGTCTGATACATTTATTTGCTTGTCAGACTTTATGCAAATGTCAAAATTTTTTGGGTTACTATAGCTTTGTAATATATATTTCTTTACTCAAAATGCTGGAGGTAAAGCCCCGAGTCTCGCACTTACCAGACATTCTATCTCGAGGTACGTCAAATAAGATGATGACTCCAGTCCCACCATCCTTTGCCTCATAATTGTTTTGGCTCTGTGTACTCTTGTGGTTTCAGAAGAATTTTAGGATTTCACTTTGTATTTCAGTGAAGAATGTAAGTAGTTTCTTCTTGGGCCTTGTATTAGATCTCTAGAGTGTTTGAGATTATATATACATATATATATGTATATATAATTATACTTATATATAATTATGTAATATATATATAATATTGACTCTCACAGTCTGTGAACATGAGATATCTTTCTACTGTTTATATCTTCTTTAATTTCTTTCCTCATTGATTTTATGATTCATATTGTAGAGGTATTATTATTAACTTAGTTATTTTATATTTGCACACAAACATATATAAACACAATAATGTGTGTCAGTATGTGCATATCCACATATCTGAATCCATAACAATGGCTTACACTGTAAGTACCAGAATGTGTTATCGGTTTCTGAAGTTGTTACCTGACTGAAGAGAGGCATTCTACCAACTGAGTGTCTCCTGGTACCCATTCCCAATCAATCCAGCATCTATGAAGACAACTTGAAATGACATTTTCAAGCCACATAGTTACTGTGACATACATTTCTGCAGAGCTCAGTAGTCTGGGTTCTGTGATTATCCTACCAGGTGTTATGAAAGGAAAACATCTTTTCTTGTTTTTACTCTGGCCCTGGTCACAGAGCATTTGATTGGATACCTGCTCATTACTGCTGATGCAGTTGTTGCCTTTATCATAACGACTACTCTCCTGCCTCAAGATGGATGAGTATGCTGGAAGATTGTTTTTGCCTATGTTAGGACCACACCAGTTGCTTGTCACTCCCAGGTGCTTCATTACCAAATCACATCTCTCTCTGCAACCCATGTAAGAATTACAATAAGAAGATCTTCACTCCCATCATCATGATATTTCAAACTAAAATATTCTCCCCAAATTCTTATACAAACAATTAGTGCATCTGTAAACTGCAGTTCCGGGCTGCATCAGCAGTTGAGTTTCTCTTAAGGAGAGAAGTAGCAACATGCCTGAATTTTATCTGTCAAATCATATCCCATAGGAAACCCTTTAACTAAGCACATGCGTCTTCCTAGAGAAAAAAATGGCAAAACCCCTCAAAACTTAAACCATATTTGTTTCCATCCCTCAGTCTCTTTCTTTCCCTAGATGTCTTTGAAATTTTCTGGATGTGGGAATATATGATGTTTAGAACTAAATTTATTTGTATTTTGATGTTGTGTTATTCACCTACATATTAACTGTTTACAAAATTAACTTTAAAATCATCTCCCAAATGATATTGCCTGTGGTGATTATTCTGGAATTTTGGATACTTTTTTAATTTTTTATTCATTTATTCACTTTACATCCCCTTTTCACCATCCCTCTTCTCCTCCCAGTCCCATCCTCCCACCCCATTTCCTCCTCCTCTTCTCCTCAGAGAAGGGGACAACCCTCTGCCCAACCCACCCTGGCACATCAAGTCAGAGCAAGACTAAGCCCATCCTATTCCTCTAAGGTCAGACAAGGCAGCCCAGCTCTGGGAAGGGGATACAAAGGGAGGTGACAGTCCATGTTAGAGGCAGCCTCCACTCTAATTGTTAGGGTTGTCAGCTGCAAATCATTTCTGAGATTGTGTGACATTTAAAACTGGGAACTCTTCAGAGGGTATATAAATGCTAGAGCCCTGATAGGTAGGTAGTCAGTGGCTGTTGGTTGTTTAGGGAGGGTGGTTGTGGTTTGTCAGTATCTATGGTCAAAGAAGAAACACAAGGAAAGGAATTAGATTCAAGGATTTTCCTAACTCATCTCTCCCTTCTATCCTTGTTTCTCTCCTATCTTGTGTTAGGTGGTGAATTTGGGTGCTAAAGAGTGGGTAAGAGAAGAACCCACAAACTAGCAAAGACCAGCTTTGTTATTCATATCATTCCCCTTTGTTCTTGTATGCCTTGAAAGTTCCCAATGTTATTAAAGTCCAGGTCTTTCCTTTTGTAGCAATACTGGGAATTGACCCCAGGTGCTTTCACACTTAACACATACTGTGTAACTGCATTCCTGGCCTTGCTCCCGGAATCTCTACTGATAGCAAGAAGCAAACAATAAAACTTATGTCTGTTAAGTTTGTAAATGGTTTTATTGATTTCTGACTTTTCAGAAACCACAAGGTCTCTTATTTTCTTGTGCCTGACTGACCTCTTTGGTCTAATAAAGCTGAGGCATAACTCATTCACATCTAATTAGTTTTTCTCGAGGACCTCCTTAAGGCTCTGAGTTATAGACCCAAAGCCACTAGTCTGTATTTACAGAATGTAAGGAAACCTCACAGTTTCCTTCTCCTAGCAGGTTCTCTTTCCCAAGTCTGAGATCTGAGACTCTTTATGTCAATTCCACCTCACCTCATTTCCCTTTGTATCTTCAACACACCTGTTTTACCCTTTCCCATCTTCTAATTCCAACATTAGTTACCTCCTTTATAATAATTTATCCAATGTTTTAAAATCAGGAGCTATTCAGATCCTAAGGAAAACACTAAAATAATGAATTTCATTATTACTCTCAGGAAAATGGCTTCATGTCAAAAATGTATTTAAGATAAAAAATAAGGATAGCAATTACAGTTTCATGCAATTAAGAGTTAAATACATTAAAATTAAATATGGTAATAAGTGGACTTTTTGCAGTGATAAAACAATGCACTAAAAGGGCAATTAGGCAATTATCTTCAGTTTGACAAGTGTCTGGTAGAGCTAAAAAAAAAAAAAGGAAGCATTGTGTATCTGAGAAAAATCCTTGGAATGGTGTCATTAAGCAATTAAAACTGTCATATATTAAGTGGAATTTTATTTTAACCGCTGGTATTTTCTTTATTCATGGTGAAATGGATAATGGATATCTCTCTCTCTCTCTCTTTCATATACATATATATATATATATGAGTTATATATAACATTTATTATCTTTGCTTTGCTTCTATGCTTGTATTAGATAAGAAATAAAAAGGCCCAGTGTGAGACGGTTGAATTAGCGGCAAGCCTATCTCTTGGCATGAAAAAACCCCTTGCTCCAACTGCAGACAGACTGCTGTCCAAAAAGGACAAAACT
>CAJQZJ010033026.1:69506-90162 GCA_907164525.1 Lophiomys imhausi | reverse complement strand
CTCTCTCTCTCTCTCTCTCTCTCTCTCTCTCTCTCTCTCTCTCTCTCCCTCCCTCTCTCTCTTTCTCTCCCTCCCTCCCTTCCTTCCTTCCTTCCTTCCTTCCTTCCTTCCTTCCTTCCTTCCTTCCCTTCTTTCTATTTTTTTGGGGGGTAGGGATAACCCATTAATCTAGTTACTGATACCCATAACTTCAGGGAATAGGGCATACACATCACCAGAAGAAGCCAAGTATGCCCTAAATACAAAGAAAATTTATTTCAGTCCCTCAGTAACATCTATGTAAAGGTGGAACCTGGAAATCACCTATCCCATTAATTTAGTTACTGTTTTATTGCTGTGAAGAGACACAGTGACCAAGGAGACTTTTATAAAAGAAAGTATTAACTGAGGCTTGATTACAGTTTTAGAAGGTTATTATTATCATCATGGCAAGAAGCAGAGAGGCATGGTGCTGGTACAGTACCTGAGAGCCTTACATGTGGGCCAAGAAAGAGACTCTGACTCCAGATTGGGCTTTTGAGACCTGAAAGCCCACCCCGCCCCCCGCAGCTCACTTATTCCAGCAGGACACACTTACTCCAAGTCCATACCTTCTAGTCTTCCCCAAACAGTTTATCGAACCACCACACCCCTTTATTCTTGCACTGTAACTAGCTTGATCTTGTGCAGTGATTTTGGTAATAATCATAGCTGCTAAAGGCTCATGAGAACAATAATTAGGCCTGTTATTGCCTCTTAAAAATGAGTCAAGGAAGCAGGTAGAGTCAATCTCAATAGGCTGTGACTACTTTATTGGAATGGTGAGGAACCCCAATCTTTCTGCAGGATGAAGGTTGAGCTCTCTTAGAGGAGCTGAGGGTAGGTATAAAAATCAACACACACACAGAAGTATCAAGAAGTTACAGCTATTTTTTTGTGGTTTGACTGGAAAAGGGATGGGTTGTTTTAGATATTTGGGTGTGTTGTTTCAGCAGGTGGAACAGAACAGTCAGGCTAGGGAAAAGCATTTTCTTATGGCTCCAGGCTATTGTTCCACACAGCCTAACACAATTCCTCAAGACCTGAGGTTATTTCCCAACAATGCCAAGTCCAGAAGATAGTGTTTCACAGTACCTGACTCCTCCTAGCTCTTACATTCTTTCTGCCTCAGTTTCTGCAATGCTTCAGAGCCTTGGTGGTGGGAGGATTAACACAGATGTCCTATTCAGAGATGGACACTTGTTCTCCATCTCTCAGTACTTTGGCTCTGAATCCATTTCTCTATTGACTGTGGCCCATTGCAAAAAGCTTTCAAAACAAAATTGAGAGCATCCCAGGTTTTTTAGAAGACATTTTGTCAACTTTTTTGAGAGATGGCCTGGATGTGCTATTTCAGAAGTTTCAGGGCAGAAACTAATGTGAGATTCCAACTTTCTACAGGCAGACCCCAAAGATGTGTGAATTCCAAACCATGATGATCTTCTTGCTGGTGATTTTTGCTTTGGAGAGTAGGAACATTATTCCCAAAATACTTATGTTAGCATATAGTTTGTTTCCCTTATTTTTAAATTAGTTAAAAAATGTTTTTTTCAGCTTTAATTTCTAATATTAGACATACTGGCATATCAAGTTAATGTAAGAAAAATTCTTATTTCAATAATTTGTACAAGCACACAAAAGTCCTGAGACCAAAATGTTTGAAACTGATGGGTCTGAGGAATCCAGTATGGTTCCTGCACAGCAGGGAGGACTCACTTGGGTGAGTATACATCAAAGTAGAAGCAACCCTGTCAGTCATTTCATGATTTTTGTTTTCATTAGGTTTGGATGCCCGGACACTCTCATGATGTAGGTGAAGATCAGTTAAATTAGTCAGTTATATTTTGCCAGATAACTGGAACAAAGGTAGAGAAAGCAAGGAAGTCCTATTGGAACTGTCGCTGCTTCAGGAGAAAGGTGGGGCTGTGAGGGGCCCTAGACAAAAAAAAAGGTGAGGAGCAATATGTTTCTGCTGGGGGCTGCAAAATTACTTTGGTTCTGGGTACTGCATACTAAAAGCAGTAGACAAGAATTATAGACAACAGAGGTGGGAATATGGTGCCTGAGAGTGTTTCTAGGAAAACAAACAGGCCCTGATCCTGTTGAACCCAGGAGGGGGGCTCCCCGAAATCCTGACACTCAGAGACCACCAAAGTTTCAGATTCGTTGTAATATAAAAGAGGTTTATTTAAGCTGACTTACCGAGTTCTACTACCTCCGTAGAGGAGTGAACCCCGCAAAATGGTTTTCAGGTCCTTTTAAGCACACAAGCGCTACAAAAAGGTGGGGGCACAAAGGAGTAGCTTTTTTAGCCTGCCAGGCGACAGCCATCAAGTGGGGATTAAGGAACAAAGAGTATGTTAAGTTAGGTGGTGACCCAAGTGGGGAGTGAAAATGAGGGATCAGAGGGGAGTGAAAGCAAACCAGACAGCTATGCAAGTTTACATATTTTCAAGGACTGAGTTCTGTGGAATGTCTCCTGAAGAAGTGAGGTCAGGGTCTCATGAAAGGGGAGAAGGCCTTGTGTTCATTAATTTTTACAGCCTTACAATCCAAGAGCAGGGAACAGGGCATAAGAGGCTCCAGAAACTATCAGATTTTAAACCCTATCCTCTGTGCTAAAACCTTAAAGAGGGGAGAGGTAAGGTATAAATCTGAGTATACCTGAGGTATTTTGTGTTCAGTCACAGAGAGTGGGGATGACCACAGTTCATGACCAAGGAGAACCAGGGACCCCACTATGGAGATGCACAGCCATGAGTAACCCTCCCCATCTATCATGCCACCATAAAAGGGTAAGGGAAGGCTCTCACCCTTTAAGCCTTCTTAAAAGGTTTTATTGCTTTGAATTGATGCCTAGCTACAAGCTGTTTGTGAAACTGAACTGAGCAGACACACTTGAAGGACTTATTGGAATTCTTGACACCTGATAAATACTCAGAAAACATTCATTTTTAAAAGATCATCCTTCTGCAAAATGTTCTCTGTTTGAGGAAGGGCATCATATCCTACCTTCTTCATATGTTTGTGCTCTTGTTATGGCATGCTAGCCATGCTCAGTCTATGAAAAAAAAATGGATTTTTATGAAACACTCATTTTCTACTTCAACTATCAATTTTTAAAGGGTTGGTAAATGAGAAATATATTTATATATCTCCATATCTGGAATGTTCTCTTAGGGTCAAGTCAGAAAATGTTTGGTCAGTTGTCTGCCTATAGTTCACTGTCTCTGTAAACTGAGGTTGAAAATACAGTACAGATTTACAAATGGATTTTGAGTCTGTGAGTCAATGCAGTACTATAATTAAATTGCTGCCAAATTTGAACTAGATTTAATTTAATGCAAGATGCCTCACTTCCTTTAAAGTTTTGTTTAAGACCAAAGCAAACCTATGGTTTTAGCCCCAGTATTGGCATTTCGACCAAGGATTTCTATATTTGAAACTTAAATTATATCCCACCATGATACCTTAAGTTTGTTGACTTAGGGTGAAGTGTTTGGGAACATGTAATTTAAGCACATAAATCTTACTTGAAAATGAAAAACACTTCAGTTTTGACAAGTTGAAACAAATGATGGATCTCCACAGGATAATCCATAATTGCCATTTGGAAATGTGATATGTTTACGCCTGTCCTGATTTTATGTTGCTAAGATGAGACTTCTGTAAGTTGAAAGAGTGTTAGGAGTGAGGGAGTTAGTAACATCTACCATCACGGCATCTGTTTATTTAGTGCTTGTTGCTTGCTGGTCATGTATCCATTCATAGCTCATGGCACTCTCACCAGTTTTCTGATAGTTCTATTGCACCAGCTAGAGATGTCATGACAAAGCAATTATGTAACTGAACTTTTAAAATTATTAAGTGTTTATTTATTAACAATATTCACTTATAACAAATACCAACAATTTCTTAACTATTAACCCTATAAATTCCTACAACCCCTTTAACCTAACCACTAAACCTATGATAATTATTACAACTATTTTCCTAACCTTTCAGAAGGATACAGTCTCTGGGGCAGGTCCTCAGTCGTCAGGAACACAATCTCTGTGGTAGACCCTTTAATGCACTTAGCAGTCCTTTTTTCTGGAATATCTCAGATGTAGATTCGTCGGGGTAAATTGGCTATCACAGTCTCACCTTAAATAAGGCTTGAGGCTTTCTTCTCTCTGGGAGACCCCAGCCATCTGTAGGCCAACTTACTTCCTTCGCATCAGCAACTCTGCCGTTCTGCCTCAGTCCTTAAACCCAGCCACAGTTTCGTTTAGGCCACTGTTCAGAAAGGTCAAACCCCTCTAGGCAAAAGTTGAGCCACAGGGTTTAGTCCTTGGCCTTTTGCTCTCTTGCCGAGGTTGTGTCTGCTCACCAGCTTCTTTCTGCCTCAGGGAGATCTGGCCATCAGTTCACCAGCACTTTCTCCAGCAGGATTCTCAGAGCACGCTAGCATGGGGGGCCTCTGGCTCCATCCTTAAATAGGATCTCTCCTTGTTCCACCTGTTTCAGCTTAATTTGGGCTCCACTCACTTAGCAGCTGAAAACAATGCCAGGCCAAATACTTTGTTTCTTAGTCCATTAAGTCTTTCTTGTTTATCCTGGCTTCAACCTTGTTTTTCAGTCCATTAAGTCTCCTGTTTGTTTCCTGTTTTCACCTGACTTCATCCTTGTTTTTCCACAAGCTGATAAGGTAATTAATTGGTCACAGCCAAGTTGATCTTCATGCCCCGAATTAAGAGACTGTATCAGAAAACCCTAGATATTTTCTAAATCTAACTCCCTACGTGTGTGTGTGTGTGTGTGTGTGTGTGTGTGTGTGTGAAGCCTGCAGAGACTGAAGAAGGTGTCAAACTCCTGGAACTGGAGTTACATGGGTGCTGGGAATTGAGCCTAGATTCTCTGGAAGGGCAGCCAGAGGGTTTCACCACTGAGCCATATCTCCAACTCCTCTTTGAATATTCTTATGAATTAATTTTTCTTAGATTTCTTTCATAATCTGTTCAGGATAGCTTAAAGAAGAACCTTGACTCAAAATGTGATATTTAAACACACACACACATAAACACACACACACCCCTAATTCCTAGAAGGTTTATTTCTGGTCTTTTCACTAAATGAACAGTATAAGTGGACAGTTATTGATTACACATCTAAGATGGATGATGCTAATTCCAAAGAGTTGTGACCTTTACCCTTATCTCAGACAATTGTTTTATGAGTTCAAAACATTATTACTTCTTTAGGACTAATAGAATTGCTTTCTGGATTTCCTCAAAGACTCTCTCTGGCCAGAGACACAGTTGTTATGAAAGCCCAGAAGCCAAACTGTAATCTTAGATAGAAGCTGTGGTCTTTTAAGTTTGATTGCTGTTTGTCGGCTTCCCAGATAATTAAAATGCTCTTTTCCCAAATGGCTAATATGAACTTGAGGACCTCTAAGAATGTTGCTGTAACTATCATGCATCCTTGTTATTTATGAGAGTGTGTGCATGCTGGTCTGGAGTATCCACTGCTGAGAAGTGAGAAAATAAACCAGGAAAAATAAGACTCAAAACTGAGCTAGAAGAATTCAGAGCATACATCTGACTTCTACCTCAATAAGAAAAACATAATGTTTTTGTAAATGTTATCAGAAACAAATGAACATCTTTTAAAATGCTATCTCTATTTCCTCTCCATGAAAAATTTGGGGAATGTTTTTGGAGCACAAAAACACTTTGATACATGGGAAAGTCAACCCAATGGTTTGACATTTCATGCGCTTGGGTGAGTCCTCCTCACTATCATTTCTACCCACTATTTTGTTTGTTTATATATTACTTCAAGTTACATCTCCATCACAGTCCCCTCTCTCCACCCCTCCCAGTCCCACCTTCCCACTCTTCCCCTCCCCCACCTATCCTACTCCTCAGGAGTTTGGTTGTCCCTACATATCAGCCCCCTTCAACTCAACAGTCATATGAGTGTTAAGAGCTTCCTCTTGCACTGGGGGCCTATATGGCAACTCTATTAGGGCAATGTGTCCTATTAACAGGTAACAAGGTCTATGGTCCTATTCCCTTTGGTGTGTTGGTTGTAGGATAGTCATCTTGTACTACATGGCTAAAATTCAATTATAAGTAAATAGATGCCATGTGCATCTTTCTGAATCTGTCTACCCACTCTTTATTTTAAAATGTATTTATCTTATGAGTGTTTTGCTTACATGTATGTCTAGCCATCATGTGTGCAGTGCCCATGGAGGCCAGAAGAGGGTGATGATCCTGAGTCACTATGCAACTGGTAGGAGCCAAACCTGGGTCCTTTGCAAGAATAACCAGTTAACCAGTGCTCTCAACTCTTGAATCCTCTCTCCAGCCCTTCCATCCCCCCCCCTTTTTTTTTTGTTTGTTTTTTGAGACAGGGTTTCTCTGTGTAGCCCTGGCTATCCTGGACTCACTTTGTAGACCAGGCTGGCCTTGAACTTGCAGAGATCCACCTACCTCTGCCTCCCTAGTGCTGGGATTAAAGGCATGCACCACCACGCCCGGCAATTACAGACAGCTGTGAACTGCCATGTGGGTGCTGGGATTTGAACCCTGGTCCTTTGGAAGAACAGTCAATGCTCTTAACCACTGAGCCATCTCTCCAGCCCCTCCATCCCTTATTTTAACCACTGAACCATGAACCAATTATTGGAGTGAGGTTCCTACTGTAAATGGTAATTTCCAAAATCAATATCCAACAGCCTGGTGTGATGAGGATAAGTCTGTAATTAAAAGTAATTAGAAGCAACCTAATTTTATCTTTTGCTCTCCTGGGAATCTGGCCTTCAAGTCAGAGGATGGCCTTTAATTCATTTCATGTAAGTGTGACACATTTGTATGATTCGCATACTTCTGAAAACAGAACTTCATAACTAACATATTTCTCCACTTATGGTCAGTGATGAAGATATCCGTTTTATTTAATCTTAGTGAGGAGCATGTGTGCCAGGAGACTGCCCCTGCAGCTCTGTTGGCTCACTCTTCATTTCCTTCTCTAATTACTCCCTGATTGTTGGGCAAACTATCGAAGCTGTAGTGGAGAGGAAATCATTGTCTTTTTATCCTCTCCCCGGGGAATTCATTCTACTTGTTTACTTATGTGTATGTATGACTGAATAAAGCGATGTCTAATTAGCATACATGAAATAATCATTGGTCTATCTGTAAGGATAATTAATGCATTAGAAAGAATGTCAGGAAAATGGGTATTAACATAAATGAGCTTATTTAGTCTGTGTTGAAATACAAAGGACACCTTTAGATACAATGCTTATTAAAGAGAGCAACAATGATATTTCCTAATAACATTAGCACACATCATTCAAAATGTAGGTTATTGCATATAAACTACATACTATATCACGTACTACAAAAAACAAAACGTTGGTGTGACACCTTGATAAATGTTTCCAAAGACTGAACATGTGGAAGATTAATTTGTTTTTTCACTTTGCTACTTCTTAAATCAATCAGTAATCAAGTAAATCCCCCACAAACCAGTCTGATCTAAATAATCCATAAATTGAAACTCTCTCCCCAGATAATTCTAGGTTGTCGGCAGGTGACATTTAAAACAAAAGATCATGGCATGAATTTCCTGTCCATGTAGCAAATAGGAATTTGTGATACTAAGAACAGGAAGGCTCAAGGGTTTTGAGTTCCATGAGGCTCATACAATATCTCTGCCTGAATATTTTGTCTTCTACCTTGAATTTTGGGGATCAGGAGAAAATGCACTCCACCATGTGTTCTGAAGCTGAAGGTCTCCTTGGACTTTTAACATGAAACCATCTTACCAGCTCCTAACTCACATTTTGTTTTCCTTCTGAAAACATTGTATCTTTTTGGGGTCCTTTAAAATTCTGTGCAACTGACTTTTCTTTTCTTTTTTTAATATTTATTTATTATTTCAAGTTACATCTCCATCATACTGCCCTCTTTCCACACCTCCCAGTTCCACCCTCCCACCCTCTCCTCCCTCTCCCACCCACCCCACTCATCCAATGTGGAATCTCCCTACATATCAGCCCCTCTCAGTTCAACAGTCATATGAGGGCTAAGAGCATCCTCTTGCACTGGGGGCCTACATGGTAGCACCCCTAGGGCAAATTGACCCATTGATAGGTAACAAAGTCTATGTTCCTGATCCTTTTAATGTGTTGTTTGTAGGATAGTTATCCTGCACTATATGGCTAAAATCCAATTATAAGTGAGTAGATGCCATCTGTATCTTTCTGAGTCTGGGTTAGCTCACTCGGGATGAGCTTTTCTAGTTCCATCCATTTGGCTGAGAATTGCATGATTTCCTTTTTTTCTGATAGCTGAGCAGTGTTCCATTGTGTAAATGTACCACAATTTTTTTTTTATCCATTCATCAGTTGAGGAACATCTGGGTTGTTTCCAGTTTCTAGCTATTATACATAAGGCTGCTATGAACATAGATGAGGATATATCCTTGTGGTTTGGTGAGGAATCATTTGGATGGATACCCAGAAGTGGTATGGCTGGGTCTTGAGGTAGGGCTATTCCAAGTTTTCTAAGATATCACTACACTGATTTCCATAGTGGTTGTACAAGTTTGCACTCCCACCAGCAATGAAGGAGTGTTCCCCTTTCTCCACACCCTTGCCAGCATGTGCTGTCATTTGAGTTTTTGATCTTAGCCATTCTGACAGGTGTGAGATAGAATCTCAGAGTCATCTTGAGTTGCATTTCTCTGATGATTAAAGATGTTGAGCATTTCTTCAAATGTCTCACTGCCATTAGAGATTCTTCCTTTGTGAATTCTTGGTTTAACTCTGTTTCCCATTTTTTTTTATTGGATTATTTGGTTTCTTGGTGTTTAATTTCTTGAGTTCTTCATAAATTATTGATATTAGCCCTCTGACAGAAGTGAGGCTGGGAAAGATCTTTTCCCAATCTGTAGGTTGCCACTTTTGTTCGAATGACAGTATTCTTTGCCTTACAGAAGCTTCTCAGTTTCATGAGGTCCCATTTATTGATTGTTGGTCTTAGAATTCCTCAACTTCTTGATTCCTAAACAACTCAAAATTTAACTATGAGACTCTAGCTATCTATCCTTCAACCACCTCAGAGACCTGAGAGGGATAAATATATCTGATTATATAGGAAGTGCAGGGCCCGCAGCTTCCAAAACTAAGAAATGCCATACCAGTGGCTGCCTGGACAGTTCCCATTTTCTCTCCATACATTACAGCATCAATCTTCAGCTGTTTGGCCCTGTTTCTCTGACAGACATTGATTGTAGAGCAGGAATTACGAGGGACTTGCCTACCCTGTCTTGGCAGAGGTAGGCTGTCGACTTATGTTCTTCCAAGTTTTGACCTTTTTGGACAGCATTCTGTCTACAGTTGAAGCAAGGGGTTTTTCTTGCTAAGAGAAAGGCTTGCCACCAATGCAATCATCTCCCACTGGAGATTCTTCGATGCTCATCTTCTACTTGGAGTAGAATAGGGGGTGCTGTCAGGAGCTGACATATCTCGATATCAAAAAATCTTAGGAATCAAGAGGGTTTTCTGGATCTAAGAAGATGTTTTTAAAATTGTTAGGCAAGATAGTATGAAAGCTGAGTTAGATATAGAACTTTAAACTCATGGAGATGGTTAGATAGTAGAATGCTAAAGTCAGGTGCCAAATGCGTATGGACTGGACATTGGGAATGTATGCTAAGCCAAGCCGTATAACTCTCATAATTGTGGCCTATTTATTTCTGTTGTTTTGTATTGTATTTATTGTTATGAGAGAAAGAATCATTTGTTGGACTGAAAGGGGGAGCTGTTGGGGGGAAAAGATATACATTAAACTAAAAAAAAAATAAAAGGTAGAGGATGGGGTGGCTGAGGGGGAAGAGGGTGGAAGGGTGGGTGGGACAGGAGGGGGGAGTAGGGAGTAGGGAGGGGATTTTGATTGAGATGTAAACTGAAGAAATAAAAAATAAATTATAAGGAAAAGAATTCTCAACTTCATATGGAATAAAAAACAACCACAATAGCTAAATCAATCCTGCACAATTAAAAAAAAAATTTCACCATCCCAGATTTCAAGCTATACTGAAGAGCAATAGTAATAAAAACAGCATGGTACTGGCATAGAAACAGACCAGTTGATCAATGGAATCGAATTGAAGACCCAGAAATGAACCCACACATCTATGGTCACTTAATTTTTGACAAAGAAGCCAAAACCGTGCAATGGAAAAAGGACAGCATCTTCAACAAATGGTGCTGGTCTAACTGGATGTTGACATGTAAAAAAAGAAAGAAAGAAAGAAATTAGACTCATACTTATCACCCTGCACAAAACTTAAGTCCAAGTGGATCAAAGACCTTAACATAAGGCCTGACACACTAAATGTAATAGAAGAGAAAGTGGGGAAAAGCCTCGAACTCATAAGCACAGATGACAACTTCCTGAACAGAACACCAATAGCAACTGGCTTGTTAACATTAGCTTCCCAATTTCTTTTACTTCTCTAATTTACCCTATCTAGCTGGAACCTGAATAGCCCTAATTTTTTGTCATCTCCAGGGCAGCTTCCTCCTCATTCCACTCCACAGTTCAATTGGAGTTCCTGCCTGCCCAGCCCTTCCAACTGTCTTATCCTTCACACCCACCCTTCCAATGTATACACTTGTCCTCTTTCTACCTCCCTGTGGCGGTTCATCACTCCATCTTTACTCATGTCATGTATTTGTATTTACTTGATCAAAGCTTTCCTCGCTTCCTGATAGGGACTCCATAGTTGATCATCTAGATCACTCCCCAGCCCAAGTTAATCATTTCCACACTCTCTCCTATTTATACTGTAGCTAATCCATGATGTCACCATACTGTTATCTGATTCTGAGGCCTTCTGTGGAGCAAGATCCTGGATTACAAACATTTTTCTAATGAAAACAAGCTAATGTTTAGAAATGCCCAAAGCTACCAGCAGCACCCCACATGCTCTTCAGCCTGTGCCTCTTGAGATGATTACCCAAATTCAGCTTTTTCTTTGTTTTCAAGGTGATACACTTATATTTGGTGTACACAAGCATACATGAACACTGATATGAATGCACAGGGGCAGCATTCCAACATTCTGTTGCTAAACCTTATGTGGATTTATCCTCTGCCATTTCTCTGTGCCTGATGATAAAAATCAGTTTTACTGATTTTCCTATTTCAGACACATTTTCATTCTACAAGACCATAGTAACTCCTGATAAGTACATGTATCTTATCAACACTACAGATTTTTGTATTGGTCTGTATACACATTTAAATGAAGATCGTCATCTCCAAAATAAACAACTTAAAAAGAGAATTGGGTTAAAATCTGCGAGATGTGAGACTCTGGGTTTAGAAAGTCAGCCATAGCTCTTTAGCCCCCCAGTGACTCAGAAAGTGTGGTTCTCGTGAGTGAGTGTGGTGGATCACTGCAGTTTTCAAACTTCAGTGTATTGAAGAAACAATCTTGTAATATTCAACTCTAAAGATTCTGCTTTTTGCAAAGCATACATTCAATTGTAGGAAAGTGCAAAGTACAAATTGTTGTTGTTATTATTATTATTATTACTATTATTACACTGGCACAGCCATATCTAAAGAGCATAGTGAAAGTCATAAAGCAAGCACAGCTACTTGTCAAAGATCCAGCAAAGCTCAGCCTTGTGATGACATCACTGTACTGTGGTCTTCCACTTTTTGGCCTTGATCTACATGTGTTGCATGCTTCGGGTGCTTTTTACAATCATTTTCCCTCATCAACCCCACAACCCAACTTTTAACAGTCTAGAGGCAGCTTTGGCAAAGCGTGACAGCCTGTTTATTATTTGTACAACTTGGGGATATTGGATTGATGGAATTTTTCTTATGGATCATTTATGCCTTATCCTAGGAGTACTACTTCTAAGCTTCCCCAGGAATGTCTGACCATAAAACCCCTCCTGCTTTTAGGGAGATAACCTTATCTGTCCCTACTTGAAGGTCTTCCTTATATTCTGGAGGATGTGACTCAAATAAAAACCAGAGACCTCCTTATGAAGCTCTGACTCAAAGGTACTCTTGGAACATCTTCACTGCACTTACTCAGGAGCAAAATAATCAGAACAAAGTAAATTGAAAAGGTAAACAAGATTCAGTGGGCTAGAGAAGTTGGCAACATATCAAATTAAAAGCTTCTTCCTATTACTGATAGACAAAGAATAGTATAAATAATTGATAAAAAGAATAAACGATTAACAACTCCCTTTCTTAGAAAAAGTTAACTCATTCAAGGCTACTGTGGTATCACATGACCAAGGAAAAAAAGAGTACGAAGGTTAGACATATAAATAAATTCTACAAGTATAGAAAGTATAAACATTGTATTATCGCAGAAATTGATTAATAACTGCAATAGGTTTGGCCTGAAGTCTTTTCCTGGTCCTACTGACAATTTGCACTCTGACTATTAAAAGTTGATAATACATTGCTTAGGTCATAACAGTCTGCCCAGACTGGCTTGGAGATTTTCTATCTCTCTAATGCCCTTGAAACCGTAAGAGCCACCAACCTGTGAAAAGGCTGTCATGCTTTGGCAAAATCTGCCTCTAGACTGTTAAAAGTTGGGTTATGGGGTCGATGAGGGAAAATGATTGTAAAAGATAACTCTGGTCAGTCATGGTGTATCAATGATGACTAAACTCACGACTAAGAGGAAGTTAAGAAACATGTCCAGGGACAAAATGATATGATCTGTGTTTTTGTAACAACGTGAATCTATCCCTGCCTACTAAATTCTGTATAAATAAAGCCTGTAAGAGACACAGGTTGTCAGATTACATCAAGCCATACCGAGATTTGCTTCCTCTCTTTCCCATCCCAAATGGAAAGAAACTAAAAACTGTTCCATGTCCTAGTCCTCCCTTCCTGCTCTTGCACTTGCCTTTCTTCAGGACTTGGATCCCACTCAGAGCTAGTCTCTGGCAAACCACCATTGTTCATAGTCTCTGGCAAACCACCATTGTTCATTCCATTAACAGCCAGAAAAGTCGACCTATCACCCAACCTGTCAATAGTCTGAGCTAATAAAATGCTATGTGAACACAAAGTTTTTCAGATAAACAAAACATTATATTCTGTACAAACAACAGGACTACCATTAAAAAGGAATACACTCCTAAAGTTCCAAGTATCCTCAGATAAGAGGCTAGATACAACCCATAATTATTCCTTTTATATAAAATCAATGATCTGGAAAAATTATCTGTGATGACAGAAATCAGAAGGGTGATTGTCCGTAGGAGGGGGAGCATTGATTAACCAGGGTCAGAAGAATTTCAAGAGTTTAAAACATCCTGAGTCTTGATTTGGATGGTAACTGATCAAACAATTTCATTTGTTGAGACTCATCAAATAGTTTACTGAAGTCTAAGAATTCATGCAGAGGGATTTTTTTTTTAAAGAGAAAATTATATTAAGTTAGAGTTGACAATTCTTTCTTAAAATCGTTTTTATTCAGTGGACCAGAACAATACTGATGAAAAAATAAAGCAATATGATTTATGAAAGAGCCCACTATTCCACAAATGGAAGAATGAATGCTGTGATTACTATTTTCTCATTGCATCAGAGCCAAGGAAAATGTTCTTTTAACCTTGGTTCTCCCCAAAAAGAGACAATTGGGAGATTTAATGGGAAATGTTTATTTGGGAACTAACCATAGAAGAGAGTGGAGTGTGGATTCAGGAGTAGAAAGCAGCGTGGAGTTACACTGGCCACTCCATTCTGATTTAGCGTGAGTAGAAACTCAGGTGATATAGCACGTATGCTGATATGATACCTGACAGGCAGGGAAGACAGAAACATCAGTGGATGGAAGAGAAAAGAGGCTAGCTGTGACTCTGGCCTTCCTCCCATCTTCCCATAAATCTGATGGGCTTGTCAAATTCTTTGTATCTTTGGTTTTAGACCAATGGATCCTTTTAGCATGCATTTAGGAAGCATTATTCCACAGCTGTGGTGTGGTCCTTCCTCTAAGAGCCTCACCTGGTGCGTAGCCAGCCAGCATCAGGTAACAAAAGTAAATGAAGCTGAACAGAGTTATTTACAGTGACTACTGAGACAGACAGAGTAAACAAACGCTAGTTCAAATCACAGCTCAGAGTGCAGATCTGAAAAGCTGTATCTGGTACCTCTGATAAGCAAGGCTTGGTGTCCTTCATTCTGCACAACCAATTCTTTAAGTTGGCTTCTGTCAATTCTGTCTCTGGAATGCTACATGCCTCAGGCATGTGAAGCACGTCTCTGTGTGTCTTATTGGTAACACAGACCACTGTTGGTTGGATTGTTTTCAGGATTGTGAGGATTAAGATGGCAAATACAGGAGAAATTCCAAGACAATTCCTGGCTCATAGTCAGTGCTTTATAAATATTAAATTTTAGAATCACAAAGTATTTTCATGAATATAATGTGATTTGGTTCTTGTAATAATCTTAAGAAGCAGTATTCTATCCATTTTTACTAAACAGCATTTACATAAGAAGCTCAAAGAAATTCAATATAGTAATAGTTTTGGGGTTTGTACATCAAAGCTGGAGGAACTAAAGCTCACATGACTTGTTCAAGGGTGTGCAGTATGAGGATCCTGGGTACCAAGAGTCTTAAAGAACAAGACTCTGTCCTGTCTGACTGAGTGGATATTCCCCAAGTATTTTTATAAAACCATAAACAGTTTAATAATATAAATAATGTACCATGCAATCCTGAGTATTTTAGTATTTTGTCTTTGAATATACTGTTGGTTTTCTTCTACCACTCATGAAAAATAGTGTGTTGTGTTATGAATGTATGGTCATTAAAGTTATTTCTCTAGTCTGCAATCTGCTTATGTTTCTGTGGGTGTAAATATAGTAAGTTTTTTTCTAAAACAAAATAGAAAAAACCTTGTTGGCTCATAAGGGTTTACTCACTTATAATTGTTTCTATTGTTTCTTTTCCCAGGTTGAATACCCCTGATATGAAAGTTGCCTGTCCAAAGTGTTCAAAATCCAAATAGTTTTAGGCACCAAGTGAAAAATTTCACAACTGGACTCATCATGTCACTTGCTCTAAAAACACCACAGAAGATTTATTGTAGGCAATGTATGTAATGAGTGTATGATTGGATTATTTGGTTTCTTGGTGTTTAATTTCTTGAGTTCTTTATAAATTTTTGGTTATTAGACCTCTGTCAAATGTGGGGTTGGTAAAGATCTTTTCCCAATCTGTAGGTTGCCCTTTTGTTCTATCAACAGGGTCCTTTGCCTAACAGAAACTTTTGAGTTTCATAAGGTCCCATTTATTGATTATTGGTCTTAGAGCCTGAGCTATTGGTGTTCTGTTCAGAGAGTTGTCACCTGGGCCAATGAGTTCAAGAGTTTTCCCAAATTTCTCTTCTATTAGATTTAGTGTGTCCAGCTTTCTGTTAAGGTCTTTGATCAACTTGGACTTAACGTTTGTGCAAGTTGATTAATCTGGGTCTATTTGCATTCTTTTATATGTTGACATCCAGTTAGACCTGCACCATTTGTTGAAGATGCTTTATCTTTTCCATTTTATGGTCTTGTCTTCGTTGTTAAAAAATAAGTGATCATAGGTATGTGGGTTTATTTCTGGGTCTTCGATTTGATTCCATTGATCAGTGGTTTGTTTCTCTACCAGTATCATGCTAATTTTATTACTATTGCTCTGTAGTATAGCTTGAAATCTGGGATGGTGATACCTCCAGATGGTTTTTTTTTTTTTTTTATTGTACAGGATTGATTTAGCTATTCTGGGTTTTTTGTTATTCCATATGAATTTGAGAGTTGTTCTTTCAAGATCTGTAAAGAATTGTGCTAGTATTTTAATAGGAATTGTATTGAATCTGTATATTGCTTTTGGTAGGATAGCCATTTTTATTATGTTGATACTACCAATCCATGAGCATGGGAGATCTCTCCATCTTCTGATATCTTCTTTAATTTCTTTCATTAAGGACTTGAAGTTATTGTCATACAGGTCTTTCACTTTCTTGGTTAGAGTTACCCCCAGGTATTTTATATTATTTGTGGCTATTGTGAAGGATGTTGTTTCCCCAATTTCTTTCTCAGCCCATTTACCTTTTATGTAAAAGAATTTTGAATTAATTTTATATTCATCCACCTTGCTGAAGGTGTTTATCAGTTGTAGGAGTTCTGTGGTGGAATTTTGGGGGTCACTTATGTATACTATTATATCATCTGCAAATAGGGATACTTTGACTTCTTTTCCAATTTGTATCCCCTTGATCTCCTTTAGCTGTCTTATTGCTCTAGCTAGAACTTCAAGTACTATGTTGAAGAGATATGGGGAGAGTGGGCATCCTCGCCTTGTCCCTGAAAGACCAAACAAAGAGAATTTCAGACCAATTTCCCTCATGTACATAGACACAAAAATACTCAATAAAATACTTGCAAACTGAATCCAAGAACACATCAAAAGTATCATACACCATGATGAAGTAGTCTTCAACCCCGGAATGCAGGGCTGCTTAATCAACATAATCCATCATATAAACAAGGTGAAAGAAAACAAAACACATGATCATCTCACTAGATGCTGAAAAAGCATTTGACAAAATCCAACACCTGTTCATGCTAAAAGTCTTGGAGAGAGCTTTTGTAGAACGACCGTACCTAGAAATGATAAAGACAATATACAGCAAGCCAACATCAAGTTAAATAGAGAGAAACTTAAAGCATTTCCTCTAAAATCAAGGACAAGGCAAGTGATTATTACATGAGACAGAAATCGGTTTTTGGTTTGATGCCTAGAACCAAAGCTTATAAATATTAAATTTTAGAATCACAAAGTATTTTCATGAATATAATGTCATTTGGTTCTTGTAATGATAAACCTTTGGTTTGGTGCCTAGAACCAAAACACACCTGAGATTGTTTTGGTTCTAGGCACAGTGATAAGGGATACTTTCACCTTGCTATGTGTGCATGTGTGAAAGGGGTGTATGTGTGTGCGTGTGTGTGTGTGTGTGTGTGTGTGTGTGTGTGTGTGTGTATGCACACATATGCAGGAATGTGCAGAGTCCAAAGGTCAACCTTAGCCACTATCTCAAGTGCACTCCACATTGCCTTTGTGAGCCTGGGTCTCCCACCATCCAGATGATAAGCAAGTGCCACCTTTGCCTGTATTTCCTTTTAACATGGGTTCTAGAAAGTCAGATTCAGGTGCTACCTAGTTAGCCTGATGCTGCATAAGCCATCTCCACGACTCTCAGTCTGTGCTTCTGTGTATCAAACAATTCAGACCTGAGCTCTTTTCCCAATTGTTTATTTGTTCATAACTATCCACAGAAGTGGTCCCTGGGAAGAATTTTGGATGTGTAGATCTCTGTGAGAAACGGATGTAAGATTGACAATGTTTTGGCACACATGACCCCATGGTGTCTAGGGCCACATGACAACGAATCAAGGCAGGCATTGGCATTCCTGTGACTGTACGAGATGCTGGAAATGTATTTTGTTTATGGATCTACCACCTTGAAAAATAGGAAAGTGCAGAGAGAAAGCCCAAGAGAAGGAGAGAGACAGCTCTGAAAACAGATTTGGACTGCAGTTTTCCAGAAGTGAATGACCTAATTAGAAAGTCATGGCTTTACAGAAGAGGAAGCTGGGGTAACTGTCCCTCCCGAAAGGAAAGGTGCTAAGATGAAGTTGTTTGTAGGTTGAAGAGCTTCCAATGTCCTGGCTTAGAGTCTATTTTTCACTACTGTCTTTTCAAAATGACTTCTGTCTACTCTGTCGTTTCTGTGTCTATACAAGGTAGCCCACACCCCAAAGCATTTGGTCCAAGCCCCTGAGTCTCTTATGCTAGTTGAAAAAAGTTTTCCCTTTTCTCTGTTTAGTGATTTGTAACTATTTGTAT
The DNA here is from genome assembly GCA_907164525.1 of Lophiomys imhausi. NCBI lineage: Eukaryota > Metazoa > Chordata > Mammalia > Rodentia > Muridae > Lophiomys > Lophiomys imhausi. The sequence goes on along the minus strand of CAJQZJ010033026.1, from coordinate 72,192 downwards.
GTAAATCTTGAAGTGCTGATGGCCCCAACCTTCTTCAGTAGAGGTTCAAGCCTTATTGCAGGCCAGAGTGAGAACCAGTGACTGACTTCATTTCAGAGGGCTACCTGTGTGGCTGTCCCTCCCAGTGCAACCCTCCCCCTGACTGTGGCTCTTAACTGAGAGCTTTATGTACCCAGAGGTGTCATTTCAGGTATCAAATCTTTAACACTTCATTGTCTCTTCCATTGTCCAAATTTGTTTTATTTATCAAAGACTTTCAGCTTTTATATACACACACACACACACACACACACACACACACACACACACACACACATACATATATTAACTCCAATATTGTCAAATATCAACCTGACAAAATATCTTGAACAGAAACGTGACCAAGGGACCCTTTTACACTCTAATTTTATCTGTCCAGTAACTTGATACTCTCACACCTCCTGGAGAGGTTTTTATTTTATCCTACAGCCGTGTGCACAAAATTGATATAGTTCCCCAAGGAGAGACAGTGCTGAAGAGCTCTTTACCTTTCTCTGTTCCTCTTTAAGAGACTCCTGGGCTCTGTCGTTCATTAAAGCAGTTTGTTAGGGTGGTAGTCCAGTGTCCTCTTGGCTGATGGTTTCTGGTATAGAACTCTAGCCTGTAAAGGAACCACAGAAAAGCAACCCAGGCCCCCCCCCCCAGTGTTCCCCACCTGCAGTTTCCAACTTGTAGAAGAGCCTCTTCCTGCAGTAAGAAAGGGCTGCATGGAAGAAGGGGGGCTCTGACCATCTGGCATTTTCTCACCATGTATTTAGAGTCTGAAGTATAGAGCTGAGGCAGAAACTTGAGACAGGCTGTTAGTCTGGCTTTCCCAGGAGCCAGCACAGCCTTGACTCTGATCTGAAATAACAAAGAGCCCTGTGCTCTGTGAGCACGCAGCTCTGGGAGAGCTGTCCTGGGCTCAACTGCAGAGACTGTCAAGGAGGAAGTTTGCTGTTATTGAAATAGTGGAGATCTGTCCTGCCGCTATCCTTTTTTCCTGATGTAATTGATTTTCTTGAAGAAATGTGTCTTCATTTTTGGTATAACTTTAGGACTACTTAAAATATTTTAGTTTTTTGAAATTTATCCCTTGGTAATTGTTGTTTCTCTTGGGAGCTGAGTGGGGTTCCTCATACTGTACTCCAGGAAGCTGATGAAGAGCAATTAATGTTTATGTAATTGATTGTCCTTCTAAGGCCTATTGTATTACCTTTCCAGGTGTAACATACTTTAATATTTATAATAATCACAAAATAGGGAGCAATATTATTGTCCCCATTGTAGAGAGAAGAAGGCTGAGCCCAAGGATGCTAGTAATTTGCATGTATTTGGTTAATAATTTAACTAATTATTTCTACAAATGGTACCCAATCACAGCAATTAGAATCCATGCTTACAGACTGAGAAGGCCTGAGTGAAAGGCGATTTCCTAGCCAAAGAGTAGGGAATCGAACCCAAATGCATTTTAAAGCTGTGGCTACCTTAACAGAAGCTGCTGCCTTGCAGCAAAGCAGAGAGCTAAGGCCTTGTCTCTCCCTAACTACTAAAAAACTGGCAACCTTCTAGACGAACTGGGGAGCAGAATTAACAGCCTGAATTACAAATGGAGAAATTCATAATGTCTCAATACATTTGGATTCCATTTGACTTTCTTTCTCTTGGGATACAGATGATTTTTACACTGACAATTATGGCTCCATACATCCTTTTTGAGAAAGATCCAACTAGGTTAGGCTTAAAAGAAAGAATTTACAGATGGAAGGCTAAATTACCAACAATGATGATAGGTAGAAGGAGCCTCCAAGACAAGCAGCTGGAGCAGGAAGGAGGACACATGCCATGGGTTAAAGAAAAGAAGATCATTTCACGTGGCCTAGAACATCAGCATAGTGTGGAGAATAGCAGTCCAAAGGGACGTATGTATATATGGGGTCATATTAGGGGAATAGAATTAAGGGCTAGCTTAGATGGGCCAAGATTGCTCAATTCAGGCCACGGTTTGTTAAAATCCATGTGGTGTTTGTGTGCTCATTTATAATGGCAGGTTAAGGATTAACACCACTGACCAATTAAATATAACCTAAATACTAGTAAATAATTTAATTAGCCATTTTCTACAAATGGTGCCCAATATAATTTAATTAATTACTTCTACATATATTCCTTTGTTTACTGGCTTCTTTAACTTGAAATGAGATTGACAAATTCCAGTACTCATGGGTTTGGTCAAATTGTACCTTCCTGACGGGTTCCAGCACATTTATCACAGTTTCCAGCACAGGTTCCAGCACATTTATCACAGTTGATCTAAGAATAAAAATACACACACACACACACACACACACACACACACTATATATATATATATATTTTTTTTTAAAGAGAGTTTAAAGGCATTGTGTGAAGCTATTTGAAGAAGAAAGCCTTATGGTCAGTGTAAGCTTTATTTCTCCAAGTCCTGTGACTAAAATGTGTGGTGCCTTCAGCAAAAAGCCTCGAACTCATTGACACAGGTGACAACTTCCTGAACAGAACACCAATATTCAGGCCCTAAGACCAACAATCAATAAATGGGACCTCATGAAACTGAAAAGCTTCTGTAATGCAAAGTATACTGTAGGAGTTAGATAAATTAGATTTAGGAAATATATAGGAGTTTCTG
>CAJQZJ010033026.1:35921-49506 GCA_907164525.1 Lophiomys imhausi | reverse complement strand
TCAATCTTCAGCCATTTGGCCCCGTTTCTCTGACAGACATTGATTGTCCAAATTTTTAATGTGTGGAATTTCTTTGGCTCTCAACTTTTGCTTTTAAAACAGTTTTTATTCTTTGGAGTCCTATAAGACTATAAAATATCATTCTGCTAGTATAAATTTATATTCTCTTTTCTTCTAAATCATATCACATAAGGCTATACTAGTGAAAAGCCTCTTACAAAAGTTAGTCAAGAAGTTTATAATCGACTCAAATAGATTTTAGGTCTGCAATGAACAAAGTGAACCAGTAATGTGGGAAGGCATTGTTTTATCACTGGTAAATGTAAAATAGGGGTTGGAGCACAGGTGACTGCAAGGTAATGATAGGCTATTTATTGTAAACCTAGCAAGCAACCATACCCATGTGTCTAGTCATAGGTTCATTTACAAAACCAAGCACACTCATGCATCTGCTTTATAATGTACCATTCATGGAGGGATGAAAAGACAAAGCTGATGTAGCTCCCAAATTCAAGGGGAAGAGGAGGAAGTGAGGCCGGGCATGATTTAATGCTACTCCTCAGTTCAGAATCTACTCTTCTCTAACATATGGGTTTTCGAGGAAGCAGGGAAAATCTGGGATATTCCTGTAGGAATATGTAGAAGTAATATGCACTGCCCTAGTAGGCATGAGCTGTTGCTAAACAACACACTTGCGTGGCTGGGCTTCCAAATAGAGCCGTTCCATGTCCAGACCTGCCTGGAGACTGAAGACATCACTGGGCAATGAGAAGGAGCCAATGAGGAGGAGCCATCGCAACAGCTTTCAGTCTGGGGTCCAATGGGACAATGGTTGGGGGTATAAAAAACGGGCTTCCTCTTTTAATTAAATGAGTCTTCTTCTGCATTGCAACTCCCAGGGTCTGCATGGTGACTCTGTGCCTTCTTGCCCACTGCCCCCAGAGCCGGGTGGTCAGCATAGTGCTGGCAACATTTGGCCCTAGCCAGAGTAGTCTGCTGATCACAGACATTTCCATTAAGTGCTAACCTGCCATATCTATGTGTCAACTTCCCAGGGCAACAGACTATCCACAACTTAATAACTTAAAGCAGCTAAATGTATTTTGTGCCTTAGGAGATGAGAGATTTGAAACCAAGGTCTTAGTAGGTCTGTCCTGCTATGGTTTGAATTTGTCCCACAAAGTCACATGCCAGTAACTTCATCCTTAGAACACTATTCAAAAGTAGGGTCTTTAAAAAGTGATTAAGCCTCAATCTTCAGCCATTTGACCCCATTTCTCTGACAGACATTGATTGTAGAGCAGGAATTATGAAGGACTTGCCTAACCTGTCTTGGTAGAGCTAGGCTGTCGACTTATCTGCTTCCAAGTTTTGTCCTTTTTGGACAGCATTCTGTCTACAGTTGAAGCAAGGAGTTTTTCTTGCCAAGAGATAGGCTTGCCACTAATTCAACCATCTCCCACTGGAGATTCTTTGATGCTCATCTTCTACTTGGAGAAGAATAGGGGGTGCTGTCAGGCGCTGACATGTCTCGATATCAAAAAAATCTTAAGTTAAGAAAACATCTTTGAATGCCATATTCTGCAGATCTCTTGAGGTTTTTGAAGACGCCCTATCTATTTCTTATATTTAGATAAGCAAATGTCTCCTGAACCCCTCCCCATTCTACCTTGAAGATGTGTGGTAGTTGGTTTTTATTGTCCATTTGATTGGATTGAATCATACTCAATTGAGATTACTAATAGACTCTTCTGAGTGTGCCTGTGAGAATGTTTCTAGAGGCAGTTGGAATTAGAGATAACAGTCTGCAGGAGAATATTTGCCCTGAATATGAGCAGTGCAACCAAATAGCCTGAGACTTGGAAGGAAAAGAAGGGAAAGAAGAAGGAATCAGTCCACACACAAGAACTGGGTTTTCCTCCGCAAATGCAACGTTTCCTCTTCATTGCTTGTGGGTATTGGATCTCAGCATCTTTTGCCTTCTAATGTGATTTCATAGCTGTGGCTCCACAGGGTTGCTCCAGGGATGCTGTTTCAAGAGAGGACTGCATCCTGTGTCTCTCTGGGTCTCTGAGGTTGGACTGAGCAGTTCCTGTACTCTGACTGGAGTATAGGAAATTCAACTGTTCTTGAAGACAATCTTCACTGGATTTTTACAACAGCTGATTATGTGACCCCATCTGACTTATATTTTTGTATAATTACATAATTACATACTCATGTTTCTACATATGATCATTGTGTTCCTCTTGGGTATTTGGTTCTTAGAATTTTTTGTCTTAGCAATTGTTGAGATTCTTCTTCACTATTTTGTTCCTAGGACTTGGGAACTGTTTATAGGAGAAATGTGGAGAAGTTTGGCAAGGCAAGTTTTATGCAGCTAAGGACTGCTGCAAGTGGAGCTTATAGGTTGTTTTGGGGACAGGTTATCAGGAAATCAAAAACTGCTCATAAGGCTTTTGACAGAAATGAAACTAGACAGTGGTTATTTATGTCACATTCTAAAGTGTATGAACACTTTGCCCAGGCCTTGAGACTTAGTGCTTGATTGAGTTAAAAATAACAGAGTGTGGCCTGGAGAGATAGATCAATAGTAGCATTTGTTCCTCTTGCAGAGGTCCCAGATTTAACTCCCAGCACCCACATGTTGGTCTATGTCCTTCTGTAACTACAGCTCCAGGGAATCCAACATTCTGGCCTCTGTGGGTATCGAAGGCACATGGAACACGGACATACATGTAGGAAAGACACACATACACTTATAATAATGATAATGATGATGTGCTTAGTTTGTGCAATGCTCCCACTTGGATCTCCATAACAAAATATAGTTACATTAGATAGATAGAGGATATATAGATAGAATATGTGCATACACACACACACACACACACACACACACACAGAGAGAGAGAGAGAGAGAGAGAGAGAGTTAGACAGAGAGAGGGAGAGATAGAACTGACATATCAAAGAAGAAATTTCAATTCATGACATGGGTACTGCCGATTGCATTTAGCCAGATACACAGTGAAAATTATGAGAAAAAAAAAAAACAAAAGAAAGAGGTAGTTTGGCCACAAATAAAGCATGGTTATAGCTGGGAACAGGGATGAAAAAATTGTTCAGTGTTTAAGACCACATACAGCTCTTCCAGAGGATACCAGTTCTGTCCCTAGGAACTTTGTTGGGAAAATCACAATCATCTGTAACTTTAGCTCAGGGGAGCTCAATGCCATCTCCTGGCCTCTGTATTCATTTGCACTCATGTACACACACACACAGGGAGAGTCATATATACATAAAATTAAAAATAAAATAGATATTCTATTTATGAGCAAGGGATATATAGTTGCTAAAGATCTTGGTGCCACAAAGACAAAGCATTGTACTGGAACAAAAGAGAAGATAGCTTGAGAAAATTTTAGGGGGTTTTCAGGCCCAAATCATGGAGAGTTTAAAGGCATTGTGTGAAGATATTTGAAGCTTTTTGCTTTAAGAAGAGAGTCCCAGGGCATCCTATATCCTCAGGAATGTCTACAGAAGTGTCTGCTGTTAGTTATCTTTTCAAATACTCAAGAGTTACTGCAGCTGTGGTCCAATGGAGACAAACAGATGCTTGAGCCTGTGACAGACCATGGATCCAACACACTGATTTTACTAAAGTATCTGAGTTACCGAATGGTAGAGGCTTCTTTTTATATTTTAAAGCAAAAGTGGAGAATTTTAGTAACATGTGAGGGAGTTGGAGCCACAGTGGTGCTGAGAAGTACAAAATGAAGCCAGCACCTCAGTGGGGTCCTGGTATGTTGTAGATGCCAGTAGCATGGGATGTCCTTCGAGGAAACCACAGGCGGTGAGCAAAGCTGGCCTTGCAGCAGGACAGAGGCTATGAGAGCAGAACCTATGAAGACTACAAGGGTGGGCTACCCAAACCTCTTGAACACTCATCCTACCACTCTGTGCCTAGAATGCAAACCATGGAGCTGAAGGCTTTAATGTTTATATTGCTTAGTTTAGGACATGCTTTCATCCTATAAAAATATTGGTTTTTAATGCACATGTGTCAGCAAATGCCCACACAGGCCAGAAGATGACACTGATTCCCTTAGAGTGAAAGTTAGAGGAAATCGTGAGGTGCCCTAACTTCAGTGCTGGGAATAGAATTTGAGTCTTTTGGACATCTCTTTCCCCTGATATACTCTTTCTCTCTCTCTCTCTCTCTCTCTCTCTCTCTCTCATTTCTCTGTCCCTCTCTGTCTCTCTACCTCTCTCTTTGCCTCCCTCCATACCTTCCTTCCTTTCTTTTTGTTTTCTCTTTTTAAGACAAGGTTTCTCTGTAGCCATTGGCTGTCTTGTAAATCTTTGATGTAAACCAAATGGTTCTTGAACTCAGAGATCCTCCTGCCTTTTCCTTGAAAGTGCTGATTTTTTCCTTCTATGTCCATTTTAGAATCCAAATATTCACTTTGTAGTATTGTATATTGGTATTTTGTTACTTCTTATCAATTTTTGCTGGGACTCACCTCTGAGGTTTTTTATTAAGTCTCAAAGGAGATTTTAGACTTGGACTATTGAACAAATATTAAGATTAGCAGATGCTTGAGGAGGGAAGCAAAACATTTTGTGTGGCAGGAAGAAGATGATCCTTTGAAGGAGGGAGAGAGTTCTATGGTTTGGATAAAACATTCATCCAAAGTTCTTGTGTTGAAAGTGTAGCCCCCAGTGCAGTTTTATTGGTAAGAATTTGGGAAGTGATTGGATCATGAGGGCCAAAATCAGTGTATTGATTCATCATTTGATGGCATTGTTGAGACTGGTGGAAACTAGGAGGCAGGGATAGTTCTAAGAATTAGTGTGGTAAGACTTTTGTTTCTTAAAAAACCCAGTTATGATACCAGAATGTTTTTGTTTTAATCCCAGTTGTGGGGCTGGTTCAACTTGTCCACACCTGCAAACTATGTGACTCATGCGCTAGCAGGGGCATGGCTTAGCCAACTGCAGAAAGTTGAATTCTGAGGACTCTGGAGAGGAGGATAAATGGCAGAGCCCTGAGAGGGATGGGGGCACTCTGAAGGAGGAAGAGGTTGTTGCTCTCCCTGCTGCTGGTACTCTTCTGAGCTGCTACTGGTTTGTCTTGCTGCTGTGTTTCCTAGTTTTCTGTGTTTGCTGTTGCAGGTTTGCTGGACTGCCGGGGATGCTCCCCCCAGCAGGTTTGGCGATGGAGTGAAGGGCTGGACCAGCCGACCCTCACTCTGAGGCTGAACAGGATGAACAGTGTTAGAAGACTCAGACCCCTATCATGCCCGGGGGAGAACACACTGAGTCAGGAGGCACATCGAGGCAGGATCTCATTTTTATTATTCAGGAAGTTTCTTTTATAGGGTAGGAGAGGGGGGCAGGGTAAAAGTGTAGTGTGAGGTTGCTTAGGCAGTGAAGTAACAGATAAGGTATAGAGAGGGCCAATAAACTGAATGAGTATGGCTGCAGTTAGGCAGGGTTAACACCAGAATGATATAGTGCAGAAGGGTCTGGACTTCCGCATTTTTGAGACAGGTCGCCAAAATAGAGTCTGGATTGGGAAGGCACTATAGGCCCCCCCAATCTGGCTGATTTAGGCACTTGGGCCCAACACTGGACCTCTGACTACTGAGATTGGTATTGGCCCATAAAGAACCTGTCACCTCCAAGTCAGCAGGAAGTACCTCAAGAGACCTATGTCTCTTTCCCCTTTAACCTTCTTTATATCCTACCTAGTATTGGGAGGTTGGAAGGCAGGTAGAGGTATAAGTACAGTAAAATAAATTAGAGTGTGTAATAAAACAAAAGCAAAGTGTCACATACAAGAAGTGGCGGCCATACATAAGGCAAGACATAATGGGAAACTGAGTTTCTAATGCCGTGGAGGAGATGACAGATTTTGAAGGAATGAACAGGGTGTTTCAGGATTTCAGCAAAACGTTAATTATGGCTCCTTCCACTGGGTTCTCTCCCACTTTGCTCCCAGAGGGGATTTCTATGTTTTCTTCTTTTTCCTCCTGTATGGTGTTTCAAAAAAGATTGGGAGAATGCTTGACCAATTTGAAAAGTTTCAAGTGGACATGGAGGGCTCTGATAAACAAAAAAATGATTGATGAAAGGATTGGAGAAATGGCTGTGCAACTACGGAGAGTTTGTAGGGCTTAGAAGGCAAAAAGCACCAGGGAGAGGAGCACAAACAAGTACAGGGCTGGTGACTGAGAGTGGGAACTTGCTGCAGGATGAAAGAGGGAAGCTGGCTGGGGTAGAAGGCATATTGCCACCCTGCCCTTCTCCACACAACACTTTCAGTGTCAGGTCCCCACTGGGTCTGAATGAGGCACCGGAAGAGCAGGAGGCAGCACTGGGCAAAAGGGTTAGATTGGAGCCAAGTGCATTTCCAGAGGAGTTGCCTGTGATTATACAGTCACACTGGGCTTTCCAGTAGTTATGCAGCACATGTCTGCTAATGGTATGGGTCATGAATATGATGAGTTCACATAGCATCCAATAGATATGACAGATCTGAGGCACTTTGGAGAGTCTATTGTTTCCTAGAGTGTGCATTCCCTTTTCCGTTAAACAAGTATTAAGTAATTGGGCTACCCAAAACAGAATTATTCCACAAGGTTGGTGACAGTTGTGCTAGAAGCTGGTCAGCAGTTTCAGTGGTTGCTGTGGTGGAAAGGAAACACTACAAATATAGAACAATGAAATAGGGCAAGGGGAATAAATATTATCAGCTGGCGGAAGGTCAATATTCTGACCTACAAGAACAAATACGATATGATGATGTTGTTTGTTATAGAAGAGTGTCACTTGGGAGCTTTAAGAGCTTGGGATAAGCTTGAGGAGGAAAAAGCCCACTTCCTTTAATAAATAATGCAAGGTGCTGGAGAAGCTTTCACAGACTTCTTACACAGATTGATTTCAGCTGTAAACAAAGTCCTGCCACACCTTGATTCTTGGAAGGTATTGATAGAGACCTTAGCAGTTGAGAATGGTAATACTGAATGTAAGAGAATAATTAGACCACTAAGAGGATGTGGCACATCATTGGATGAATGGATAAGAGACACACCTGATATTGCCTCTCACCAGCATCATGTGGACATCATAGAACAAGCCATAGCAAGAGGTCTCAGATATCAAAACGCCTGTGTGCTTTAATTGTGGTAAATTCAGTCATTTGGAAAGAAATTGTAAGGCTAATTTACTAGGTTTTTTTTTTTTTTTAACACTGATACAGAAAGTGTTTAGCTCATTGACAATGTCTTTGTTACCCATTTAAATGCAATTTTGGGCTGGAGAGATGTCTCGGTCATTAAAAAAGGCTAGGATCACAACCAAAATATGCAATGTTTAGATCCAGTCCTTTTGAAAAGGATGGAAAACTGTATAGGATAATTAAGAAAAGCAAATTAATAGTTAATTGAACTTACATTTTTTTAGATACTAGTTTACTTAATTATAAAAATTAGCTGTGTTTAGTCTCTTGTATATCTTTTTGAAGTTAAGCAAGTAGAACATAGCTAGAAACAAGCAATGCTTAGATAGATAGATAGATGATAGATAGATAGATGATAGATAGATAGATGATAGATAGATAGATGATAGATAGATAGATGATAGATAGATAGATAGATGATAGATAGATAGATAGATAGATAGATAGATAGATAGATAGATGATAGATAGATAGATAGATGATCTTCAGAAACCTCAGAGACATACAGAAAATGGCATTAAGATGTTTTGATAATAAAAGGTTTTCCTGACAGAGAGGCACATCTGCTGCTCCTGGCAGCACCCCCAATCTACTTAATAAAAGATTATGAACATCAAAGAAACAAATGTTGACAAGATAGCCATTAGACAAAGAAAAAAAAAAACCCAAACAAAAACTGTCCTTATCTTGATTACTGATAGCAGGCTGTTTGTCCAATCTGTAAATAAGCAAGACACTGAAAAGTTGAATGCCCAATGTTACAGAGATAAGGTAGGCCAGAACTTCAATATTCCTCCTTCACAGAAAAGTTTGTCAGATATTCTGGCCCAAGAGACTGAATACTATGTGATCCAACAACACAGAGAACCATGAGGGACTGACTGCTCAGGTAGCCAGCAATCTCTGTCATTACTATAGTTTTGGAATCTGCTTGCTCTATACTTCCTATATACCTAGGTAATAACTTAATTTCCTTCTCAAGTCTCTGATGGGATTGAAGACTATTTATAGTCTTACAGTTAAGCTTATTTGTTTAGGATTTAAGAAATGTTTTAGGTTTAAAGGATGTTTGTAGGTTAATAAATACAAGTAATAGTAGAAAATGATTTAGGTACAAAACTCTAAGGTGTCTAGATAATGGAATGCTTTCTCCAAGGTTACTAAATACAAATGGACTAGACATCATAAATATAATTCTTATTTGATAGATCGCATAAGTATTCTTATTGTATATAGTTTATTAATATATAAAAAGCCATTTTAACTAAAAGTGACAAATGTGATAAGGGTTTTGTTTCTTAAAAAGCCCAGTTATTATATGAGAATGTTTTTGTTTTTATCCCAGATGTGGGCCTGCTTCAGTTTGTCCACACCTGTAAACTATGAATGACTTGTGCGCTAGCAGGAGCATGACTTAGCCAGCTGCAGAAAGTTTAATTCTGAGGACTCTGGAAGGGGTATAAATGTCAGAGCACTGAGAGGAAAAGCGGCTCTGAAGAAGGAAGAGATTTCTGCTCTCTCTGCTGCTGGTGTTCCCCCAAACTTCTGCGGGTTTATCTTGTTGCTGTATTTCCTGGTTTGCTGGTTTGTTGTGTTTGCTGTTGCTGGTTTGCTGGTTTGCTGGACTGCTGGACTTCAGACAACCAAGATTGGTATTGTACCTAAAAGAACCTGTTACTACCAAGTCAACAGGAAGTAGTTAAAAGAGACTTACTTCCATTTCCCCTATAACCTTCTCTCCTACCTAGTATTGGAGGGTTGGAAGAAGTAAGGGTGGGAAGGGAGGTAGATGGGTTAAGTACCATAGGCATAAGGTTATTGTGTAATTCAAATGCTGATTTCTGTACCCCCACCCATCCAATATCTCTTTGCAATCTTTGTACTTAGACTCTCCTGTCTGAATGTTGTATAAACACTTCTCCCCAACTGTCCTTTGATATGTCAAAAAAGCAGCTTATAATCAACCACTGAGCAGGGGAGAGAATAGGGCTGGAATTCCTGCCCTCCATGGGAGGAGTTAGAGAAGGAAGTAGGGGATTCAGCCAGAGTAGATGTGCAAGAGAAATCAGGAGAGATTCACCTGAAACAAGAAATGTGCAAAGTGCAAGTATCTCTCTCTGGGATATGTGTTGGGGGAAGGCCAGAATTGTTCAGGGGTTAAGAATAGAGTAATAACTGCTTAGTTTTTTTTGTGTTGTGAAACCTGTTTAACAAATAATGTAGTAGAGTATTAATTATGTGGGTGATAGCTGGGTTAAGAGAAACATGTGTCTGATGAACTGAAGGGGGCTGAGATGTGGGATCACCCCACACCAGAGAAGTAGGATAGGTGGGAGAGGGGGTAGGAGGGTAGGAGGGTGGGACAGGGAGGAGTTGAGGGAGGGGGGCTGGGATGGAGATATAACCTGAACTAATCATTTAAAAAACAGAGAGAGAGACTGGGAAACAAACACAAGCATATAAAGCTACATTAATAGAGTACCATAAGATAATATAGTGTAATAAAAAATAAAGCATCACATGCAACAAATGTGATTACCAGAGGGTACCTTGGTGAGATGTATCTTGCCCCATTCCCTCACTCTCCCTTTTAAGCCTGCTGCTACAAGGAGTACAGCTTTGCCTCAGCATATCCTTCTGTTCTTACATATGGTCCTTTGACTTGCCACAGTACCATACAATGGAGCACTGTCTCAAACCTTTGATAAAGTACAATGCCTGAAGACTACACAACAGAAATATGTCTCATACCATGGATGGAGCTCACTGCCTCAGGGCTACACAATGGAGCCATGCCTCCCACCACTGAGGGAGCATAATGCTAGGCCTATAATAGATTTTGCTCTCAATTTAAACTTCAGGTTTCAAAGACTACCTATTTTCTTCATTCATGTTATGCATAGGATGTCTTTTTTATTATCCTATTTGAGAAAGTCAGGGAATTTTCTATTAAGGTCTATTGCTGTGCACTTAATTTAAGTTTTGTCTTGGATAAGAACTGTGCATGCATTTTCTCACTATTGCATCAGCAATGTATAAGCATATATTGAGATCCTAATGGTTGTTTGAAAGCCATGGCTGCTCTTAAGATCAACAGTGATACCATTTCTTGTTTCAGTTTTGATCTATCATTTAATTTGTTGGTGCTGTGAGGATACTCATTGTATACAAAGGAGAGTTGTACTACCAGGATACAGAACAAGTTTTGTGACTCACAGGGAAAAGAGACTGGGTCGTGTGTTCCTCCCATTTAATTATGAACATTTTATTGAAACTTGATTTTATTTAGAAAAATTAATTCATTAGTTTACTTATTCATTTCAAAATGTTTATTTAGTAACTAATAGCTAGACAACACGTTGTTCCCCAAATACTAAATTAAATTTGCCTATGTTTTTCCAGAGAGCATATTATTGATTTACTGTTTCTGCAAATCGATTGTACCATCATCTTTTTTCACATTTCATAGGACTTGTTTAAACTGATACATTAATGTTGACTCTACACTTGCCTCACAGATGTCTAGATAAATGTTTATTGTTTATTAATAAATGAGCTAACCAACACCCCAACCCTGCCCTTTATTTAGGCAAAAACATCAACAAAGAGAAGTAACTGTTTATTATTAGGCCCTAACGTAGAACATTCATGCATAGCTATAATTCCACTCATGTATATTCATGGACAGTGCATCAATTTCTTTTCTCAGCAGCATGAGTGTGGAATGTACCTCAACTAGAGCTACATTCATTTAGGATTAGAAACAGAAGAGGATATTAGAAAGTGGAAAGCAGGGCTGGAGAGATGGCTCAGCGGTTAAGAAAGTGGAAAGCAATTCTGAAGAAAAACATTGGGCAGAAGCCAGAAATCCTTGCCTGGGCTCCATATGAGAAGCCTTCCCTCACCTTTTCATCACAGAAATTGAGGCTGCTTACTTGAGATCCCAGTGGAGGATGGGTAGCAGGCCTCAGTGACAGCTTGGAATGCAGCTGATGCTAGGAGGACAGCAACAACAAGGAGGCTGCTGGCATAGCATGGTGCAGATGAGGAGCTCTGGCTGCCTGCAGCCTAGACTTAACATCCTACTGCCTGCTGACTGTGCTAACTTAGGTGGACAGTTATTTGCCGTGCACTCAGTTGTGAAACAGTTGCCTATACTGATGTCACTACTCATAATGTTCATTCCTATTAAGAGAGAGAGAAAGCATACTCGTCCTCCTCTCAACTTTCATTTCCTGTAACAATAGAGACCACAGTCTAAAACAGCAGAGTCATTTGACAGCTTTTCCCCAAATAGAAAATTGCCAAAGTATAAGAGATTTGAAGGGAAGATTCTTTCTTCAGAATGAGTAAACAGCATCAGTTTTAACTCCCGTTGAGGTCCCTGACCAGCCATTAGAGTTTTTATTTTCAGTTTATGCTATAGGAAGTGGTGATGGAGTGGGAAAGAAGGGAAGATAACGCTTCAGCCAGGAAACAGGTGTAAGGATGGGAGTCAATAGAGAAGGGAGCCAACAGGGGACAGTTTCTTCTTGAAGTTATAGTTTCACATTTCGGAACCTCTACATAGCCCAGGCTGGCTTCAAGCTGACAATCCTCCTGCCTCAACCTAAGTGTTAAATGTGTATAACAAGTGTATATATAACCAAACTACTAATATTTTCTTATTTTCGTCTTAAATCTAATTTACAGGAAAAGGTTCATACAAGGATGGCCAGGTAGTGTTTTGAAAATCAAATCAAATCTACCATAGTAATGGCATTTATTCTTTTTCTGTATTATAAATGAATAGAAGTGTGTGGGGTTTTTTTTAATTGCTTATTGGAAACTCTTTCCATTCTTTGTATGCAACTGGCTAACCTTTACTTGATTTCAGTCAGTGGTGTTACTGGAACGATGTCACATACATTTTGACTTCCTTCATTCCATGATAAGTAAAATCTTTCCCTTACTTTATCCTAGATTTCATACATATTAAATCCACATTGCCCTTTCTGCCTATGATCTCTCATCCAATTACATATCTGAAATGCTCTGCTTGGCCTATTTGCACACACGTAACAACTGAATGAGCAAGTAGCGGGTAACTGATAAGAACAGACAGAGAAGATAAAATGCTGGATGCCCAGTACATCTTAGGTTTCAACAGGCAATACATAATTTCTCAGAAATGCATGCCAAATATTGCACTAGACATGCTGTAACTATTTCTACATCTGCTAAGACTAGATAGGAGTGAGATAGGTAACAGTTTTTTCCCCTAGGAACAGAGTTGAAACATGGCAGATTGCATCCATATTGGGGGGGGGGTCCTTTTTGGGCATCTTTCTCTGTCAGTGCAGTTCTGTTCTCTCCACTCAGGGTTCTGTGCTTGCTGCTCTGCCTTTTGCTGTAACATTCTCAAGAAGAGTGATGCCATCCAAAGCTGAAACTGTGACTTGTCTGTGAAGCAATTATTATACCAGTCTGGGTTGACCTTTGTTCTTCTGTTCCTGTATGAGACAGAGATTACTAAGAGCTGTGTCATCCTCAGAGTATTCATAGGACAGAAAATAGTATTGACATTTATTTTTTTTTAAATTAGTACACATACAAGCTTGAGTGAAACTTGGTTAGACTGAATAGTAATGGACTGATGGTGCTAAATTAAAAAATATATCCAGTGATAGCTCGTATTGATCTATTTGCATCCTAGATGTGGTTGACAGCCACATACAGGAATCACATGTGGAAAATTGTTGCTATGCTCAAGTAGCTAATGATCTAGTGGTACAGACAGAATTTGGAGCTGATAACAAGGCAGTGGAAGACAAAGTAATATTGCAACCCTGTGGTGAGAGAAGTGATGAGAGCAAGGGGGCATACACTGTTTCATTGTATCCATATGTATATCTATCTATAGGTCTATGTCTATGTACATGAGTAAAAGTTTTATCTGAGGTATGTGTGTGCACGTTTGTGTGGGTATATGTACGCCAGAGATAGACAGACATTGGGTGTACAATAGTTACTTTTCTGTTGCTATGATAAAACACTCTGACACAAAACAACTTTGATTGGGTGGTGTTAAGCATTCCAAATGTTAATTAATTGGTCCTACTTGCTGTATGTTACTTACATTGTCTGTAACTGGTTAAATAAAATGCTGATGTCTGAGACTGGGCAAAGACAGAGAAAGGTGGGACCTCCTGAGATTAGAACAGGAAGCCTGTGTTTTAGACAGAGGATTCATTCCAGTCAGGAGCAGGAAGAAGGAGGACACACACCATGAGTTAGAAAAAAGAACCTCAATCCACATGGCCAGGAACATTCGCATAGTGTGGGGAATGGTAGTCCAAGGGG
>CAJQZJ010033026.1:4797-15921 GCA_907164525.1 Lophiomys imhausi | reverse complement strand
ATTCACTAAATCTAACTTATATTAACCTATCAGCCCCTTCACCTATCCTATGAGAAACTCCACCCACCCATTAGCAGGTCATGAACTCTGTTGCCTGCTAGTAGAACACCTTACCCTAGCTGGTCTACTCTATCAGGTCCCACTGCAAGAGCCCTCTTAGCCCTTGTGTAACTGATGAGCTGAAGGGGTTCATTATGTGGGGGCTTCCCTCATGAGAGAAGGAGAGACAGGGAGAGGGGAAAGAGGGAGGGAGGGTGGAACTGGAAGGAGAGGAAGGAAGGGGCTGCAATCAAGATGTAACTTGAATAAATAAATAAATTAAAAAAAAAAGTGGGTTGTTGGAAGACCCCCAGAAATAAACTGGGAATTTAATCAAGCAACCTGGAAAGGTAGGCAGATGAGAAGAAATGAATTGACTGTACAGTGTTCTCTGGGCCATACCTTAGCATGTTATGGGAGAAAGCTAAGGAGTTTCTGTGTGTCTTCTTTTGTCTCATTCAAGATTCCCCTTGGCCTGGCATGCAGCTCAATACAAAGAGCCCATTACCAAAAGGATGCGGACACTAAGTACTAAGTTCATTTTCAAATTATAGTGCTGATCTTATTTTGCATAACAATAAAAATAGAAATCTGAGATTACCTGGGGTATCAAACTATGGTCAGAGAACAGTACTAAGCAAAGCTTTTTTCTTTCTTTCTTTCTTTTTTAAAGGTTTCTTCACTACTTCAAGCTACATCTCCCTCACAGTGCCCCCCCTCCACTTCCCACTCCCACTTTCCCATCCTTCTATCCTACTCCTCCAGAGTGGGGTGTCCCCACACTTTAGTTCCCCCACCCCAGTTCAGCAGTCACAAAGCTTTTTTCAATGATCACTGGTTCACAGTTTGTTGTAACAAGACATACCACCTGTCTGGGTGACTGCCCTTCAAACCAAGACCCTGTTGTCTCAGGGAATTCAGCCATGGCCCCTTTCTAAAGATCATCCCCTCAGGGCTGGTTGATGGCTGACACCCTGGGATAGAGGGGCAGAGTAGGAGAGAGGATTTTGTTTGGCATCTCCAGCTTCCCTCTACTATCCATCAATACTGCACATGGCCTGGGGGTAGGCTTGGAATATATAGAGATAGGGGAAAGAGAGCAGGGGCTCCATCTAAGCAGCCACTAGGGAAGCCCTCATTTAGGTTGGGAAAAGTTTTACAGGCACTGCCAGTTGGGTGAGGAGTGTCTACACCCCTGTAAGTAAACCCTAACTTAACTTAGGCTCTGCAAAGGCGACCAATAAATTCATTGGTTCCACAGAGTGAACTTTTGCAGAATCCTGCCACAGTTTGTCCTTGGGACCTTGGAAGGAATTTTAGCAACACTATCTCTGTTGTGGGATTGTGGCTTGGGGGATCCCCACAGACTGAGTAAAACGCAGGGCGCTGCTTTAAGACCTTATTGTTGAAGAATTTCTATTATTTTCTTTCATTCCTCAGTGTTTACTAAGTAAAGAACCTGTCTGCTTTCTCAAAGCTTCCTTGACTTTGTCAGCATCCCTGAGCAAATTATGTCACTTTGTTAGCTACTATGACAGTCTATCACAGATATTCTCTAAACTACTCAGTAATCAAGTTGTTAAGAGACAAGCAACATTTGCTTATCTAAATACAAGAGATGGATAGGGCATCTTCAAAAACCCCAAGAGATCTGCAGAATATGGCATTCAAAGATGTTATCTTAAATTAAGATTTTCTTTTTTTTTTATATCGTGACATATCAGCTCCTGACAGCACCCCCTATTCTACTCCAAGTAGAAGATAAGCATCGAAGAATCTCCAGTGTGAGATGGTTGAATTAGTGGCAAGCCTATCTCTTGGCATGAAAAACCCCTTGCTCCAACTGCAGACAGCTGCTGTCCAAAAAGGACAAAACTTGGTAGCAGGGAAGTCGACAGCCTAGCTCTGCCAAGACAGGGTAGGTAAGTCCTACATAATCCCTGCTCTACAACAAATATCTGTCAGAGAAACAGGACCCAAAGGCTGAAGACTGATGCAGGAATGTATGGAGAGAAAATGGGAACTGTCCAGGCAGTCACTGGTATGTCATTTCTTAGTTTTGGAAGCTGCAGGCCCTGCACTTCCTATACAAGCAGATATATTTATCCCTCTCAGGTCTCTGAGGTGGTTGAAGAATAGACAGCTAGAGTCTCATAGTTAAATTTTGAGTTGTTTAGGAATCAAGAGGGTGTTATAGATATAAGAAGATACTCTTAAAATCATGTTGCAAGTTAGTATGAATGTTGAGTCAGATATAGACCTTTAAACTCATGGAGATGGTTAGATAGTAGAATGTTAAAGTCAGGGGCCAAATATGTATAAACTGGACATTGGGAACGTATACTGGGCCATTTAACTCTCATAAATGTGGCATATTTATATCTGTTATTTTGTATAGTATTTACTGTTATAAGAGAAGGAACCATCTGTTGAACTGAAAGGGGAAACTGCTGAGGGGAAGAGGGTGGAAGGGCGGGATAGGAAGGGGGAATAGGGAAGGGTTTGTGACTGAGATGTAACTTGAAGAAAAAAAATAAAGTATTTAAAAAAATAAAATAAAAGAATAGAAATAAAAGAAAAAGCCTTTCTTTTTTCTTTCTTTCTTTTTCTTTTTTTTTTTTTTTTTTTAGAATCACATAGTGCTTGAAATAATACATCAGTTACGAATGGGAGTTGGTGAAAGAGCCCTTTGGGGAGGTATCTGAGACCAAACTAAACAATCCTGTGAACTAGGGCATTCTTTACAGAATTTAGCCTTGGGAAATGTAGAATCCCAAGAGTCAGTGGGTAAGATGACAAGAATGGTCCACTCTATGGATCACAGCAAGAGAAACCACAGACACACACTGACGTGGCTGAGGCCATTTCACTGGACACTCATCAGAGTTAAGAAAATTAGGCCCTTGGCTGAAAGAAAAAGGAAGAGTTTGTAACAGTAAAAAGTCAGCTCTTGAGCATGTAAGCAGAGTATGACCAGCCCATCTTCTCAGAGAAAAAGAGATTGTTCCTGAAAAATGATATAATAATCTTCTTGTTGTTGGATTACATTTTGTAGGTATTTTTATCTACATGGAAAACTACATGCGTTGCCTAAACATTAAGTTTTCTCAACCAAAGTGTTATATAGATATACTAAGAATATTCTAGTAACAGTTTTTGACTCATAAGCTTTTCTCTAGCTAAAATACTTTATCCAATAACAGTAAATCTGTAAAATATCTGAAGACAAGTTACCAAGGATCTCATCATCATCCTGTATCTTTGATCACAGTGAAATCAAATATGACATCTAAGGTCACACAGAGGCCAGATCGCTACCTCCTTCAATCTCAGTTAAGAGCCCATGGATATAGTTACTGCTACTTACCAGCATTTAATTTTTTCTTTCCTTTCCAAAAAGACTGTCTTTTGGAAGATGGATTATTCTGTTTATTGTACCTAGAAGACACCACCAATATTGCCAGAACTCCCAAGTTCTATGAAGTTGTAGATAAAAATCGACATGAAATCCATTGATTTATATGCACTAACCACAGGATAACAGGAAAGGAATTTTCTTATTAAAACCTTGTTATGATTTTATCAAGAAACATGAAAGACTTAGGAATTAATTTAGCAAAGGAGATGAAAGGTCAGCTTGCTAAAAGCAAGGTACTGATGACAATAAATGAAGGAGACAGAGATTAATGAAAAAATAACCAGTAAGAATTAAGACTCCTAAAATGCACTCAGGACACAAAGCTGTCTACAAATTTAACACAGCCTCCCATTGCATTTCCTTTGAGTGTTCACAGGAATGAGAAAGTCCTTATACAACTTATATAGAGCTGCAGATACCCCAATTGATAGAGAGATCTTGAGAGAGCAAACAGAAGGAAATGTCACATCCCCCTATTTTCAAAGTGTATTTTAAAACTGTGCTAACAGAAGCAGTATGATACTGACCTTTAAAAGAACAAACAGACAAAACACTGCATTTGGCAGAGGACATGTACGAATAAATCCCCGAATAAAAAATTTGCTAATATTTGATGAGAAACACAAGAAAGGATAAATTCTTCAATAAATACTATTAGGAAGAGCCTGTGAAATATTGACAAGCACACTGAAGAATGTAAGAACATATACACCGTATACTAGAATACTAGAAGTAGGTTAAAGATTTAATGGAAAGTTTGAAACTTTCAAACTCCAAGAACAAATTATAGGAGAAACATTTTTGACACTGACCTTGGCTATGATATACTTTCTATAAATGAAAACACAGGCAAGAACAACAAGAGTACACAAATGGTATTTTATCATCCTATAAAGGAACAATAAAATGAAAAGGCAGCCTACAGATTGGTGGAAGAAATTTTCAAAGCATCTACTGAGGGGGGGTTGAGCCCCTGACCTGTATAAGGGAATCACATAATAATAAAGAGGAAAAATGGACAAAGGACCCGATTTTTCCAGGGAAAATGACCATCAAGTAGATATGATAATGTTCTCAACATCAGTAATTATGAGGGAGATGCAGTTACAAACCACATGAGATAAATTCATACCTGTTTATATATTGCCTATTATCAAAAAGAGAAGTGATAGCAAGTGTTGCTGAAGGTGTGGGAGAAAGAGATGTGCATATTTATTTCTGTTGTTTTGTATAGTATTTACTGTTATAAGAGAAGGAACCATTTGTTGGACTGAAAGGGGAAGCTGTTGGGGGGAAGAGGGTGGAAGGGTGGGACAGGAAAGGGGAATAGGGAAGGGTTTGTGACTGAGATGTAACTTGAAGAAAAAAAATAAAGTATTTAATAAAAAAAAATTAAGTATTTAATAAAAAAAAAAAGAAAGAAAGAGAGCCGGGCAGTGGTGGCGCACACCTTTAATCCCAGCACTTGGGAGGCAGAGGCAGGCGGATCTTTGCGAGTTCGAAGTCAGCCTGGTCTACAAATTGAGTCCAGGACAGCCAGGGCTACACAGAGAAACCCTGTCTCGAAAAACCAAAAAAAAAAAAAAAAAAAAAAGAAAGAGAACCTTTCTATATCAGTCGGATGTGTAGGAAGTTTCTGCAGCTATTATAAAAATAGTGTAAAAGAAATATTAAAAACAGACCCAATGTACTTCTTCTTAACTATAGATCTGTAATTGTTATACTCATAGATCATTGGATCTCTCACTGTATATCAGAGAAGGTTCTGTTTGCAAGAGGTGGTGATCAACAGAAAGGCCCACGACTGGCCAAGATACTGAACATGTGGAATGTTCAGCCATAAACTAAACATCTGCAATATGCCCCCTCCTTCCTTCCCAAGGCTCAGAGATTATTGTAGAAGAGAGGGCAGAAAGACAGTAAGAACCAGAAGTGGCAAATGACTAGATATAAATAGCAACTTCAAGATACAGTAGGGCAACAAACAGCACATATGAACTTCCACATGACGCCATGCACAAGTCCCTTGCAAACTGAAGGCATATCAAGTCCCAGCATGGAGACAGGAGTGAGTAGGAAGTCCTGCCCTTAGCTAAGGAGGTATTGGCAATCCATAGCCACTAGGCAGAGAGTCAGTTTTCTTTAAGAATATTGCCACTGGTAGGAGGAAGTCCACACATTCATGAATATAAAGGCAGCACAAATTGGACTTGGTGGATGGGAAAATAAAAAAGAAAACCAAAAATGCAAAATTGAGTGAGGTAGGTAGGAAGGTGGAGGTGGATCTGAAAGCAGCTGGGGAGAGGGGGACTATGGTTCAAACTCATTGTAGAAAATTCTTAAAGATCTGAAAAAATACTACTAAAAATTAAAATAGACCCACTATAAATATACCAATCTTACTTATATTCAAATGAGACAAAACCAGTATCTCAGAGATATCTGAAACCATATATTCATTTCAGCATGGTTATAAGGCCCAAGATACAGAAATGGCGTAAATGCCCATTGGGGGTGAATGGGCATAAATCATTCACCATTTGATAGAAAGTAAAGGGTGTGGATCATATTGTGCTAAGTGTGCAAAGCCAGACACAGAAGGCACATGCTGTATGACCTCACATGTGGGATCTATATAGCTCAGACTCAGGAAAGCTGAGATCAGAACTTTGGGGAAAAGGGATGAGGTTTGTTCATAGGCAAGAATTTTCAGTTAGAAAATGAATAAATTATGTAAACCTAAAGTACTTCAGGGTGCCTGAGGATGAAAGTACTATATTGTATAATTGAAATTTGATTAGTCATGTTTTACTTTATAAAATAGTCCTTCAAATTTCTTTAAAAGTAATATTCTTTTAAAAATGGGTTCTCACTGTGTTGCCTAGCATGGCCTCTCACTCTCAGTAACTTTCTTGGGTCACCTTGTGGAGCAGCTTGGGTTATAGCAAATACCTCCAAAGATCTGCAGCACACGCCCACAAATGTACAGTCTCACACACATGCAGATATCTTAGTCATGTCATCAAGTGTGTGTGTGTGTGTGTGTGTGTGTGTGTGTGTGTGTGTTATAGATAATATCATATATAGTACATATCAGCTTTGGAAAATATTAGGTCACCATTCTATTTTTCATTTGTCACTCAAACTTCTGCATACTTAAACAAAATGTTCCTATTCATGATTGTTATTATCTAACTAAAATCTGAATGAGTGTGGAAACACCCGCAGTTGCATCAGTTTGGAGTTGTAAGCAAACCTGAAGCTTTATTAGTATGAGGTCTTGAAGGAGGCTGTAAGCCTTGTTTCTTTCATTTGTAATGATGGATAGCATCTCTATGGTGGAGTTGTTAAGGAGACTAATAATGTCATTTATAGGAAGGGTTATTCTCAGTGAACGTGGAAGAACAATGCAGCTCTGACTCTCAGACAAAGAATGAGGCACTGAAAGCCGTTAGTGCTCCCACACCAACAGCCCACACCGGAGGGCCAGGCACCTCATAGTCAGCAGCACTCAAGACTGGGAAGACCAAGGTGGCCCTTCTCAGAGCAATGGGGCAGTTTGTCTTTGGTGTATGTATTCCAATATCTGAACTGAGCATTTGTTTCCAAACTAAAGACTGTACCATGACTAGTTTTACACATCTAACATCTTACAACACCTTGACAGAGGATGTGTGTTGAATTTTGTCAGAAGAAAAATAAAAATAACGTAATTTGTTCGGAGAAAAACAGAATGAATGAATTTGCTTACATGAAGCTTGAAATCTGCGCCCCATGTGTTCACTGTGTAGGGACATTCGGTACAAATGGATTTTTTTAATTGCAGATCCTCTAGTGAAAATATGAAGTCACTCACTGACTTGCGGATGTAAAGCACAGGTAATGCAGAGAACTGGTGTAGTCCGAGTCCTGCGCTGAGGTGGAGGTGAGTGACAGCCCTGTCTGGCTCCACACTTGGGATTTTATTATTTCAGTCACACATTCTCAGCTCCCAACAGGAAAAACATGTGTTGCAAGACATCCTGGCCCCATTCTTCTCACCTGCCAAGTTTACACTTTGATCTAGATTTTAATTGGTTTTTAGGACTTTCTATTCTACCTCAGACATTTGAACCAAAGTACTTTTCTCTCTTCATTTATTTGGAATAGCTCTTCAGGGCTTCCCCACCACACAGCGTAATTGCAGTAGAACAAGCACAAGAAGTGAATGTGCAGTTGTACCAGAGAAATAACTACTCTGGGATTCCAGTGGGATATTCCCATTAGTCATATGCTAATTACCCTAAAATAAGACAGATTTTGTACTAGGGTTGTCAAGTGTAATTAAAGGTTATGTATTTCAGAATGGTGGGCAGCCTGGGGAAATAGAGTTATAGAAAATATTCCTATAACTCCTCAGAAGTCAGTATGGCCCTATCATTATGATGAACACATTGTATACATAGCCTTGCTCGATATTGTAAGCTAAGTAGTAGTATTATCATAATGTCATATTTGCGAGGTGTGTGTGTGTATGTGTGTGTGTGACTCAAACTCACTATGTAGCTGAGGATGACCTTGGACCTCTGAGTTCCCTGTTCCCCCCCCCCCGACTCCTGGGCTTAGAAGGGTATCCCAGTAAATCCAGTTTATGCAGCATTGTGATCAAACTGGGGCTTCATGTAAATCAGGCAAGCCCTGTATCAACTAAGCTACATCCCAGTGCTATGAAGTTAAATATCAAATTCAAAGGGTGAGGTGATTTCCCAGGGTTAGAAACTACTTATCCTAAGTTTTATGGTAGTTAGCCTGGCTCAGAAGCTCTGTTTTCTTGCTGAACTGGAGTGAGCTCAGCCTGCTGGGTTTTGGTTAAATTGTCTGTTTACTTCCTCATCAATATGTTTAAATAGCCCCAATGGACATCAATTTTCCACAGATTCTACAATGCTCGAGTAAGAACACAGTGTGACCAAGACAAGCTAGACTATAAAATATTCAAGTGTGTCACACACACACACCATCTGGGTTAATGAGCAGGTAGTGTCAGTCTACCTGTTGTTCAGAGTCTGAAGTCTCTCCACCCCCCCACTTCTTCCTCTTCTCATCCCATGGGAAAGAATTACTTTTATTCTCTATGTATTTGTTTTTTGATTTTCCCCCTTAGAAATGGAATCAATATGACCTGAAGGCTTTTGTGAGTTGTAGTAAATGCTGACACTTGTTCCTTTCATTGATAAACAGTATTCTGCTATGTGGATGTGTTGCTTTTTCTTATTCATTATCAGTGAATGGATATTTACTAGAGAAAATAGAAACAAGATATTAAATTATGCTTTAACTGATTAAAATAGACATCAGAAGTAGATGGAGAGAGGAAACTGGACAGGGACCTAACATAACTGCCATCTGAGGGGCTTTATCCAGCAGATAAGAGAAGCACATGCAGAGACCCACAGCCAAACATTAGGCAAAACTCGGGGAGTCTTGAAGAGTTAGGAGAAGGTTTGAGGGATCTGGAGGAGCCAAAGACACCACAAGAAGACCTATATATTGAGGAGCCTGCTGAATCCATCTTCAAAAAAAGATTCCATTCTGTGTTAAGTTTGACTCAGAGCTGATCTCCAGCTCCAGAACAACAAAATGTACCCAACTTTGTATTCCAGGGGTGTTCCCTTGTCATCACCAGACAGCTCACTCTGAGAAAGCACCCAAAAAGTCTAAACAAACTTTCTGATGGTCAAGCTGACCACAGCTTGTTAGTCAGTAACAACGAGCCAATCAGAAATGGACATGACTAGTTACCCAAATGCCATCCAATCATATGGTAAAGAACCTGCTTCTTTGTCTGAGTTTCTATATAAACTCTGTACTTTTGGGTCTGGGGGCTCTCAACTCAAACCGTTATGTCAGTGAGTGTTGAGAGTCCAAGCTCTGAACTTGAATAAACAACCCTCATATATTTACATTGGAGTTGGTTCCTAGGCGGTCCTTGGGATCTCAAGAACTGGGCAGAACAATATCAATTAACTCAGACAGAGGGGGGCCCATAGAGACTGAGCCACCAACCAAGAACTTGTGTGGACTGGTCCTAGGCCCACTGTACATATGAAGCTGATGGGCTGCTTGGTCCTTAAGCAGATGCTCTAACAATTGGAGCAGGGACTATCTCTGACTTTACCATCTTTTCAAGAGGTGAGGAGTTGGCAAATCTTAATCTTATAATTAATTAGATGAAGTCATTAACAAAAATATCTATATTTAGCTGTGTCTTTAAATACAAATTTTAATCAGAGACTGATGTGGTTATTTATCTTCTTAGGTTTCTTAGATAAACTAAAATTTTTTTCTTTATTTAATCTTAATATAAAATTATTTAGGGAAATAAAACATGCAAATATATGAGCCTGGCTTCTCTTGCTCAACACCTCTCATATTCATTAATTCTTGGAAATCCTAGGGTTTCTGCTGTCATATCTAAGGCATGCTACCTGAAAATGTGCATCCAGCACAAATAGACCATTCAGAACAGAATCATCAGAAATAGCTCCACTCTGACAACAAGCCAGATGTCCATCAACAATGGGATGAATAAACAAATCATGGCATGTCCATACAGTAAGCCCCTCAGCCTAAGAGGAGCATAGATATTCAGCTATGAACCCTGCGTACCGTGAAAGAATCTTATGGTGATTATGGTAAATGAAGGCAGCTAGAAAAGAAACACAAGCTGCATAGATCCATTTACATTAAGTCTGGAATCTGTCACATAGTTTATAGTGACACAAAACAGATCAATGGCTGCTTGGGAAATCCTTGGCTGACAAGGGAAATCAAGATGGAGAGAAAACTACCTGTGAAAATGATTCTAATTTTTCTCTTGATTGTGCTCATTGGTTCATGACGTTATACGTATATTAAATTTTTAAAATTTTATTTATCTGCTTATTTTACATT
Source organism: Lophiomys imhausi (assembly GCA_907164525.1). NCBI lineage: Eukaryota > Metazoa > Chordata > Mammalia > Rodentia > Muridae > Lophiomys > Lophiomys imhausi. The sequence goes on along the minus strand of CAJQZJ010033026.1, from coordinate 5,531 downwards.
CCAATTGAAACCCCCCTCACACCCCCTTCTTACAGTTCTACCTTCCCACACACTTCCCCCATACCCTTCCCTCCTACCTGGTACCAACCCACTCTGGCATTTCAACTTGAATCAGGACTAAGTGCCTCCTCTTCCACTGAGGCAAGACAAGGCAGCTCTGCTAGGAAATGGGTTCCAGAGGGAGGCAATAGAGACAAAGTCAGCAATTGTCCCTGCTCCAATTGTTAGGGGATTCACTTAAGGACCAAGCAACCCATCAGCTTCATATGTATAGTGTGCCTATAGTGGACCAGTCCATGTAAGTTCTTTGGTTGGTGGCTAAGTCTCTATGAGCCCCCCTTTGTCTGAGTTAATTGATATGTAGGTCTTCTTGTGGTATCCTTGACTCCTCCAGCTCCCTCAAACCTTCCCCTAACTCTTCAAGACTCCCTGAGTTTTGCCTAATGTTTGGTTGTGGGTCTCTGCATGTGCTTCTGCATCTGGATAAAGGAGTTATATTAGGCTCCTGTCCAGTTTCCTCTCTCCATCTACTTGTGATGACTATTTTATTTACCCTACATAGAGGGATTCAAGCATCATCCCTTGGGTCTGCCTTGTTACTTAGTTTCTTTGGGTCTGTGGATTGTAGCATGGTTATACTGTACTTAATGGCTAATATCCACTTATGAGCGAGTACATACAATGTGTGTCTTTCTGGATCATTCCATGAAACTACAGTCACCCTGACACCTAAA
>CAJQZJ010033015.1:9104711-9131950 GCA_907164525.1 Lophiomys imhausi | reverse complement strand
TGCCCGTGGTGCACAGACATGCCTTCTGGCCTCCACAGGCACCAGGTGTGCCCGTGGTGCACAGACATACATGAAAGCAAAACATTCATGCGCATGAAATGAAATATTTCTTTAATTAAAAAAAGAAACTCTGCCATCCTGACCATGCGAATCCTCGCCCTACTTCCCTTAGCTCTGCCTGGCACCCCAACCCCCAGCATGAGGCTAGCTGGTATCTTCCTACCTTTTTCCTGTGTTCCTGGTAGGTTTTCTCCCAGGCTCTCTGGAGGTCCCTGTTAACCCAACGGGTGGTCAGCTTGGGGACTCTGTGCATCTCATATCACAAACTCCAGGCTCTCTTCAGAGAGGAGCAGGCTTGCAGTTCAGCCTTTGCAGAGCTGTTTGTGGGGTCATGTGACTGTTGCTATGGCACCCAGGCCTGGGGAGAGCCTAGTGCAGCCTGTGGAGGCTTTTGAACAATGATTGGGAACTGAGAGAAGAAAAGACTTTCCTTCCACTCCAGTGGTTGTCTTGGGTCTTGAACAGCTCACTACTGCTATTTTGAGGAGAGCAACTCAGCTCCCAGCTCCAGAAGAAAATGTGAAGAGGCCAAAGGCCACCTCCTTTGCCAGAACAGAATTGACTGGACCAGCGCACCCTCCCCCCCTTTCAGGATGGCGTCATCTTTACTCTCATCTGCCACCTGTCATTCTCTTCACTTCTTCCCTTTGTTAATTTTTGCATTTCTTTGGGATCATTTATACATGACTTAGATCTCAGTTATACAAAGTCTTGGTTGTTTTAAGCTATTAATTTTTAAGGTTTATTTTTATCATCCTTAATTAGTTAATTAATGCCTATGGGAGTATGTGTGTGCCATGGCTTTCTTATGAAGTTCAGAGGGTGCCTTGTGGGGTGTGGTTCTTTCCTTCCACCTTGTGATTCTTAGGGACCAAACTCAGGTGCCAGGCTTGGTGACAAGGGTCTTTACCTGTTGAGTCATCTGGCAAGCCCCACGTTATTACTTGGAAAAGCTTTCCTTAGCAATTAAGAAGGCTGCCAAAAAGAATGCCAATGTTGTTTTTATTTTAGAATTCTGACCTTTATAACATTTGGTATCCAGAACTTGGAGTACAGAATTGGTAGACACCACTCCCTGTTCATTTAACTCTGGTTAAATGAAGGGTAAAATGAGCACAAAGTAACATGATTTAGGAGCTGTCAGTCTGAACACATATTAACTGAACCTGAGTCAGACTTAGGATATAAGATATGAATGAGGCCAAGGTATGGCAGCCTTGGCTGCAGGCAACTGACTGCACACTCATAGGTCCCCGTTGTGAAAAGTTCAGTTCAGGAAAAGACATTTCTGTGGCCTTCCTTGGCAGGAGGACCTCTCAGGGTCGGTGGCACCTATTTGCATGGCCTCTGGAAGGCCTGGGCCTTGAACAGCAGGATCCTGTTCCCAGCAGCTCTGTTGCACCTCACCAAACATCCTTCCTCAAAAAAATTGTTCTGGATATGCCCCACCCTTCTCTGAACATATTCTTAAGGAGCTGACCTGGAAGAAGGGACATGACATACACATATGATGTGGATGATTATCAGGGGAACCTGGATATGTGACAGGAATATGTCACCTACAATGTGACAGGAAATGTGTAGCCTGTGCACTGAGCCTGCTGGGAAGGGCATACAGCTGCCAGCAGAGCAAGCTTAAAACATCTTGTCTCAGGTACAACCCCAAACCAGCCTAGAGGTCATCATGGAAACCTTAACTTGCTGTAGATGAGAAGGAAGTGGTTGTCGTTGTTTGAGACAAGGTTTCACTCCATAGCCTTGTCTGGTCTGGAGCTCATATGTAAGCAAGGCTAGTTTGGAACTCATAGAGATCCACCTGTCTCTGCCTTCCAAGTGCTGAGATTATCACACCTGGCAACTGTTTTAAGGTGTGTTTTACCACATTTGTATGACTAATTTTTTTGTGGGGGGGGGGTTGGTTGGTTTTTTTGTTTGTTTGTTTTTCAAGACAGGGTTTCTCTGTGTAGCCCTGGTTGTCTGGCTGTCCTGGAACTTGCTCTGTAGACCAGACTGGCTTCGAACTCAGAGATCTGCCTGCCTCTGCCTCCTGAGTGCTGCAATTAAAGGTGTGCACCACTACCACCCAGCTGTATGACTAATTTTTAAGAACTATTTGATGAACACGTACTGTGTCACACCATATGTGATAGTCCTTTTCCTAGGTACTGCTTCTCTACTCCTGAGCCTAGGTAATTCAAGTGACGCACAAGCTGTCCCCATACCCTATCACTAGACAGACTTCCTCACAAAGCAGACTTCCCTCAACATCTGGACTGCCGTCCTGGTTCTCAGTTTCAGGTCATGGCCACAGATGCCCCTGAGGATCATTCCTGGCTCTCTTGGCACTGGAAACCCCAGAGCATCAACAGAGCAGAACATATGCAAGGAGAGTACCGGACAGTGTCTAGGACACTAAAGGTCTGGGAAACATGTCTGGTAGGGAGGCTGTTGCTGAGTTCCTTTGTCCTGCATCACCTAAACCAGGCTAAGTGGATGTGAACCAACTTTGCTTTAGCTGAAAAGCAGGGCACACCTCAGTTCTTGGGCTGTTTTGCCAAGAGCTCATAGGCTATGGTGTGGAGGAAGCCATGACTCCAAGCTGTTCTCTGTGCCCATGATGCTTGCAAAGTCTCTCTCGCCTGCCAGGTCTTTGCCCCAATATCCTTTATTATCTGGCTATAGAATATAGAAGATTGCCTGAACCTCAACAGCATTTCTGGTATTTTAAAGCACACCCCCACAACACACACACACACACACACACACACACACACACACACACACACACACTTTCCTCTTGTTACTGGTCCCCATCTGCAGGACAGGACATCTCCTGGGTGGCAGTGTGGGCTGAACAGGGTATCTTAGCAGAGCCCCAGTTTCTGGAGGAGAAGCAGGAACACTGCTACTGTTCTTACCCTGGAAGTCCAAGGGCAGGGAGTGACTGGGTGAGGAGACATGTTGGCACCTAGGGTGAGGCCTAGTACTATCTCAATGGCCTGGCAGGGGAGGTTCTGCAGGGGGCCACAGGCTAAACAGGATGTGTGTGTTTCTGAGGCAAGGGCTAAGTCTGGGAATCCTTCCAGAAAGCTCTTCATCACCACCGGGAGGGCACAAGTACCCAGCCACTGAGGACCACTGCCCCTGGCTGCCATTTAAATGTGAATGCAATTGTAAAATAAATAAACCTATTTTCCACTGTAAACACAAGGAAGTAGTTCATAAGTATTTTTGGCAGCATATCCTTCCCTTCAAGAGAAAGGAGAAAACACAGCAGAAGATAGTAAACCTCCTCTTCCAACTGACAAAAAAATTGAACCTCAGGAAGACTGAGTATTTCTGCTGGATGAGAGAGTTAGTTTAGCTTCTAGAGAGATGGTGTCCAACAGTAGAAGTTGCTGCTGTGGTTCTTGGGTGGAGAAGTCCCAGGGACAGGGAGGACTTTCACAGGGACACAGGACTAGTGTTGTCTCTCAGGTGGTGATAGTCACAGGTTCTCTCTGGTGGAAACTGCCACTGTAATTACTTTATGTCCAAGATGGAACTGTCACTGCCAAGAGACTCTGTTGCACCTTTTTAGAAGCCAGGAGGAGGCTGTGTCTCTGAGGCAGATGGTGTGTGAAGCTTCTGCTGAAGTCCAGCTATCTAGTTCCTCAGTCAGTCCCATCTTAAAATGCCTCAGGCTGTGCCAAGCCTTTCTCCCCTTCTCTCCTCTTCTTCCCCTTGGAGCTGCCCCTTCAGAAGTCCATTAAATGAGGGGTGAGGTCTATGAAGGGTTCCAGTAAAGAACAGGATGATGTTCTCCTCTCTGACCCTTTGCTGGCACTTCCTCCTGAGGATGCTTATTGATTAATGGGCACAATTCCAACTAAGGCAACCAGAAAAATCTCTAACGCTGGGTCTCTTTTTCTTTTCTTTCATGTGTATGAGTGTTTGCATGCATATATGTGTGCATTCATGTGTACACACGGTGCCTGTGCAGGCCAGAAGAAGGCACAGGATCCCCTGGACAGGAGTTGCAGATTCTTATTTTTGAGACAGGGTCTCACTCTGTAGCTCTGGGTGGCCTGGAACTTGATAAGTAAATCATGCTGGCCTTGAACTCACAGAGATCCACCAGCCTCTGCCTTCCAAGTGCTGAGATTAAAGGCGTGCTTTACCATACCTGGCCAGAAGTGCTTCTAACAGCTAAGCCATCTCTCCAATCCCAATGCTGGGTTTCTTAACTTCAACATTGTCAGTATCTTGGGGCCAGGTGATGCTTGGGTATAGAGTGCACTCCCCTGTGTAGGATGCTTGGTATTGTCTCTCGAGTCTACCAGTCTATGTGGGTGGTAACCCCTCTCTGCCAGTGTGAAGTCAAGCTGTCTGGGAGAGGGAGGTGGCAGTCTCCCTTATGGTAGGTGAGACTCTCTGCTCAGAATGGCTCCAGGCAGGTAGGGAAGGGCTGACAGGACAGGCAGGTGCAGGCAGGGAAAGGAAAGGTGGCCTACACTATGTGCTCCTCACACCTCACAGTGAGGGTTATGAGGATGCGCCAAGCAGAAGACAATGTGACAACACATAGGAAACAAATGTTGTGACTGCTACCCACCACTATCCAGTCCTCAGCAAAATCAAAGAGCTTCTACCACCAGTTTGCAAGTAGGTTTCACTATGGGAAATCAGTGTGCCTGCAGTGGAGGCCAGGAGACCAAGTGTTTATAACAACAGCACTGGGGACACTTGGGAACCACTTTGAGGCTCAGAGTGCATAAATATTGTTTTTGTAAGTCTGAGCCAATTTTACTTAAACTGGTGAGAACTAAATGAATTATTTATTTTTCCTAGGGCCCAAAACCCCTTATCAGAAGACTTCTGGGGACTAGGTGCCCAGTTCAGTTTTGACTGGTAGGCAAGAATGTATCTTGGCCAAGTGTGTAGCAAAGAGGTTTAGATCCACAGCCTACCCCTGTGCGCTGGCCTGATGCCCTTGAGGAGATCACTCACCTTTTATGTATCCTTTGCAATAAGACAGAGAGACACATCTTAGATGTGTGAGGAGAATTGAATGAGACCAAAGTTAGAAGCACATTTAAAAGAAAGTGCCCCCCGCCCCCCAATCTCCAGATTGAAGGATGCCGGACCTTGTTGCCACCTACTTCCATCTTCTTGATTCAGATTTTTGATAGATAAATTACCACATCATCGTGAAACTTGGCCTATCAAAAGAAGCATATTCAATTTAGGGGCAGCTTAGACTTAGAAACACAATATAGATGGAATATATTTCTAAGTCTTACCTTATTGCTGTCCCAGGAAAACACAGGTGCCCTTCCACCCAGGAGGCCCCCACAGTGCTTGACAGCAGTTGTGGTATGCAGTCTCCTTCCTCACACTAAGCTGTCTGTCTCTTTAACTGTTCCTTACATAGCAAATGAAGTATCTTTTGAAATAGATTCATAAGCAGGAGTAGTGGTGGGAGACACACACACCAAGGTTTCTTTGGGGGTCTAATGGGCACTGGCTTCCAAAGAGGAGTAAACATCTATCAGTGTACGTAGTTATTTTTGTGAACAGTACAGAACAAGGGAAATTGCTGAGAAGTACAAATAGACACTTATCACAGCCTTGTCTCATTTTCCATGAGGAAAATGTCCCAGGGGGTGGAGGGCACCAGTTCTCTGGCCTCTGGATTTAGTGGGAGCCAGGCTTCTCAATTTGTGATGTGTGCCTTTACTGTTCCATGACAAGCTTGTCTTCTCAGGTCTCTTTCAGTGTATCTGCCCAATTCTCAGAGTCCCCAGTTCCCAAGACCTACCACATTCTTCCTCAGGACCCCACCCTGCCCTCAGCCTGGGCTGAAGACAACTGAATCAATAGAATGATCTGGAATAAACTGGACCAATTCTTCTGGAACCATAATTGCCATTTGGATGTAGTAACTCACATCCACCTGTGCTTGGCCCTGAGGTACCCATAAACCTAGGACTGTGGGCACTGTCCCCAACTCTGCATAGCAGTTGGGAATGGCTTTCAGAGAAGATAGAGAAGTGGTTAAGAGGCTGACCCAGGAGACCTGAAGAACTCCAGGTAGCTCTCCCAATACTGGTTTCAGGCTTGGGAGAAGTCCCATTGCCTTGAATTTATCACAGACTACAGAATCTTTCATTAAGTTCTGTCTTAAGCAGCCTTGGGTGGGTGGAGACAGACTGGAGAGAGCCCTACGCATGGAAGGCAGCAATGCCCACTCCGTTTCCATCTGGGGTCAGACATGGGCAATATGTGCCTTTTTCCCTCCCTGCTAAAAATAGCTACAACACTCCCTAATGGAAAAATTCAGATTTCTAGATGAGTTTTCAAACACCCCAGAGAAACTAGGGTTGGTTTGCAAGCTATTCAAGCTAACTTCCTGGTTGAAGAATTCCAAAGGGTCCAGAACTTCCTAGAGCAAGTCTCTGTGAGCCTTGATAGAAACGCAGTGTGGCTAGAGGTGGAAGTCACTGTAACCTCAGACAAGAACCCAGTTATCTTTGGCTCTCGGCCACTGTTGGTTGGTCTACACAGTTGCCCTGAATTTAAAAACAGGGCTGCTGTCTCTCATGGGAATTTTCATTCTTCCCCACCACTGGCCACTTTGGGAATGATGAGTTCTTGAAGTTGCTTTCTCAGCTTGTGAATTGAAGCTTGTGTTTTTTCAGGAGAAAACTGTGTGACTGTCCTTGAGTCAGAGGTGTTCTTAAGGCCATTTTAGTTGTTAGAGGTGAATGTTTCACCAAAATGGCACCCAGGCAGACTGACAGATAACGCCCAGCAGAAAGACTACAGTTCTGGCTCTTGATCCAGTGATGTTCTCTCTGCTCAGGCTCTGTGTTTGTGATGAATACATGGGAGCATGTCAAAGGTGACTTTTGAGTTCATTTTGGTGTCAGGACTTTACAGTTATTTTTTTAAGGGTTGGGCAGGTTTTCACCCTAAACCAAGCTGTTGCTGCTCTTTGAGGTAGAGAGGTGGAAGGGCAGATTTCATTCCTGTGCCCCATTGACCCTTAGGCCTGGGAGGGTAGTTGTGGGTCCACAAGTCTTCCTTCTTGTTTGAAGGCTATTGGGAGCTACAGTAGCGTCCTGACAGCTGAAACTCACTGTACCCTTTACAGCCATGTTCCCTACCTCTTGTCTCCATGGGGACCACATTAGATAAGATTGTCAAACATACTAGGTGTGGTAGTTCATGCCTTTAGTTCCAGCACTTAGGAGTCAGAGGTAGGCAGATGTCAGAGTTCAAGGCCAGCCTGTGCTACATAGTGAGTTTCAGGTGAGCCAGGCTACATAGTGAGATTCTGTCTCAAGTACAAGAAAAAAGAAAAAGATAAAGATTGCAGAACACTTTCTGGTCATTGCCAAATGACTCCCATCCTCCCCAACTCCTGACTGGTCCTTGCTCTGGTGGGCCCTGTTACTTTCCCATCTGCTCCCGGCACACAGCAAGAAGCCAAAGCCCTACAACCCTGAGATGGGTACTTTCTATACCACTGGTGTTTCTGAGGCTGCATGGAGCCACCACAGAATAGAAGTACCCTGCTGTGCTTCATCAGGGCAGTTTTTCTTGATCATACTTAGTATTTGCTATTGCACTTAGTTTTTTTTGAAGAAAATGTCTTGGGGAGGGGGAGAAAGAAAGAAAAGAGAAAAGAAAAAAGAAAGAAAGAAAATAAAAACCCTGAAAATCCACAGTTTCAAATTGTCCACAGCTGTATCCCAAACACTGGTGCTAATAACATGTTTGGTTATGTGATGTTTTTGCTCCTGGATGTGGGTAACAATTTGGTTGTGAGCTCTGCCTTTGAAAGCTACCAGTGAATTAGAGACTGAGTTTTCAACCAAGAGAAACCTTGAAATCTGCAGGAAACAGATTATACAGTAAGATGCTGTTCTCCACTTGGTGTGCTGGGTGCAGCCTTTGCTATTAGTGAAGCTGTCAGCACCATGAAGCCTTCTGCTTGGGAGGAAGTGGCTACACAGCAACATGAAGCCAGTGAGTGGGGGTCGGCTGGACCATCATCTGCAGAAAGAGCACTATAATCTGCAGGGCAGAATAAGAGAATCATGCATAATTCCACATCCTCTAATAGCCCACCGGAGAAATTTCAGAACATGCCTGCGTGGCATAGCTGAATGGCAGACTTTTCTCTGGAAAGCAAATTCATTCAAAGACGAGAAGGCTCAAAATGCCCAAGCCTTCCTGTAAAAGCTGGGAAACCCAGGAATATGGATGAGAGCCAAACTGGATGACATACAGAGAAGCAAGCAGCTGCAGCCAAAAAGGAATTGCTGATGTTCTTGGCAGAGCCCTGTGCAAAGGTTGTGACCAAACATGGTAATCACTCCCCACATTCAAGTCTTCAAAGTTATCTGTCTAGTTTTGTTTCTGTATTTTAAGGGCATTTCAAACACTATGTCCAGGCCTCCTGAAGTGGAGGAATGTCCCCAGGTGTCCAGCACCAGCTCCAAGGGATGAAACAGCCCTAGAAACTCTGAGAGCACGCATGTCCTGTTCCTTGACATAGAGAGTAGGCACCTGGAGAAAGCACAGCTGGGGCAGGCAGTGAGAGAGAATTGAGCTGTGAAGGTGGCCCTTGGCCTGCAAAGTGGAAAGGGAGGTAAGGGTTATGACCAGGGTGGCAGTCAGAGCCAGGGGCTGCAGAGGCCAGCCACTGAGGTGGTATTGTCTTGCCAAAGGAACTCAGAGGGACAAGCTGGGGGTAGGCCCAGAGAAGAATAAACACATAATTCCAGTTGCCAGAAAGCACGCTGCTGGGGGTGAAAACCTCTTCCTTCCCTCACCAAGCATGCTCCAGTAAGCAGACAGAAAGGGGCTATTTCTCAAAGACCTGTATCAGGGGCCACAGCTTCTAGCATGGGTCTGGATCCAGAGGAGAATCTGTATTTTAATTTGAATCCTGGGGAGTAGGATTTCTTGCCTATGATCGAACATATCACCATCCATCCTCAACAAAGCACAGCCAATAAATCATGCCTGCGAGCATAGATATTTACTTCCATACTTAGGAGATGACTGCAGAAAGTCTCCTCAAAGTGACCTTAGCACACCTGGGTGCCTAGGGACCCAGACCGGCCAAGAAAATCATCAGCACAAAACAAGGACTGACCTATCACCCAGACATCAGCAAAGCTGAAACACAAAATTAAAAATAAATACTGTCCTCATAAAAATCGTTTCCACCATGCTAGGACAGGGTTCTAGGTAAGAAACACACTTGAAATGGGATCGCTAAGCTTAAGATACCACAAGAGAAAAAAAAATGGAGTCTGGACTCAAATGAATCACAAGACCCACCTCAAGAAACAGCTGGAAAAACATGGGAGAAGTAAGAGTAGGGTTAGGGGACAGAAAGGGGAGAGACAAGAGAAGATAGAAGGAGAGAGTGAGTGATTCTTTTAATCAACATGGGGAATTTTCCCAGGGCAGAGAGATGTGACTCACCAGACTGAAGTCCACAGAGGCAGCATGAGGCTTTGAACACCATGAACCCCTGTGGAGAGAGAACCCCTGTCAAGGCCAAGGACTTGGCCTTGGGCCCTAGTGATCTGGTAGAGGACCTAGACTTGGTGAACTGCTGGGCTGAGATGACATTTAACCTCCCTTTTTCTGGGAAAAGAGAAAGAAGTTTCAGTGAAACCAGGTGACAGTGGATCTGATCCACAGCAAATGGGAAAGTCATGGGGGATAGTGCATAGCCCAAAAGGGCCCCAGAATTCATCACATACTCGAGGAAAAGCAGGCCACCAGCCAGCACCAGGAGTTTCCTTGGTTCACCTTGGCATGATAAAGAAGCGCTGTTGGCCTGGGTCATGGTACAGTGACAGAGCAGTTGCCTAACATGCACAAGACCCAGTTCAATCCCTACTACCACCAAAAGAAAAGAGAAAGGAAAGGAAGAACACAGGAAGAAAAGGGAAGAGAAAAAAAGAAAAGAAGAAAAAAGAAGCAAAGCAAAGCTGGTGTCACCGGAGGGGACTCACTTGCAAGAAGAGGCGTTGGAGAGATGGGTAAAGGAGGGGCACACACCACTGTGAACAGCCCAGACCTGTCTGTTCAGGAGTCTGTCACCATAACCTCTCAGCTCCTCAGAAGTACTCCTGCAGGCCAGGTGTGCCTGGCCATGTCTCCCAGAACTTCCATAAACAACTAATCCAAGAAAGGCTTTCCTCACTCAGGGCTGAGTCACAATTAGAAAGAAACTGGCATGAAATTTACATAAAAATAGGATAAATGAAAGAAGGAAGGGTCCATGCAAGCTTCCAGGGGAGAGAAGCAACCAACAATCCTACCCATCTATGATACCTATGAACCACAACAGCAATTAACATGGCACAATAACCCTATAGGGCAGTAGTGGCATGAATATCTTGGCTGTATCCAACACTCTAATTACATTTAAGACACATTCAACAAGAGGAAAGTCATGCCTGGTATTGGAAACCTAGCCAGCTACCCAGGGCTGTTGAAGTAATGGATCTTGGAGAAGAACCTACAACCACCACTTCACTAAATCAGCATCATCCCTAACTACACTTTTTTTTTTTTTTTTTTTGGTTTTTCGAGACAGGGTTTCTCTGAATATCTCTGGCTGTCCTGGACTCGCTTTGTAGACCAGGCTGGCCTCGAACTCACAGGGTTTCTCTGTGTACCAAACCCTGGCTGGACTTGCTTTGTAGACCAGGCTGGCCTCGAACTCACGGAGATCTGCCTGCCTCTCGTAACTACACTCTTAATGGTTGTCCTTATAAATCTGCAGGTAAGTGTAGTCTTCACCCCTCATCAAGGAAACTTCTCTTTGCAACAGACAAGAGACCACTTCAGAAAAACACAACCGATAGAAATACAGATTTGTGGAGCCTAGCCCCAACAGAAACATCTACAATACAACTTCTGTACCTCAAGGATCATAGAAGAGGAAGCAGAAAGATTGTAAGAGCCAGAGGATCAGGGAGTTTGCTGTGACATTGTGTCTTAGCAATGTCAGAAATTAAGTCCATAAAGTCTCACCAACCTGACAGCTTAAACATAACCTGAAAGAAGACAACAATTAATATGCTAATATTGACAGGGAAAGCTCAGGAGGCCTCAACCCTTCTCAAAGAACTGCAGGCACCTGAAGAATGCTGCCATCTGGAGAAAAGCCTTCCCCAGGGAAAAGCACACCAACTGGTCATTCAATACCAGTCAGTCCTGAAAACACATGTACAAATAACATTATATAGACTAAATATATGTATACACACACACACACACACACACACACACACACACACACACACACACACCCAATTAAAAGAGAGTTCATCAATTTAAAAGAGAGTAAGGAGGGTTATATGGGAGGGTTTGGATGGAGGAAATAAGTTTAAAAATTAAAATGAAAGGATAAAGAAAAGCAAAAAATAGCAAGTACAGAGAGAGAGAAACCCAGGAAAGGATAGAAAGCTAGTCACACACACCCTGGAACAAAGACACCGCCTCCACACGGGGCACAGCCAACAAGGGCACACAGACACACTGAAAACCCTTTGAAGAAAATCAACCATAACCAGGAAATGTGGCGTAAGATTTGATGGCAAAGCCAAGGGCAAGTTCAGCCTTCCTGCAATGTGTGCTGTGAGTGAGTTCAACTCCCTGCTAAAGTAAAACAACACATTTAGCTTTTCTTTTTCTTTTTCTTTTTCTTTTTTGTATAATTACCAGAATACTCAAAATATAGGAACCTTCCATTACCCACAATAGCCCCTGGTTTCTCCTGCATTTGACATTCTCCTCCTCATGCAGCCATGGCTTTATTTTCATTACCTGTAATGCTGCCTTTGTGAGACTGCCTTATAAATAGAATCATGGAGATGGAGTTTTTCGTGTCTGGCTTCATTCACTCACTAATGCTTCTGAGCTTCATCTTTGTTGATGCTGACACATTTAGTCTCAAAGCAAGAGAAACGCCCGCAGGTGACCTAGTTGAGGTAGAATGCTGACCAAAGGACATAAGCAAGTAATCATGGAAAAATGTCAATTAGTCCTGAATCTGCTAGTCAGCCAGATAGGACTGGATCAAATACAGCCACAGTAGCAATTGCTAGAACTCACAGTGAGGATCGTGCAGGTGAGTGGATGACCGTGTTAGAGGACCATGGTTCTTGTTTGACATTTGTTGCTGTGATAAAACACTGATCAAAAACAACTTGGATTGGAAAGGATTAATTGTAATTTATGGGTTACACTCCATCATGTACAGAAGCCAAGGCAGGAGAAAAAAGCTCTGTGTGTGTGTGTGTGTGTGTGTGTGTGTGTGTGTGTGTGTTGGAACCCAGGACCTCACATGCACACACAATTTTTGATTTCTAAGATGCATCCTTCTTCACATTTTTTCTTGTTTTGCACCTTGCTCAGATACCCAGCCAATTCCCTAAATCCTTAGTTTCATACCGTCCCTTTCCTTCCTGTTCTGGAAAACCCAGGCAGTCTGTTTTAGGTGCTTGATGATGGGCTTTGCCCACTTCCTGCAGGATGGTCAGCTGCTAGGCAAAAAAACATCTTGGTTTATCTGAGGAAGGTGATGGAAGGGTCCTGTCTCCTGTTCTGTGAGGTTTGGCACAGGCTGTCCAGACTCAGGACCTCAAGAAATGCTGCAGGCACTTCCATGTATAGGTTGTTATTAGATTGTTACATAACTAAGGGATTTTTTTGTTTCACAAGTTCATGACTAAGGCCAAAGCTGTTCAGTGCATAAAATCATGACACAGACATGGCTCTGTGTGTTGGTAGATAAAGAACATAATCTGATATAAAGTTTTATGCTTAGATCTAAAGAAGTACAACATGTAAAATTAACCTTTGACTTGGAAGTATAATGTTTTTTTTTCTTTCAAGATTTTTTTCCCTCTGTTTTTAACTTTCTACTTAAATGGCTGACTTCTTAAACATTCTTGTTTAAGCTAGGCATGATGGTGCATGCCTGTAATCCCAGCACTTGATAGGCCGAGGCAGGAGGATGAAGATTTTGAGTCCAGCTTGTCCTGCAGAGAGAAACTCTGTATATAAAAAGCCTTTTTAATGAAGAAGAAAATTCCCTTAAAATTAATTCAAGTGCAAGGACTTATTCTGTGATGGTTCCTTGGTTATGCTCTTCTCAAAACAGAACTTCAGTGTGACCTACAACAGTGACCTGTCTGCAAGATGTACTGGTGCAATAGTGGCACAAATGTTAGGGGAGTAACCAACTCCTATTAAAAAATAGATTTAATGCCTACTAAGTTGAGATGGAACCCATGTCTGACACTTCTAAAGTGGCCAAGAATCTGAGACTAGACAGGTCATAGGACCTATGGAAACTATGGAAGTGCCTGCAGCATTTCTTGAGGTCCTGAGTCTGGACAGCCTGTGCCAAACCTCACAGAACAAGAGACAGGACCCTGCTATCACCTTCCTCAGATTAAGCAAGATGCTTTTTCACCCAGTGGCTGAAGATCCTGCAGGTGTTCAAATAGCAAAAACTATTATTTTGCTAAAGGAACATAGCAATACAATGACTTAATGACATATTGGTATACCTGCAGGTCAATGTATTGCTCAACCTACATCAAAGAAGCCTCTTCTTGTAGTATATGGGAATTAACATAGAGACCCACAACCGGTCAACATGAAGTGAGTGAGAGAGACTTTGGAGCACCCAGACTAGACAGAATATATTTATTGCAGAATGCATTACCACTAAAGATCAGGGATCTATTCAGAAAGAAGACAGAAAGAGTATAAGAGCCAGAGGTGGTGGATGGCTCTAAGAAAACACCATCTTCCAGGACTGATACACAATGAACTCACAGAGACTGTGACAGGTTCAAATCTGGAGAAAATCCCAGCACTGAGAAGGGGAAGTGGACACAAAGTTCCACCCCTAGCCAAGAAGCTATTTGCAGTTGATACCTCCTGGGAAAGGTTGAAACTGCAATTTGATTATCAATTGTATTTATTAATAAGTATAAACTGTAAGATTAGGCTGGCAGAGCAGTCAGCAGCCTGGCGGGATATTGCCCGACAGCCTGGCCCGCCTTAACTGGTGGCCTGACTTGTCCTGGGGAAAAAGCTCTGGACCAAGGGTGCGCTTCACCACCTGCAACCTAAACTCTGTTAACTAATATCCTCATTAATAATGATAACTTGTTATATTAGGCTGGTACAGTTGCTGGTGGCTTGGTGGGAGATTCATCGGAGTTCAGCGGGAGGCCAATGGTCCTGGATTGCTTGGACAGACGGCCTATAAGTCACCAAGGTCTTTTCCCCAATAATTAAATACACCAAGATCTTTTAATGTTTCAAAGCTTAGCTCTTAGCTGGGCAGACTCTCAATTAGCTAATCTAAATTGACCCAGACCACCTAATCCCAAACTGCCATGTGCCTGTTATTACCTTCCAGAGTTCCCAAACACATCTATCTGCTTCCATGTCTCCTGGTGGAAAGAGCGATTCCTCTGTGTAAAACGCAAGGTTCCTGTTTCCGTCTCAGGAAACTATACTCTTTCTGCCCATATAATTGGCTATCAGCGACTTTTATTAACTAATCAAGAGAATGCCTCAGAAGGGGCGGTAACCAGATCTCAGCATTGAAATTAGCCTATCAGAAGCAATGTTCTTAGACCTTCCCCAACAAAAAGTAGCATAATTTTTTTCTCCAATGGAGTGTCACTGGGTATATCAGCCTACTGCAGGAGTAGCTAAAACAAAATGGACCCTATGGGTTTTTTTTTGTTTGTTTGTTTTTGTTTTGATATGTGTGTGTGTGTGTGTGTGTGTGTGTGTGTGTGTGGTGTGGTGTGTACATGTGTGTGTGTTTTGTTTCATTTGGTATTTTTTGTCTTATTGTTTATTTTTATTTTCATTTTTGTGTTTTGTTTATTTTTTGAGGAGGGGAGAAGAAGCATGAATCTGGACAGGTAGGGATGAGGGAAGGATCTGGGAGGAGTTGAAGGAGGGGAAAGAATATGAGCAAAATATATTGTATGAGCAAATTTAATAAAAATAAAGAAGAAGAACAAAACAAAAAGAGGACTTCTGTTCAATAAATGCTAGAAGTTCAAGTCCACTTTGCGGTCAAGGACTTCAGGCTATAGGTATGGTTCCAGGTGACATTTCTCACATACTTGGAACTGCTCCTATTTCAGAATTGACAGTCTCCCATTTCACTGACTTTCTCAGTGTCTGGCTCCTGCTCTGTCCATCCTAGAACCAACCACAAAGCATCTCTTGGAACTTGACAACTGAACACACTCATGACTCAATGAACCTCACAACAGTCTTTTGGCAACCCAGTTAACTGTGTTATTGAGTGGTGCTAACACAGAGGGATGTAGATGGGGGCCAAGGAAGTGGTCCTCAGGCCCACTGATTAAGAGTCTTACCTCAGCCTGGCAGAGGAGTTGGAAGCTGAGGGTTGTTCAGAGTACAGGGAAGATGCAGGGTTGGACAGAGGCTGGGCACAGGGTACCAGGGTAATATCAGCTCTCCCTAAACAGAGCACTAGCTTCCAGTAGCTCAAAGGCTAATAAGAGTATCACCAGATAGCATCTGAGGTTTCTAGCAGAAATGTCCCTGGTTTGCTGTAAATTACCTACCTGGTATCCCCATGAATGTGTCTATCAAAAGCCTTGATTTACAACTGTTTTATTCTACAACCATAAAAACTTCATGCAGCCGCCTCCCCAAGGCAACATATTATTTGGAGCAATCTGAATCAACTTTCCTGCACTGTGGTCACTCACTTTTAGCTCAGGATAAGCTGTTCTTATTTCCTTTGGAGCAAGAGTCATGTTTTGTGTCCACAAGATGAGTAACCTGAACCAGCTGGGGCAGAAGGAGGGAAAGGCAGCCAGGGAGGAGAGGAGAGGCCTTGAGCTAAATGCCATGTCTAAGTGTTGGCAGTGGCAAACAGTTTCAGGGATCAGTTGGGTCTCTGTAACTCTTGTTAAGTTCAGACTCACATCATAAGGGATACAGGCTATAAATGTCCCATAGGCAGCATAAATCCTCTGCAAAAACCATGGACTATCCCTCACACATATAAATGGACGCTGTGTGAGTACTTACATCTCTTCCAGCATCCCTGCCCCCAGCCTCCTTCTCACTGTTCCAGGCCCTACTTGACTCTTTGGAATTCCTTAAGCAGAGCAGATTCTCTCCAGCCCTAGGACTTTGTCATCCATGACTCTCTGTGACAGTGATGCCCCAGGTAACTACACAATCAATCTCCCTTCTTCCACTGGGACTTGGCTACAATGATCTCTGTCAAAGAGGTTTGGTTGACTACTGACACCACCCTTCCTTGGTATTCTTTACTCTCCAATGTGCTTCACTGCCTGACCTATTTTGTGTTAGTCTTGTTACTTTGTGTGCCTCTTGCCAAGCTTAGTGAGTAAATACAGTTATTTTCTAGTCATACGATATTCAGACTATTGATTCTCTACTGGTTTTTTTTTTCCTCAAATAAGTCTCGCAGAGCAGAATGTGAGTTAGTGTTAAAGCCTGTAGCTTCACGACAGCCTGCAATGAGAGAGAGAGAGGGGGAGAGAGAGAGAGAGAGAGAGAGAGAGAGAGAGAGAGAGAGAGAGAGGACATTAGAGGATAACTCAGGCCCTGGGGGAGTCAGGAGAGAGAAGCAGTGGGGACCCAGGCTGTGCTATGCTGGGGGACCCCCTGCCCTGGATTCCTCTAGCTGTGTCTTCACCGCTGGAATCCACCTGCAGTGAGTGAGTTCCCTGCGGTTAAACCAGCAAGGCGATATGACACTCACAGACCTTGAGGTTTCTCCTGACCTCAGTGTTCCTCCCATGACATCAAGGGCTGGTTTCACAGAGGGCTGTGCCCTGCAAGGTGAATAAACATGGTCACACCCTTCCTGTGCAGAGGAGGTCTGGGTTCTCACTGACAGAGCTTGGTTTCTGGTGCTACAGTAAGAAGGGGAGGCTGACAGTGAGGTGACAGTTGCCTCCATGCCACCCTTTGCTCTAAGCAGTTCAGTCTGTGAAAAATGCAGATTCACATTCAGTTGTAGAACAGAGGTCCTGTGGACCATCTTCCATTTTCTTTCAGTGGTAGCATCTTGCAAAGCCACAGTTCTGGAATTGCCTTTGGTATTGGAATGCTCAATGGCCCACTGAGGTTGCCTTGCCACACACATATGTGTATTATGAGTGTGTGTGTGTGTGTGTGCAGTATGTGAACATGTACATGTGTAGGCACTGAGTATATGTGTGAGCATATGCTAACATATATGTGCTGAGTATATGCACGTGCACATGTGTGTACTGAGTATGTTAGCATGTAAATTTGGGGATGTATGTACTGAGTATATCACCATGTGGTGTGAGCCTGTGAAAGTGTATATGTGCTGACTATGTGAACATGTGTGTAAGCATGTGTGTGATGAGTGTGAGCAAGCTTTTGTGTGCTGAGTATGTGAGCATGTGTATGAGAACATGTGTATCTAGACTAATGCAGTTCTATCACATATGTGGATTCCTGTCAAAATGCAGGGCACCTCCAGACATCAAGGGTCTCTTCTATTTTTTTTTTTATCAGTCACAACTTCCTCTTTCACTAGCCCTGAGACCATCTGGGCCTCTATTTCTATGCTTTGTCACTGGAGAATGTTGTGCAAGTGGAGCACACAGGGGCTGCCCTGGAGACTCTATGCCTAGATGAATTTCCTGTTTTTTTCTTGGAGTTGCCCTCAGCTTTGAGCCTTGGCCTGGCCAGCAGTAGGTCTCATGTGCTTCCCTATGTCTACTTGGCACATGCCCACTGAAGGAGAGGCCAGTTTCTAGTTTTCCATTTAACCCTGTTTTGTGTGCTTAACATCTTTAAAAAGAGAAATTTCTCCCTGCATATAGAGGGACGGTGGAGTCCTTGTGGTGTGAGGACATGAGGTCCCAGGTGTCTTCCTGTCATGAAGTGGCAGAGCTGTGGGTGCTGGGGTCACTCAGAGGGCCTTTGCTGTCCTTGGGAGGAGGCTTAGTCTGATAGGATAGCTCTGCTCTGGGGACATGAGACCCATTGTATTACATTATTTGCCTCTCCCTGTGGCCTGGTGTGAGGCTTATAAACCCTCCAGCACTTAGCACAGGGCAGCATTAGTGGATGAGAGGCCACTCCTGGCTCTTCCATAGTCACACCATGGTCTAGAGCCTGTCTTCCAGCATGAGCTCTGTCCAACAGAGACTTGGATCATCTGGGGAGAAAAGGAATGCTCATATCCAATTGGAAGACAAGGAAATTGGAGTGATGTGTCCAGATTGTGGGTAGACAGTAACTTCCCACCATCTAGCTGCCCCCATTGAGAGCTTCACACTTGTCATTGCTTGGTCCCAGGCAGTGAGGTTTGTGAGATGTGCCCTCCCCAGCCAGCCTACCTGCAACTAACTCACTGTTAAGTAGCACAGTAGCCCAGTGAGGGAGGGCAAGTGATGTGCCAGGCCCATGCATGGTGTGGCTAATGCCCTTAGTCTCCCCACAGCCATGTTCTATAAGAACAGGGAGCTTAGATTCTCCTGTGGGGTGACCACTGTGGCTAGGCACAGGATGTCTCTGTATGCTTCTAGTCTCTTTCTACACCTTTGCCTTTGAAGGGGTAAAACTCACTGGCACCCAGGGAGCCACATGGGAGCAAGCACCGGGGGCTGGGACTGGTTGGGTGTCTCTGTTTCTCACACGCTGGCAGGTCCTAGACACAGCCAGGTGCTTAGAAGAGATCTGTTAAACAGACGCCTTTCCAAGCAG
The DNA here is from genome assembly GCA_907164525.1 of Lophiomys imhausi. Lineage (NCBI taxonomy): Eukaryota > Metazoa > Chordata > Mammalia > Rodentia > Muridae > Lophiomys > Lophiomys imhausi. Next base: position 9,113,077 of record CAJQZJ010033015.1, on the reverse strand, counting down.
AGTCACACACATATGAACACATATAGAGCCTTCAGAGAACCAGGAGAAACAAAAGCGCTGTGCTGAGGTGGTGGGCAAACAAGAATATTTTTGCCCATTTAGAATTTTTTGTTGTACAGCTGAATCCCTTGACCAGTCATTGATGACAATTTTTTTTTTCTTGATTTCAACAGCATTCAGCAATAGTTTTGGACGTTCCCTGCATTTATTGTTGTACCTCTGGCACCTTGGTCAGGAAACACCTGTCTGTCTATGCAGGACTTCCTACAGCTCTGGAGCCCTTCTGTGGTGCTTTAAGCTCGTGTGGGATCCTCACAGGAAGTTCCTGTTCTCTTACTTTGTTCATGTACTTTAAACTTCTTTGGGTAATTTCATGGAGATTTAAAATGGGATAAAAATACATACTTCCCAGCCGTTGTTAAGGAGGTAAGACATAAGGTCCGGATAACTGCTCTTTTCAGCAGTTTCAAAAGCTATTTGGCTAATTAGGGTAAAAACTAAAGCTAATTTCATTAAGATGAAAACCATATGGTCACCCTGAGAGAACATTTTTATAGTCACCATAGAGACATGACACACTATCCCACAGGGGTATCCTCAAACAGCCATTCTACTCCTTCTAGCTCAAGGTGAAGGTGCTGGTTTGTGTAAACAGTTCAGGCTTGTCTCAGGGAAGCAAGGGCTGCTATGCTGATAATGTCTGCATCTTAATGCTCTGCACAACCAAAACTCATTCTCACATGCAGAGACATCCATGGCTGCAACTGCTCTTGGAGTCATGAGGGATAGATGACCACAAGGGATCCAGGTTGCTCTCTCTCTACTCTGTTTCAGTATAAGGTTTGAAGGGGGGAGCGGGTGGGAAGGTGGGGCCTGGGAGGGGTGGAGAGAGGGGACTGTGATGGAGATGTAACTTGAAGTAATAAACAAACAAACAAAAGACTGTTACTGGAGAAATGATAGGGCAGAAAGCATTCAAGGGAATTAAGAACAAGTGTTGAACAGGTGCAGGCAGCAAGACATGGGTGTATCCTCTAGAGTACCTCTATAAGAGGCAAAGGACCTAGAATCAGAGTAAGTAAACTGAGGAGATTATCATCAGAATGGGGAATGGATCAGGAGTTAACAGTGACCCAATAGGAGATTGGCACAGCCTTTGCAATCAGATCCAAAATTTAGTCCTGGCTTTGCCCTCTAGGAACTGCATCTTCAAACCTCATAAGCACATGAGATTAATTCTCATAATGTCAGTATAAGGTTTGAGGCCCCATGGAGTGCACAGGGACTCTGGCTGCTCAAAGTAGGGGAAGGGCTCACCATCTCCATTTACACTTCTAGGTAGACTGCCTAGCCTGGCTATGATGATCAGGGAGTGTCACCTTCACAAGCCCACATAGCCTCCTTTCTACTAGTGACAGAGAGCATGAGGCACCAAGGGCTGTGCTGTAGATGCACTCCAGCTGCTTTCAGCCTTGCTTCCCAGCAGCCATAATCTGGAAGAGACCATCCTGTGGCAGGCTGATCACCCTCTGCAGTTTCACCATCTCCCCTGTGGCCCACGGGACTACTAGAAGCAGCTTTCCCACGTTCTTTCTAACTTTTCACGAGACAATGTGAGAAGCTCAGACTTGGCCTAGAGCACATAGCTGTGTCCCAACTCTCCAGTGCCCTTTAAGATTGAAACCATAGCCCCCTATCTTGTTAAATGACCTTTTGAATATTTTTTTGACCAAAATATTATCCTTTCTGCAAAGTTTATACCCATGCTCTCATTACACACATGGCCCAGTCTCTTTTCAACTTAACTCTCAAGGAGGTACAGAACTGATCTTTACATTCACTGCACCAGCTTTTCCCACACGCTGACATCACAATTTCTTTCTTTGAATCTTACTTTTGTAGCCTTTAAAAAATGTTCTCCCATATATTGGTCGTTTGTCTTATGTTGCCTCAAATGCTTTGAAAGTAGATTGGTTAGATATGAATAATAAGTGATCTAAGTATCTACTAATGGCTTCGTAGTTCTCAAGAAATAATTTTGAGGAGAGCAGAAGGAGATTATATCAGAGAACAAAAAGTAACAGAATTTTATAAGAAAAGGGAATAATAGGGCTGGATGGTGGAGATGTATGTCTTTAGTCCTAGAACTTGAGAGGTAAAGGTAGGTGCATCTCTGAGTTCGAGGCCAGCCTGGTCTACAGAGCCAGTTCCAGGACAGTCAGAGCTACACAGAGAAACCCTGTCTTGAAAAAAAAAAAGAAGAAAAGAAATAAGGTCTATATTTCTAGCTCTTGTTCCTTTAAAGCAGCAATTCTCAACCTGGGGGTCTATACCCCCTTGGGAGTCAAACAACCCTTTGACAGGGGACTCTTAAGACCTTTCTGTACATCAGATATTTATATTACGACTCACAACAGCAGCAAAATTACAATTATGAAGTAGCAATGAAAATCATTTTATGTTTGGGGGTCACCACAGCATTAAAAACTGCATTAAAAGGTTGCAGCATTACAAAGGTTGAGAACCACTGCTCTAAAGCTTAATATTTTCCTATGTGCTACTCCCACAGCTAGTTGGCTAGGACGCAGATTGGGGAAGCCAAAGTTGGGTGACAAAACTGTTTTGGGAGACCACACACACACACACACACACACACACACACACACACACACACACACACACACACAATCTACTCACCCAAGGTAGGGAGTCTACAACAGACCAAAGTAAGGATACCACCAAAGTCTAACTTGGTGAACTATGAGTTTTACTGCAGTTACTTACAGGGATATGAGTGAGGGGTTACTTACAGGAGTGGGAATGACTTAAAGACAGCTCTGCACCAAAGCCCATCCAAGCGCTGGTGACAGCTTATAAAGCTGCGAGCCTGAAGCTCACTGAACAGCCCACAGGGAGCTGAACAGGTTGGAGAGTGTCCTTTCCAAGTGACTCGGTTGGTCTAAACCTCTTCCAGGCAGCTTGGTTGGTTTCTGCTTCTTCCCAGCATCTGGTATGGTCTTAGAGTTCTCTTTGCAGCTTGGTTCTGCTCCTCTGAGAGGAACTCTCTCAGCTTTATTGGTTACCCTGGCAGGGAGGGGGTCTAGTGAATCTGGTAGGTTTCAGGGACTTCCTAAAACTATTTTGAGTTGTTTACCTTCTTACTTAAGGTGCTTCCCTGCAGGATAGAATGTTTCAGTCTTGGAGGAAACGTATTCATCAGCAAGGTCTGCACAGTTTTTTGGTGGGGGACCCTAAGACATGAAACATAGGCAGCTATGTTTCACAAAGGAAGGCGGTCAGTCCACCCTGTATGTGACTGACTTGTGTATCACAAGTTAAGCACAGCAGAGAGTGAGCAGGACAACCTCAGGAGTCCTGGTCACCTTGGTTGCTATTCTGGGGTTTTCCAGAGAGTCTTGTGACATATGTATGTGATACAAGGATTTCCCCTCAGTTCTGTCATGTGGTAAGGATGATGAACCCAAGATGCCAAGTTTGTAGAGGGGTCCAGGAATAGGACCCTGAGGCCCACAGGTGCTCTGTTACTGGAATGTTTCAGTAGCAGAAGCCTCAGGTTCTGGTAGGAACAGACGAAAATCCAGTCCAATGTGGTATAAGTCCTGTGTCACCAGATGGCATAGTAGCTTGTGCCCCAGACTTGTTCAGGGCCATCTGCAGCCTAGGATGGATGGCAGCAGGGCCTGCCTAGCACCCCTGGTGGGTATTAAAGATCCCAACTCATGATGGCCAAGTGATGGCCTTATGGGTGCATGGCTCCACTAAGGCTGAGCTGGACTGAAGGCTGTTTGCTGAATATCATGAATCTTTCCTATGGCTGTTCCCTTCAAAGCCTGGAGGATCAGTCTGTGTTCCTCCAACTGAGCTGCAGCTTGGATTTTCCATCCACAGACCACCCCAGTGTTCTCTTAGACATATGTATCAGGTAGCATGGCTATTGGCCTTATAGCCTGAGCTGCCTACAGGGCTCTCTTCCATGTCCACCACGAACTTTCAGCCTTCTATTATCCTTCTAGAAAGGGGCCAGAGAAGTGACTCCGATTTCACACTGAACCCGCTGCCCCCAGGCCCTTCTTTACAGAAAGGAGTGGGAAGTCCACAGTTGTTCATCCTTGTTTATGAGGAATTTCCTGATTGTTCCTGGGGACACTGGACACCTGGAAGCTTCAGCAAGTAGCCTTCACAACTCTCTTAACTTGCTTCTGGATGCTCTAAGCATGTCTCAGCAAAGCCTGGTTCTTTCCCACAACCTGTCAACCTTTTGCTAACTACAGTGTCAACTCATGAATTAGGGTGATGTAGTACAGAACAGGGCTGTGACTGTGTCAGGACAAACTATTCAAAGAGGCTGCAGACTAACTCCAATTCCCTCCATAGCAGGGAAAGGAGAGACACTTGAAGGGCAGCTCCTGGCTGCCTGGGCAAGAGATCAGTCCTGGCAACAGATAGCAGGTGGCTTGAATCTGTGGTGACCTGTTGTTCCCCTTCAAAATTTATCTGGCTCCACAGGAACATGTCTACTAAATTACATTGACCCCTTGTGTCTCCAGGGGCAGCGTTGGTCTCCATCCTGGGATGTGTTACTACCTTTGACCTTCCACTTTGATACCTTGATTGGTCTTTCCAACAGGGATAGCCCTTAGCCTACATGCTGAGGGTTTATATGGGTCTTCTGACTCCTACTAAATAAATTCGCCTAAACAAACTGTACATTAAGTACAGTGGTGCCTTCACGAAGATGAGCATACAGTTGGTCTACTGTGATCCAGTCCTATGCAGGACTAGGTGGGCTTTTTTAGCTTCACAAGTCTGCATTGCACAGAGGTATAATGGCCTTGGGACCACAAGCCCTAGCCATCCTGGAAAGATCTAAATGAAACCCTCTGCTGGGTGGCTGTACACTCTTGGAATGTCATGGAGCACTCTAGCATGCACAGGTGTGGAGCATTCTAGGACACACACACACAAACACACCCCACGCACATATACCGGGTGCCATCAGAATTCAGATGCACCTTACTTAGCAGGCTGCAGGTGTGTAAGCGGCTCGCTGTCTGAGTCCCTTTGGTTTTATAAATTAAGCCAGAGCCAGTCTTGCTCAGTAGCTATTTCCTGGCTCTCCTGTCCTGATGGCCATGATGACACTATATCCTCTTTGATGCTGATGGCTAGTTACTAGCTTTCCCCATCAGCTCTTAGTCCCATTGCTGTCACTATCCTCACTGCTGCCAGGGCCTAGTTCTTCAGCAGCACAGTCCTATGTTATCTAGTCCTTCTCTGGACAGTTGTCCTTGAGCATCTCTCAAGTGCATCTTTACCCTTGTCACTTTGTAACAGAGCATTGTCAGATCAGCCTCCTAGAGTATACCTGTGAGCCACTTCTCTGAGGGGGGGGGCATTCTTGTCTGCTCTCTACCATGACAACTTGGCAGCCACACATCACTGAATGTGGGACAGTGCTTTTCAACAGCCTCAAAAGACTGTCCCAGGACCATGGGGTATTTGCCAGGGTGCTGGGTTCTCCTTCAGGTATCAATGAAATTTCAGCAAGCCACTCTGCTCCATGTCCTTCAGGTCTAGATCTGTCTTGCCTCAACTCCTGAGGCTCGTCCTCAATGGCTTGGAAGATCTGTTGCTCAACTGTATCCGTCATTTAGGCCTGGCTCCAGCCACTGGTGCTGATCCAGTAAAGGGGAGTGAACCACAAGCAGTTGTGTGATATTTGGCTGAGGTCTCAAGGTGTTTTCAGGTATAGAGAGGTCATCGGTATAACTGAGAGAAATAAGACCTCTGAGCAGATTCAGAAGAGTCTGGAATTCAGATTTTTCTTGGCTTCCCCTGCCCCTTGTCTTTGTGTGTGTGAATTTGACACAAGCTAGAGTTATCAGGGAAGAGGAAACTCAATTGAGAAAATGTTACTATCACATTTCCTGTAGAAAAGTCTGGAGGGCATTTGTTGATTATAGGACATTGATGGTTGTTACAGGAAGACCCTTCTTACTATGGGAAGTCTCACTCTTGATCAGTTGGTCTTGAGTTGGCTAAGCAGGCTGAGCAAGACCATAGGAGCAAGTGAGTAAGCAGTGTTCCTCAATGGCTTCTGCTTCACTTCTTCCATCCAGGTTCCTGCCTTGACTTTCTTTGATGATGTACTAGGATGAAAATAAACCAATTCCTCCCCGAGTCTTTTTTTTTGGGGGGGGGGGGTTCTACTCCAGGGTTTTTCTGTGTAGCTCTGGCTGTCCCTGAACTTACTCTGTAGACCTGGTTGACTTTCAATTTGGAAATCTGCCTGCCTCTGCCTCCCTAGTAGGGATTAAAGGTGTCAGTCACCACTGCCTGGCTTTTTTGTTCATTCGTTTGTTTTTTGGCGTCTAAGTCGTTTTTCCAACAAGTTTTTCCATGTTGTCATGGTGTTTTCTCACAGTACAGAAACTTATCTAAAACAATCTTTTGGTGATTTTGTGTCATATCCCCCCCCAACCCCAATTCTATCCTTGTCTAGCTATGTGCTTGCTAGACAAATTCTCTACCACTGAGCTGAATTCCTGAGACAAGAATTGGGGATTTTTTAATGTGTTGACCTAGAGGGACTCTCTTCCTCCTGATCAGAGCCTGACTGTGACACAGCAGCTTCTGGAGGGGTCCAGGTTCAGCTTTTCTGGAATTCCAGTACCTTTGTAACCATCCTGGCCTATGCCATGTATTTATGTTCCCCCGTTGCTGGTAAGAGAGCCACCATATAGCACCAAGGGGCTTTTGTGCCATACCTTTCTTACAGTTGGTGTATCAATGATCTAACCCCCTGACTCCACTGCCAACGCTATTTCGGTTTTCAGATTTCACAAAGGCAACGTATTCTTTCCACAGGTCTCACCCAGCTTTCACTGCCGAAGGACGGTCCTCCTTCAAGTCCACTGTAGAGGCTGCCACCACTCCTCACCCGCCTGACCCAAGTCTGTGGCAAACACTTCTGTGACTACTATAAGGGAGGCAAAGAGCTGGGAGCTCTTGCCCCTCTAAGAAAGCTGGGAGTTATCCCACCTGCAGGAAAAAGAAAGAGAGAGAGAGAGAGAGAGAGAGAGAGAGAAAGAGAGAGAGAAACTTAGTGGAGAGATAAGGATAGGACCTCACAGTATTGCTGCAGAGATCCAACAATCCAAAATTGGATACCCATCAAATTGCCAGGAAGCACCAGGTTTGAAGGTCCAAGGATGCTAACTTCTCTTGAGCGATCGGCAGGTGTCAGCCACTTCTCTTAGTCGCTAAAGCTAGGGCCAGAGGAAATCTTTTCCTTTTATACCTTTTGCTTGAATATAGCTTTTTAAAATTTAAGTGTCAGTCGGTCTCATGGGATCTAGCAGTTAAAACAGATTAATACTTACGACCCTGTCTGTGTCCCAGGTCCAGAGAGACCAGACCAGCGGGGGTCCATAAGAACAAGGACCGCTTCTTGGACACTCGTTGCAGTCTCTTCCGATGCCGCCTTAGAGTCCGACTCCGCCCCCTTACAGACCTGACCAATGGGATGCAGTGTTTGACAGTAGGCGGAGTCGCACTTCCCCGCCCCACGTAGAGCCTTAGCCAATGAAGATCGGGGGTCGGGCAGAGGAAGGCTCCCACCGCTCCTCCCCCGAGCTCTGCCAATGGAAGGGCGCAAGGCGGTGTACCCAGGCAGAGCGCGGACCGAAGCGCGCGGGGCTCCGGGGCATCCGCCGCTCGGCTCCGTCTGCGGACCTCGTCCGTCAGTCTTGTCTCCCTCCTGCAGAGGTGCTGCGGGGTCCTCGCGCGTTGGTGAGGTCGACAAGCAGCATGGCGGTGGAGGAAGAGGGGCTGCGGGTCTTCCAGAGCGTGAGGATCAAGATCGGTGAGGACTGTGGTGGCGTGGGCAGCTCCCCAGACCCCTGATCCTGGTATTGGCCCGGCTGGCCCTGCTCCTCGTGCTTCCCCGCCCAGACGGCCCGGTTCTCTGTGGCACTGCGGGGGAGCCGGGACCTGCATCAGGGGGCGTCTGTTTGTGTGCGTGAGCGCGCGTGGCTGCCTGCGTGTGTCTGTCTGCGCAGGATCGCTATTGATCTCTGCTGCCCGAGTTTACATGCACCAGCGCGCTGATACGTCTGGGTGCTCCCACTTCAGGGGTCAGGTCTACTGATGTCAGTCTCCCTGTGTCCCCTTCACAGTTGTGCGCAGGAAACTTCCTTCCCAAAGAAGGGGCACCCCTTCACCGTTTCGGCTGTGCGGTGCTTCAGGCTTCGAGGCCGTGCCCGTGTGCGGTGCTTCAGGCTTCGAGGCCGTGCCCGCGCGACTGTGTGTGTGTGTGTGTGTGTGTGTGTGTGTGTGTGTGTGTG